>OY987243.1:36511521-36680419 GCA_963920765.1 Ulota crispa
CTCAATGTCACACGAGAATAGCAAGGGGCTGAAGTATGCAACTCAACCATTTCCCAAGCAAACCCTAGCTCTCTCCACACTCAAAGGGATAAAGTAAGCAACTCAACCACTTTCAATGCTAGCTAGCTCCAAGACAAGGGGATGAGGTATGCAACCCAACCACCTCTCAAGCAAATCTCTAGCTTTCTATGCACACAAGGGGCTGAAGTAATCAACTCAACCACCTCCCAAGCAAACCCTAGCTCTCTCCACACACAAGGGGCTGAAGTATTCAACCCAACCCTCAAAGGAGCACAACATCTACCCAAAATGTGAGGTTATCACTCAAACCTCACCCTCATACTCACTCTTTGCAATTTCAGCCCCCTTTGAGCAAATACTATGCATCTACCTGAGCAAACAACCTCAAGCAAGGGTAGAAACCAACTAAAGCAAGTACAAACTCACAACTCACCTCCTTGTGCTTCAAACAAGCACTTTGGTGGTGCAACTTGTTGAAAGGTTAGAATAGAGCATTAGGAGTTTGCTTTAGGCCAAAGAAGATATGCTAGGTGGGGTACTTAGCATTGGAGAGAGAGCACGTGGTAGGAGGGACTTCATAGGGAGGATCAACCCATGAGAGTGGTTATCCCATATGGTTTGGTGAAGGGAGAGTGGTTGGGAGAGTATATAGATGAGAGGGTTTGGGAACCCTCTCATCTCTTCCATTTGTATCTTATACATTTGAGTATACCATGTGTGCCTTTGCTCTTCTATCTTCCTTATGTTTTCAATAGGTTATGGGTCCACTTCTATGAGTGTGGAGGTACATTGTGGTGAGTGGAGATCACATTTGAGCTACATCAGCCCTTAGAATTCGACCTTGTGCTCTTGGAGGACTTCTTTAGCTACTCTTTAGTGTTAGCAGTGTTTTTGTAGTGACATTGTTTCTCATTTGAGCTACTTCAGCCCTTATCTTACCTTGTGGAGCATTTGGAGGACTTTTTGTGCTTGTTTCTTGGTTTGGGGTGCATTTGTGGTTAGAGAGAACGTTTGAGGAGCTTCACCTCTCTTTGCATGCCTTTTGGAGTCTTTGGAGATCTTGTTTTGCCTCTTGGAGAGTGGCTGATCCTCATTTAGCTTGGTGGAACACCAAATTCGAGTTTGTGGAGGTGTGCACCTTGTTGGAGCTTGTTGAAGGATCTGATCTATCATATTGGAGGAGTTGATCCACTTTGGAGCTCATTTGAAGGACTATTTTGGTGTTGCACAAGCTTTTAGAGGCTTGGAGTTGCTAAGGGTGGATTTGCATCACCAAAGTGCTTCTTTGAAGCACAAGGAGGTGATTTGTGAGTTTGTACTTGCTTTAGTTGGTTTCTACCCTTGCTTGAGGTTGTTTGCTCAAGTAGATGCATAGTATTTGCTCAAAGGGGGCTGAAATTGCAAAGAGTGAGTATGAGGGTGAGGTTTGAGTGATAACCTCACATTTTGGGTAGATCTTGTGCTCTTTTGAGGGTTGGGTTGTATACTTCAGCCCCTTGTGTGTGGAGAGAGCTAGGGTTTGCTTGGGAGGTGGTTGAGTTGATTACTTCAGCCCCTTGTGTGCATAGAAAGCTAGAGATTTGCTTGAGAGGTGGTTGGGTTGCATACTTCAGCCCCTTGTCTTGGAGCTAGCTAGCATTGAAAGTGGTTGAGTTGCTTACTTTATCCCTTTGAGTGTGGAGAGAGCTAGGGTTTGCTTGGGAAATGGTTGAGTTGCATACTTCAGCCCCTTGCTATTCTCGTGTGACATTGAGAGCGCTTTGAGTTGCATACTCTAGCCATGGCCACCTACGAAGGTGAGACACCCCGTGTTGTGGACAAGTTCAATGGAGACAACTTCTCCTTGTTCAACTTCAAGATGGAGATGATCCTTGATGAAAAGGATCTTTGGGACATTGTTGAGGGCAATGAGACGGCTCCTTCAAGTGATAGTGACCCCAAGGTCATCTCGGCCTTCAAAAAGCGTGAGAGAACCGCGTTTCGCATCTTGTGCATTCACTTGGTGGATGCACAAATTCAACACGTCAAGTCTTGTAAAGGAGCTGCGGAAGCATGGAAGACTCTATGCGGCATCCACGAGACCAAGGGCTTGGCCAATGTGTTGTTTCTGAGGCGCAAGTTCTTCACCATCAAGATGCAAGAGACCGATGACCTCTTGCAACACATCAACAAGGTGAAGACTCTTGCTGACCAACTCGAAGCCCTTGATGTGCCCGTGACGGAAGGAGACATTGTCATGACCATTTTGGAGAGCTTGCCACCATCTTGTGAGAACTTGATTATGGCCATGGAGACCAAAGACATCAAGAGCTCACCCTCACCTACGTGACGTCGCGGTTGATGCATGAGGTGACAATGAAGATAGAGCATCAGATTGTGGCCACGGAGAATGCGGCGTTGGTTGCTCGCCACAAGAGTGGTGGAGATTCAACCAAAACTCAAGGTGAGCCCCTTCTATGCTTCCATTGTGGCAAACCAGGCCACTTTGCTCGTAATTGCTACAAACGCAAGAGTAGCAAGGGTGAGAAGGCCAACAAAGCCTTGAGAGTGGTGACGACTATGCATTAATGGCCTCTTATGATGGTCCATTGAGCTTTGGAGATGATTGGATCATGGATTCGGGGGCTACCACCCACATGTCACCCCATAGAGCTCATTTTGACACCTTTGAGCCCATTTCATCAAGGAAGGTGTTCATGGGTGATGATTCGGTGCTCCAAGCACTTGGAAGGGGTTCCATTTTGGTGGACACCCTTGTTGAGGGATGCACCAAGCGCATTCGGTTCAAAAATGTGTTGTATGTGCCCAAGTTGCAAAGCAACCTCCTTTTGGTGAGCAAGATAGTCAAAGGAGGGTTGAATGTGCAATTTGGAGGCCTTGAGTGCATTGTGAGGTCTCCGGATAGAGACACTCGAGCCATGGCATCACGTGAGGGCAACTTGTACATTTTGCGGTGCAAGGTTGTGCATGGCGGAGAGAGTGCCCAAGTTGCGAATTCTACCATGGATGGGCTGATTTTGTGGCATCGACGCATGGGGCACTTAAATGTGCAGAGCTTGAAGGCTCTTTGAAGCTTGGTGAGTGGCCTTGACCTTCCCAAGTCCCATGGTGATGACTTGCCCAATGCTTGTGAAGGTTGCATTGAGGGCAAGCAACAACGGCACTCATTTCCAAAAGATGGTGCCACACGTGCCACCAAGGTGTTCGACATTGTGCATTCAGATGTGTGTGGCCCCATGAAGACTACATCATTGGGTGAGGCAAGGTACTTTTTGACCTTCATTGACGACTTTTCAAGAAAGGTGTGGGTGTACTTTCTCAAGGCCAAGAGCGAGTGTTTTGAGCGATTCAAGGTGTTTAAAGCCTTAGTGGAGAAGGAGGCGAAGTGCTCCATCAAGATATTGCGGTCCGACAACGGCGGGGAGTACACTTCCAACCAATTCGAGGCCTACTTGAAGGCCCAAGGTATTGTGCACCAAACCTCAACTCCACATACACTGCAGCAAAATGGAGTGGCCGAGAGGGCCAATCGCACCATTATAGAGATGGCTAGGAGCATGATCTATGGCCAAAAGCTTGGGTTGGAGTATTGGGCTGAGGCCGTGAGCAACACGGTGTACATTCGCAATCGATGCCCTACTAGTGCGGTGCATGGCAAGACTCCTTAAGAGGCGTGGAGTGGCAGGAGGCCTTCGGTAGCACACATCAAGGTGTTTAGATGTGTTGCATATGCCAAGATCCCCGATGCATCAAGAACCAAACTTGATGCAAAGGCCGTAAGGTGTTTGTTTTTGGGATATTGTGAGGGCTCCAAAGCTTACAGGTTGATTTGCTTAGAGTCCAAAATGATCATTTGTTGTTGTGATGTGACCTTCTGTGAGCATGGAGAATTGCAAAGAGAGTTGGAGTTGCGTCCAAGTGGGAGTAGTGGCGACCTTGTTGTGGACACATCTCCAACGCCCTCGAATGATGATGATGATGATGGACACGATGAGCACCACCTCCTCGAGGATGGAGATGGTGACATTGTGGAGGATGCAAGCGCAAGCCAAGGTGATGACGGCTCCAAGCCCAAGAAGGTCACAAGGAAGAAGAATGCACAAGGCATTGCTCCAACAGCTGAAGTGGGAGGCACCCAACATGTGGAAGGCGTGCGACGATCTATAAGGGTAAGTAAGCCTTTGGGAGAGTGGTAGAAGAACCACATTTTTCCTCAACCATCTTCCAACTTGGATCATGCAAATGTGGCCCTTGTTGATGACCCCACCACACTTGAAGAGGCCTTGGAGTCTCGGGATGCAAGCAAGTGGGAGGCAGCTATGGAGGAGGAGTACCACTCTCTTCATGCCAACGGCACGTGGGAGTTGACCACCCTTCCTCCATCTTGCAAGGCCGTGGGATGCAAGTGGGTGTTCAAAAGCAAGAAAGATGCCACATGAGAGATTGTGCGTCACAAGGCAAGATTGGCGGCAAGGGGATTCTCTCAAGTGCAAAGAGTGGACTTCAACGAGACTTTTGCTCTAGTGGCCAAGTTTACCACCATACGGTGCATTGTGGCCCTTGGAGCTTTGTTGAATTTGGAGATGCATCAAATGGATGTCAAGACGGCCTTCCTCAACGGCGACTTGGAGAAGGACCTCTACATGGAGCAATCCAAGGGGTTTGTACAACGTGGTCATGAGCACCTTGTTTGCATGCTCACAAAGTCCTTATATGGACTAAAGCAAACATCGAGAGCATGGTACCAAAAGATTGATGCAAGTCTTTTGGATTTTGGCTTTGAGAGGAGTGTGGCTGACCATAGCTTATATTTTGCACAAGTGGGAGCCCATGTGATGCTTATGCTTGTGTATGTTGATGATTTGATCATTCTTTCTAGCAACGTGGAGACCATGGGTGCATTGAAGGCCAAATTGGAGGCGGAATACAAGATGACGGACTTGGGAGAGTTGCAGTATTGCCTTGGAGTGGAGTTTGCAAGAGATCGAGGTGCGAGGACCATCACCATGAGTCAAGCCAAGTATGTGGAGGTCGTGTTGAAGCGGTTTGGCATGGAGGATTGCGAACCCATTGGCAGTCCATTGGACACCAAGGTGAGGTTGGTGAAGCTCAGCATGGAGGAGTAAGATGCAGACGCTTTGAGGATGGTGAGTGTGCCATACAAATCAGCGGCTGGATCATTGATGTATGCCATGGTGGCTATAAGGGCTGATTTGGCCTTTGCCATTAGCTCGGTGAGTCAGCACATGGCAAGGCCGGGATGGAGTCATTAGATTTCGGTGAAGAGGATCATGAGGTATCTCAAGGCACCTTTCATGTGAAGTTGAAATTGGGAGGGGGGCACATACGCTTGATGGGGTACTGTGATGCAGATTGGGCTGGCAATGCCAATGACAGGAAGTCCACCACGGGGTACGCATTTAGCCTTGGAGAGGGCATGGTATCATGGAGTAGCAAAATGCAATCCACGGTGGTTTTATCTACGACAGAGGCAGAGTACATGGCAGCCAGCCATTGCACAAGAGAGGCCATTTGGCTAAGGCAGCTCTTGGAAGATGTGGGGTGTGAAGAAGTGGAGGACACGTTGATCATGTGTGAGAATCAAGGTGCCATAGCTCTTGCCAAGAACCCGGTGCACCATGCGAGGACGAAACACATCGAGGTGCAACACCATTTTGGTGAGAGAGAAAGTGGAGAAGGGAAGCATCACATTGGAGTATTGTCCAACTGAGGACATGTTGGCGGATGTGATGACAATGGCGTTGGCGAGGGATAGGCATGAGCGTTTGACGAGAGCCATGGGCATTGGGGACTTTGGCCAATCGCAAAGTGGGAGTGTTGAAAGGTTAGAATAGAGCATTAGGAGTTTGCTCTAGGCCAAAGGAGATATGCTAGGTGAGGTACTTAGCATTGAAGAGAGAGCACGTGGTAGGAGGGACTTCATAGAGAGGATCAGCCCATGAAAGTGGTTATCCCATATGTTTTGGTGAAGGGAGAGTGGTTGGGAGAGTATATAGATGAGAGGGTTTGGGAACCCTATCATCTCTTCCATTTGTAACTTATACATTTGAGTATACCATGTGTGCCTTTGCTTTGCTATCTTCCGTATGTTTTCAATACAACTCCACCCTTAGCAACTCAAGACCTCCAAAAGCTTGTGCATTACCAAATGGACCTCCAAAAAGGGCTCCAAAGTGGATCAACTCCTCCAGTATGATAGATCAAATCCTCGAACAAGCTTCAACAAGGTGCACACCTCCACAAACTCTTTTTTGGTGTTCCACCAAGATAAATGTGGATCAGCCACTCTCTAAGAGGCAAAGCAAGATCTCCAAAGACTCCAAAAGGCATGCAAAGGGAGGGGAAGCTCCTCAAAGGTCCTCGCTAACCAGAAATGCACCCCAAACCAAAAAACAAGCACAAGAAATCCTTCAAAGGCTCCACAAGATAGGACAAGTGCTGAAGTAGCTCAAATGAGAAGCAATGTCACTACAAAAACACCCCTAACTCTAAAGAGTAGCTAAAGAAGTCCTCTAAGAGCACAAGGTCGAATTCCAATGGCTGATCTACCTTAAAAGTGATCTCCATTCACCACAATGTACCTCCACACTTGTAGAAGTAGATCCATAACCAATTGAAAACATAGGAAAGATAGAAGATCAAAGGCACACCTGGCATACTCAAATGTATAAGTTACAAATGGAAGAGATGAGAGGGTTTTCAAACCCTCTCATCTATATACTCTTCCAACCACTCCTCCTCACCAAACCATACAGGATTACCACACTCATGGGCTGATTGTCTCTATGAGGTGCCTCCTACCACGTGCTCTCTCTCTAATGCTAAATACCCACTTAGCATATTTTTTTTGGATTAGAGCAAACTTTTAATGCTCTATTTCAACTTTTCTACAGTGGAAGTACTGGTGACCTTGTTAGAAGCGCACCTCCAACGCCCTCGGATGATGATGATGATGATGGAGATGATGAGGACTAACTCTTTGAGGATGGAATCGATGACTATATGGAGGATGCAAGGGCAAGCCAAAGTGACAAGGCTTCGAGCCTAAGAAAGTCAGAAAAAATAAAAAGTTGCAGAACATTACTCCAAGCATTAAAATGGGAAGAAGTCATCATTTGCAATATGTGTGGCAGACCACAAGGGTAAGCAAGCCTTTAGAGGTGAGGTGGAAGAGTCGCATCTTCCCTCAACTATTTTCCTACTCGGATCATGCTAGTGTGGCCTTTGTTCATGTCTCCACTTTACTTGGAGAGGCCTTAGAGTCTCGTGATGCAAGCAAGTGGGAGGTGGCCATGGAAAAGGAATATCACTCCCTCCATGCCAACGGCACGTGGGAGTTGACCACCCTTCCTCTGTCTCGTGAGGCCGTGGAATGCAAGTGGGTGTTCAAGACCAAGAGAGTTGCCACAAAAGAGATTGTGTGCCACAAGGCTAGGTTAATGGCAAGGGGGACCTTTCAAGTCCAAGGAGTAAACTTCAATAAGATTTTTGCTCCCGTAGCCAAGTTCACCACTATACGGTGCATTGTGCCCTTTAGAGCTTTGTTGGACTTGGAGATGTTCCAAATAGATGTGAAGACGGCCTTCCTTAATGGCAACTTGGAGGAAGATATCTACATGGAGCAACCCAAGGGGTATGTGCAACGTGGTCATGAACACCTAGTTTGCCAGCTCATTAAGTCCTTGTATAGATTAAAGCAAGCATCGAGAGCATGGTACCAAAAGATTGATGCAAGTCTTTTGGATTTTGGCTTTAAGAGGAGTGTGGCTGACTATTGCTTATATTTTGTCCAAGTGGGAGCCGATGTGATGCTAGTGCTTGTGTATGTTGATGACTTGGTCATTCTTTCTAGCAACGTGGAGACCATGGGTGTATTGAAGGCCAAGTTGGAGGCAGAGCATGAGATGACAGACTTGGAGGAGTTGCAGTATTGCCTTGGAGCGGAGTTTGCCTTATTGGAATCATAGGGAAGATAGAAGAGCGGAGGTACACATGGTATACTCAAATGTTTAAGATACTATTGAAAAAGATGACAATTTTCCAAAACCCTTGCATATAAATTTTCTTTCAGTCACTCATCTTTCACCTAATTATATGGAATAACCACACCTATGGTTTAATCCTCACTGTGAGGTGCGTCCTATTGCATGTGAGATTAATGCTAAGGACCGCACTTAGCTTATTTCCTTTGGCCTAGAGCAAACTCATAATGCCCTATATCAACCTTTCAACATGCCAAAGATCAAGGTGCAAAGAGCATCACCATGAGCCAAGCCAAATATGTGGAGGGGGTGCTGAAGCAGTTTGGCATGGAGGATTGCAAACCCATTGGCACTATTTTGGACACCAAATTGCAATTCGAGAAGCTTAGTATGGAGGAGTATGATGCGGATGCTTTGAGGATGGTGAGTGTGCCTTACTAATCAACAATTGGATCCTTGATGTATGCCATGGTGGCAACATGGGCTGATTTGGACTTTGCCATTAGCACAGTGAGCCAACACATGGCAAAGCCAAGATAAATTCATTGGATTTTGGTGATGATGATCATTTAAAACCTCAAGGACATTTCTCATGTGAAGTTGCAATTGGGAGGGAGAGACATACAATATAAGGGGTATTGTGATGCAAATTAGGCTCGCAATGCCAATGATAAGAAGCCCACCATAAGGTATGTATTTTGCATTCATATTTAAAGAATCCAATATCATATGTGTTTTTGTTAATTTTAAATCTATTTGCACTTATAAATGTGGGTCAATTTTATAGAACTAGCCAATTTTTAATAATTGCAAATAAAGTTAGTGTTTTTTCACAGTTGTAGTGTTAAAATACAATTGTTGTGAGTCTTAATTTTATATCATTCATAATGAATGAATCCTATGCATCCATTGCAAATAAATTGAGTGTACTTGTACAATTATAGTGTTAGAAATCAATTGCTTTTACTTTTGCTTTTCCATTATCTATAAAAGTTTATTTTACTTTATAGTAAAATGAGTTTATCTTTTACCTTTCCAATATATATATATTTATATATTTATATATTGTATGAGTTTATTCTCTACTTAATATCATTTTAGTTTTGTATTACTTTGTCATTTTAGTTTCATTAAATTTGGTCTTATGTTCCAACTCGCCAAGTGCATAGTAGAAGACGTTTTTTTAAAAACTTGTATCATTTCACATGGAACTATTACAACCAAGTCTCACGCCGTTCCCAATTTTATCCTCCGTGGGGTTTTTGCATGAACTCAATAAGTATACAAAGAGCTCTGACTTGTGAGATTTAAAAGTTACCAAGCACTAGATTGTAATGATGGGGTTAGAATGGGCTTCAAAAAAGGAGTTATTTCTTAGAAATGCAATTGAAAAAACATTTGCCCAACTAGGCAAATCAAGTAATGATGTTCCCACCTTGTTAGTTAGTCAAATTTTACAATACTTGGCTTGCAATCATGAGGTTGCACAATCCCTATTCAACACACTTTTATATTATTTAGAAAGAAGTGATGAAATAGCACGCAAAAATATTGTATGTACAATTGGTGAAGTTGTAAACCGAGAAGCTCATACTAATCAAGTTCTTTATTTTACAAATGTGGTGAAAGAAAATATCATCTCCATTTCATATGGATGTGGTCAAAAAAACAGCAAGGTCAGAGCATACCTTCACGAGTGGATTCGACATTGGATTTGTTGCAAAATAGTAGCAGAAAAAATCATCTTGGACCTCAAATGCAAGGAACAACAATGGACATTTTCTAGACCAACTCCAAATTTTTGCACTCCCCAAGAACAATCTCCAGGGACCTTTGATCTAGCAATGATGGGAATTATTGGCAATGGACTTGATCCAACTTATAATTCTTTAGTTCCAACATTTATTGACAAGCAAAACAAGAGTAAAGAAGAATTTGTCTCTTATTGTACTAAGATGGTACGCAACGGCATAGAAGATGGAATCAAAGATGGTTGGATGTATGTTGACAAAGATGGACATAACAAAGTTAGAATTGAATAATTTATGTTTATTCATTTAGGTAGCATAGCAATCCATTCCATTAATTGATTCTTGTATGTCTTTATATTTTAAATATGATATTCTTTAGAAATATAAAAAATAAGTTACAAACTTGTGTTTTACTTTCACTTCATTTTACTCTAAAACTTATAGATAATCTTGTTCCTATTTTTCATCAATAAATCTATTTTTATTGAAATTCATATTCCTATTGCTACAAGAATGTGAACTCATATCATGAGCCAAGATAGCTTCATTTTTAGGCTACACAGTGCACACCATGGGTGGATAGCACTTTCATTATATGGAGGACTAATAGTTACTATTTTCAAAAAACTAAATATGCCTTCTGATTAGATATCTTTTAAAAGCTAATTTAGACATGCTAGGATGAAATGTGAGAGCCAAAGTTTGAAACTAGAATCCTTTGAGAAGGCTCAATCATTAAAAGAACAATGAAAAGGAAAGAAGAAGCAATAAAAGGGGTTATGTAGAATCAGAATGATGCTCAATTCTTTAGCTTCTTGCTTGGATTTTATGAAAACGTGTGTTTTATTTGTTGGCATTCCATAAAAATAGGAAGAAGTTTGAAAGTTATCCATTCTACCATTCAATCTTGTTGCAGTTGAAAGGCTAGAATAGAGCATTAGGAGTTTGCTCTAGGCCAAAGGAAATATGCTAGGTGGGGTACTTAGCATTGGAGAGAGAGCATGTGGTAGGAGGCACCTCATGGAGAGGATCAGCCCATAAATGTGGTTATCCCATATGGTTTGGTGAAGGGAGAGTGGTTGAGACAGTATATAGATGAGAGGGTTTGAGAACCTTGTCATCTCTTCCATTTGTATCTTTTACATTTGAGTATGCCATGTGCGCCTTTGCTCTTCTATCTTCCCTATGCTTCCAATAGGTTATGGGCCCACAACTTAGAGTGTGGAGGTGCATTTTGGTGAGTGGAGATCACATTTGAGGTACATCAGCCTTTGGATTTTGACCTTGTGCACTTGGAGGTCTTTTTTAGCTACCCTTTAGTGTTAGAGGTGTTTTGTTGTGCGATTGCTTGCCATTTGAGCTACTTCAGCACTTGTCCTATCTTGTGGAGCATTTGGAGGACTACTTGTGCTTGTTTCTTGCTTTGGGATGCATTTGTTGTGGGAGAGGACTTTCGAGAAGCTTCATCACTCTTTACATGGCCTTTAGAGTCTTTGGAGATCTTGCTTTACCTCTTGGAGAGTGGCTGATCCTCATTTAGCTTGGTGGAACACCAAATTCGAGTTTGTAGAGGTGTGGACCTTGTTGGAGCTTGTTGGAGGATCTGATCTATCATATTGGAAAAGTTGATCCACTTTGGAGTTCATTTGGAGGTCCATTTGGTGTTGCACAAGTTTTTGGAGGAGTGGAGTTGATTTAGGTGGAGTTGCACCACCTAAGTGCTTGTTTGAAGCACAACGAGGAGATTTGTGAGTTTGTACTTGCTTTAGTTGGTTTCTACCCTTGCTTGAGCTTGTTTGCTCAAGTGGATGCATAGTGTTTGCTCAAAGAGAGCTGAAATTGCAAGAAGTGAATATGAGGGTGAGGTTTGAGTGATAACATCACATTTTGAGTAGATCTTGTGCTCCTTTGAGGGTTGGGTTGTATACTTCAGCCCCTTGTGTGTGGAGAGAGCTAGGGTTTGCTTGGGAGGTGGTTGAACTGATTACTTCAACCCCTTGTGTATAAAGTGAGCTACAGTTTGCTTGTTTGGTGGTTGAACTCTCTATTTCAGCCCCTTGCTATTTTCTTGGGACATTGAGAGTGCCTTGAGTTGCATACTCTAGCCATGGCCACCTATGAGGGTGACACACCCCATGTTGTGGACAAGTTCAATGGAGACAACTTCTCCTTGTTCAAATTCAAGATGGAGATGATTCTTGACGAGAAGGATCTTTGGGACATCGTGGAGGGCAATGAGATCGCTCCTTCAAGTGAGAGTGACCTCAAGGTCATCTCGGCCTTCAAAAAGCGTGAGAGAACCGCGTTTCGCATCTTGTGCACTCACATGGTGGATGCACAAATCCAACACGTCAAGTCTTGCAAGGGCGCTGCAGAAGCATGGAGGACTCTATGCGGCATCCACGAGACCAAGGGCTTGGCCAATGTGTTGTTTCTGAGGCGCAAGTTCTTCACCATCAAGATGCAAGAGATTGATGACCTCTTGCAATACATCAACAAGGTGAAGACTCTTGCTGACCAACTCGAAGTCCTTGATGTGCCCGTGACGGAAGGAGACATTGTCATGGCCATTTTGGAGAGCTTGCCACCATCTTGTGAGAACTTGATTGTGGCCATGGAGACCAAAGACATCAAAGAGCTCACCCTCACCTACGTGATGTCGCGGTTGATGCATGAGGTGACAATGAAGATAGAGCATCAGATTGTGGCCACGGAGAATGCGGCGTTGGTTGCTCGCCACAAGAGTGGTGGAGATTCAACCAAAACTCAAGGTGAGCCCCTTCTATGCTTCCATTGTGGCAAACCGGGCCACTTTGCTCGTAATTGCTACAAACGCAAGAGTAGCAAGGGTGAGAAGGCCAACAAAGCCTTGAGAGTGGTGACGACTATGCATTCATGGCCTTTCATGGCCTTTCATGATGGTTCATTGAGCTTGGGGGATGATTGGATCATGGATTCGGGGGCTACCACTCACATGTCACCTCATAGAGCTCATTTTGACACCTTTGAGGCCATTTTAGCAAAGAAGGTGCTCATGGGTAATGATTCAGTACTCTAAGCACTTGGGAGGGGTTCCATTTTGGTGGACACCCTTGTTGAGGAATGCACCAAGCGCACTTGATTCAAAAATGTATTGCATGTGCCCAAGTTGCAAAGCAATCTCCTTTCGGTGAGCAATATAGTTGAAGGAAGGTTGAATGTGCAATTTGGAGGCCTTGGATGCATTGTGAGGTCTCCCGATGGAGACACTTGAGCCATGGCATCACGTGAGGGCAACTTGTACATTTTGCGGTGCAAAGTTGTGCATGGAGGAGAGACTGCCCAAGTTGTCACTTCTACCAATGATGGGCTGATTTTGTGGCATCGACGCATGGGGCACTTGAATGTACAAAGCTTGAAGGCTCTTCCAAGATTGGTGAGTGGCCTTATGTCGAAAGGTTGGAATAGAGCATTAAGAGTTTGCTCTAGGCCAAAGGAGATATGCTAGGTGAGGTACTTAGCATTGGAGAAAGAGCACGTGGTAGGGGGCACTTCATAGGGAGGATCAGCCCTTGAGTGTGGTTATCCCATATGGTTTGGTGAAGGGAGAGTGGTTGGGAGAGTATATAGATGAGAGGGTTTGGGTACCTTCTCATCTCTTCCATTTTGTATCTTATACATTTGAGTATACCATGTGTGCCTTTGCTCTTCTATCTTCCCTATGCCTTCAAGACATGTAAAGAGAGATGAAGCTTCACAAAGGTCTCCTCTGACAACAAATGCACCCCAAAGCAAGATACAAGCACAAGTAGTCCTCCAAATGCTCCACAAGATAGGACAAGTGCTGAAGTAGCTCAAATGGCAAGCAATCTCACAACAAAACACCCCTAACATTCAAGAGTAGCTAAAGAAGACTTCCAAGTGCACAAGGTCAAAATCCAAAGGCTGATGTACCTTAAATGTGATCTCCACTCACCAAAATGCACTTCCACACTCTAAGTTGTGGGCCCATAACCCATTGAAAACATAGGGAAGATAGAAGAACAAAGGCGCACATGGCATACTCAAATGTAAAAGATACTAATGGAAGAGATGATAGGGTTCCCAAACCCTCTCATCTATATACTGTCTTAACCACTCTCCCTTCACCAAACCATATGGGATAACCACATTCATGGGCTGATCCTCTCCATGAGGTGCCTCCTACCACATGCTCTCTCTCCAATACTAAGTACTCCACCTAGCATATCTCCTTTGGCCTAGAGCAAACTCCTAATGCTCTATTCCAACCTTTCTACAGTATTGGGCCGAGGCGGTGAGCAACGCGGTGTACATTCGCAATCGATGCCGCACTAGTGCGGTACATAAGACTCTACAATAGGCGTGGAGTGGCAGGAGGCCTTTGGTAGCACACATCAAGGTGTTTAGATGTGTTGCATATGCCAATATCCCCGATGCATCAAGAACCAAACTTGATGCAAAGGCCGTAAGGTGTTTGTTTTTGGGATATTGTGAGGGCTCCAAAGCTTATAGGTTGATTTGCTTAGAGTCCAAAATGATCTTTTGTTGTTGTGATGTGAGGTGAGATGCAAGTGGGTGTTCAAATCCAAGAGAAATGCCACGAGAGAGATTGTGCGTCACAAGGCAAAGTTAGTGGCAAAGGGATTCTCTCAAGTGCAAGGAGTGGACTTCAACAAGACTTTTGCTCCCGTGGCCAAGTTCACCACCATACGGTGCATTGTGGCCCTTGAAACTTCATTGGATTTGGAGATGCATCAAATGGATGTAAAGACGGCCTTCCTCAACAACGACTTGGAAGAAGACATCTACATGGAGCAACCCAAGGGGTTTACACAACGTAGTCATGAGCACCTAGTTTACAAGCTCACAAAGTCCTTGTATGGACTAAAGCAAGCATTGAGAGCATGGTACCAAAAGATTGATGCAAGTTTTTTGGATTTTGGCTTTGAGAGGAGTGTGGCTGACCATAGCTTGAATTTTGCACAAGTGGGAGCCCATATGATGCTTGTGCTTGTATATGTTGATGACTTGATCACATTCTCTCTAGCATTGGAGAGACCATGGATGCATTGAAGGCTAAGTTGGAGGCGGAGTACGACATTACAGACTTATGAGAGTTGCACTATTTCCTTGGAGTGGAATTTGCAAGAGATCAAGGTGCAAGGACCATCACCATGAGTCAAGCCAAGTATGTGGAGGAAGTGCTGAAGTGGTTTGGCATGGAGGATTGCAAATCCATTAGCACTCCATTGGACACCAAGGTGAAGTTGGTGAAGATTAGCATGGAGGAGTATGATGCGCATGCTTCGAAGATGGTGAGTGTGACATACAAATCAACGGTTGGATTGTTAATGTATGCTATGGTGGGTGCAAGGGCTGATTTGGCCTTTGCCATTAGCACGGTGAGCCAACACATGGCAAGGCCAAGATGGAGTCATTGGATAGCAGTGAAGAATATCATGAGGTACCTCAAGGGCACCTCTCATAAAAAGTTAAAATTGGGAGGAGGGCACATACGCTTGATGGAGTACTGTAATGCAGATTGGGTTGGCGATGCCAATAATAGGAAGTCCAACATGGGATATCCATTTAGCCTTGGAGAGGGCATGGTGTCATGAAGCAGCAAGAAGCAATGCACTGTGGCTTTATCTACAATGGAGGCAAATTACATGGCAACGAGTCATTGCACAAGAGATGTCATATGTCTAAGGCAGCTCTTGGAGGATGTAGGATGTGAAGACATGGAGGTCACGTTGATCTTATGTGACAATCAAGGTGCTATAGCTCTTGCCAAATACCTAGTGCACCATGCGAGGACAAAACACATTGAAGTGCAATACCATTTCGTGAGAGAGAAGGTGGAGGAGAGAAGCATCACATTGGAGTATTGTCCAACTGAAGACATGTTGACGGATGTGATGACAAAGGCATTAGCAAAAGATAGACATAAGCGTTTGACAAGAGGCATGGACATTGGAGATTTTGACCAGTCGCAAAGTTAGAGTGTTGAAAAGTTGGAATAGAGCATTAGGAGTTTGCTCAAGGCCAAAGGAGATATGCTAGGTGGGATACTTAACATTGGAGAGAGAGCACGTGGTATGAGGCACCTCATAGAAAGGATGAGCCCATAAGTGTGGTTATCCCATATGGTTAGGTGAAGGGAGAGTAGTAAGAGGAGTATATAGATGAGAGGGTTTGGAAACCCTCTCATGTCTTCCATTTGTATCTTATACATTTGAGTATACCATGTGTGCCTTTGCTCTTCTATCTTCCCTATGATTTTAATAAGATAAGCTATTAAAGCACCTAAACTAGCTTTTATTGAATACTTGTGGAACCTAAACCAATTCTAAAAATTTCAATTTTACATCCTACCAAGAACTTTTGGTGTTTGAGTTTAACAACCATAAACCCAAAATGCAATTACTTCTTTCCAAGTGCACTTTTACAACATACACCGTAACAAGCTTGCCTTAAATTTGTAGTGCATTTTGTCTTGCGTTTTGCCCAAAACAAATCATTTTACATTTTGCGCAATACATTGAGCCCGTTTGCTTTGCGTTGAACTTGTCATCGACAGCTAGTCATCCACTTTAATCTCCGTCGCAGCGCAAGTCCGTCGAGGGTCGACTTTGTCGGGCACGCGAAACTGCGTTCGTCAAGCCAGGGAAAAAGACAAGTCGGGCTCCATCCAGAGTAGATGGGCTAGGGATTGGAGATCGTGGCCGGACCCATGCCTTATTCTGTGAGCCACGTAGGTTTGGCCCACTTTGAATGGCACAATTTAACATCCTGCCTACTTCTGCCTTCTACAAGCTGGCCCTCTTTTTTGTCAACTATTATATATAAAAGAGAGAAGTTGCCTAATATGTCCTTCTTTCCCCACTTTCCAAAAAAATATGCATAACTCCTTTGTTGAATGTTGAAATGAAGAAAAAATTAGAAATCCTAGTATGTCTTTGAATTTCCTGCTTTCAATAAAAACTTCAAAAGATTACAAAAACTAGTTTACTTGTCGGTACATGCCCAAAATCCACTTGCCCCCTACAAGGACAATTGGTCCTTTAGGGATTAACCTTTTAAGGTCTAGTCAACTATTTCACGGTTGATTTAGACACATTATCACTACAAAGAAACCATGGTTGAATTAACAAAAATGTGTGACCTAATGTATAATAACTATAGATTAGGTCACATTTTTTTGTCAATTTGACCATGGTTTCTCCATAGTGTATCATTGGTAGCCAAAGTTTGGCAATGAATTTGGTTACGGATGAAAAAAGACGAGTGTGCAAAATTTGGAAATAAATGTAATGGGAAAAATTCAATGAAGATCCGTGTTGGCATGTGGTGTAGGGATTGAAAAAATTGCTTACGTGCAAGCTAAAAAAATACAAATCAATGGAAAAAGATAGCCCTAAATGCAAAAGAAAATGGCTGTTATACTAATAAACACAATTTTGGGGAATGCCAGGTTAGAGTTCCATATGGTTCTTGATGGTAAAAAATAAGAAATGTGGCCCTATAAGAACAAAAAGAATTCCTCAACAAAAAATATGGTGACAATATTGAAAACATAGGGAAGATAAAAGAGCAAAGGCACACATGGTATATTCAAATGCATAAGATACAAATGGAAGAGATGAGAGGTTCACCCAACCCTCTCATCTATGTACTCTCCCAATCACTCTCCCTTCACCTAACCATATGGGATAACCACACTCATGGGCTGATCCTCTCTATGAAGTGCCTCCTACCACATGCTCTGTCTCCAATGCTAAGTACCCCACCTAGCATATCTCCTTTGGCCTAGAGCAAACTCCTAATGCTCTATTCCAACCTTTCAACACTCCCACTTTGCGAATGGCCAAAGTCCCCAATGCCCATGGCTCTTGTCAAACGCTCATGTCTATCCCGCGTCAACGCCTTTGTCATCACATCTGCCAACATGTCCTCAGTTGGGCAATACTCCAATGTGATGCTTCCCTTCTCCACCTTCTCCCTCACAAAGTGGTGTTGCACCTCGATGTGCTTTGTCCTCGCATGGTGCACCGAGTTCTTCGCAAGAGCTATGGCACCTTGGTTGTCACACAAGATCAACGTGCCCTCCACGTCCTCACACCCCACATCCTCCAAGAGCCGCCTCAACCATATGGCCTCTCTCGTGCAATGGCTCGCCGCCATGTACTCTACCTCCGTTGTGGATAAAGCCACCGTGGGTTGCTTCTTGCTACTCCATGATACCATGCCCTCTCCAAGGCTAAATGCATACCCCGTGGTGGACTTTCTGTCGTTGGCATCGCCAGCCCAATCTGCATCGCAATACCCCATCAAGCGTATGTGCCTCCCTCCCAATTGCAACTTCACATGAGAAGTGCCCTTGAGGTATCTCATAATCCTCTTCACCGCCATCCAATGACTCCATCCCGGCCTCGCCATATGTTGGCTCACCGTGCTAATGGCAAAGGCCAAATCAGCCCTTGTGGCCACCATGGCATACATCAATGATCCAACCGCTGATTTGTAAGGCACACTCACCATCCTTGAAGCATCCGCATCATACTCCTCGTTGCTAAGCTTCACCAACTTCACCTTGGTGTCCAATGGAGTGCCAATGGGTTTGCAATCCTCCATGCCAAACCGCTTCAGCATCTCCTCCACATACTTGGTTTGGCTCATGGTGATGGTCCTCGCACCTCGATCTCGGGCAAACTCCACTCCAAGGCAATAGTGCAATTCCCCCAAGTCCGTCATCTCGTACTCCGCTTCCAACTTGGCCTTCAATGCACCCATGGTCTCCACGTTGCTAGAAAGAATGATCAAGTCATCAACATACACAAGCACAAGCATCACATCGGCTCCCACTTGTGTGAAATATAAGCTATGGTCAGCCACACTCCTCTCAAAGCCAAAATCCAAAAGACTTGCATCAATCTTTTGGTACCATGCTCTCGATGCTTGCTTCAGCCCGTACAAGGACTTGGCAAGTTTGCAAACTAAGTGCTCATGACCACGTTGCACAAACCCCTTGGGTTGCTCCATGTAGATGTCCTCCTCCAAGTCGCCGTTGAGGAAGGCCGTCTTCACATCCATTTGGTGCATTTCCAAGTCCAATGAAGCTCCAAGGGCCACAACGCACCGTATGGTGGTAAACTTGGCCACGGGAGCAAAGGTCTCGTTGAAGTCCACTCCTTGGACTTGAGAGAACCCCCTTGCCACCAACCTTGCTTTGTGGCGCACAATCTCCCCCGTGGCATCCCTCTTGGTCTTGAACACCCACTTGCATCCCACGGCCTTGCGAGATGGAGGAAGGGTGGTCAACTCCCACCTGCCGTTGGCATAGAGGGAGTGGTACTCCTCCTCCATGGCTGCCTCCCACTTGCTTGCATCCCGAGACTCCAAGGCCTCTCCAAGTGTGGTGGGGTCATGAACAACAGCCACATTAGCATGATCCGAGTTCAAAGATGGTTGAGGGAAGATGTGGTTCTTCCACCACTCCCCCAACGGCTTGCTTACCCTTGTGGACCGCCGCACACCTCCCACGTGTTGGCTTCCTCCCACTTCAGCTCTTGGAGCAATGTTGTGTGCCTTCTTTTTCTTTGGGTTCTTCTTGGGCTTGGAGCCGTCATCACCTTGGCTTGCACTTGCATCCTCCACAAGGTCACCATCTCCATCTACAAGGTCACCATCTCCATCTTCAAGGGGCTGGTCCTGATCGTTTTCGTCATCATCATGGCCACCATGCAAAGGCGTTGGAGGTGAGTCCACAACAAGGTCACCACTACTCCCACTTGGATCCAACTCCAAGTCTCCCTGCAACTCTCCTTGCTCACAGAAAGTCACATCACAACATCGAATGATCTTCTTGGACTCCAAACAAATGAGCATATATGCCTTGGAGCCCTCACAATATCCCAAAAACAAACACCTCACCGCCTTTGCATCAAGTTTGGTCCTTGATGCATCCGGAATCTTGGCATATGCAACACACCCAAACACCCTTATGTGAGCCACGGAAGGCCTCCTCCCACTCCACGCCTCTTGTGGAGTTTTGCCATCCACCGCACTAGTGGGGCATCGATTGCGAATGTACATCGCGTTGCTCACCGCCTCGGCCCAATACTCCAACCCAAGCTTTTGGCCATAGAGCATGCTTCTAGCCATCTCCACAATGGTACGATTGGCCCTTTCAGCCACTCCATTTTGCTGCGGCATATGTGGAGTTGAGGTTTGGTGCACAATACCTTGGGTCTTCAAATAGGCCTCGAATTGGTTGGAAGTGTACTCCCCGCCGTTGTCGGACCGCAACACCTTCATGGAGCGCTCCGCCTCCTCCACCAAGGCCTTGAACTCCTTGAAGCGATCAAAACACTCGCTCTTGGCCTTGAGAAGGTACACCCACACCTTTCTTGAAAGGTCGTCAATGAAGGTCAAGAAATACCTTGCCCCACCCAATGACGTGGTCTTCATGGGGCCACACACATCTGAATGCACAATGCCCAACACCTTGGTGGCACGTGTGGCACCATCCTTTGGAAAGGAGTGCCGTTGTTGCTTGCCCTCAATGCAACCCTCACAAGCATTGGGCAAGCCATCACCATGAGATTTGAGAAGGTCAAGGCCACTCACCAAGCTTGGAAGAGCCCTCAAACTTTGTACATTTAGGTGCCCCATGCGTCGATGCCACAAAATCAGCCCATCCTTGGTAGAAGTGGCAACTTGGGCACTCTCTCCTCCAAGCACAACCTTGCACCGCAAAAGATATAAGTTGCCCTCTCGTGTTGCCATGGCTTGGGTGTCTCCATTGGGAGACCTCACAATGCACCCAAAACCTCCAAATTGAACATTCAACCCTCCCTCCACTATCTTGCTCACCGAAAGGAGGTTGCTTTGCAACTTGGGCACATACAACACATTTTTGAACCGAATGCGCTTGGTGCATCCTTCAACAAGGGTGTCCACCAAAATGGACCCCCTTCCAAGGGCTTGGAGCATCGATTCGTCACCCATGAACACCTTCCTTTCCGCAATGGGCTCAAAGGTGTCAAAATGAGCTCTATGGGGTGACATGTGGGTGGTAGCCCCAGAATCCATGATCCAATCACCCCCGAAGTGCAATGGACCATCATGAGAGGCCATGAACGCATAGTCCTCACCACTCTCTTCTACCTTGGCTTTATTGGCCTTCTCACCCTTGCCACTTTTGCGTTTATAGCAATTACGAGCAAAGTGGCCCGGTTTGCCACAATGGAAACATAGAAGCGGCTCACCTTGAACCTTGGTTGAATCTCCACCACTCTTGTGGCGAGCAACCAATGCCGCACTCTCCGTGGCCACCATCTGATGCTCCTTCTTCCTTGTCACTTCATGCATCAACCGCGACGTCACGTAGGTGAGGGTGAGCTCCTTGATGTCCTTGGTCTCCATGGCCACAATCAAGTTCTCATAAGAAGGTGGCAAGCTCTCCAAAATGGTCATGACAATGTCCCCTTGCGTCACGGGCACATCAAGGGCCTCAAGTTGGTCCGCAAGAGTCTTCACTTTGTTGATGTGTTGCAAGAGGTCATCGGTCTCTTGCATCTTCATAGTGAAGAACTTGCGCCTCAAGAACAACACATTGGCCAAGCTCTTGGTTTTGTGGATGCTGCGTAGGGTCCTCCATGCTTCCGCAGCTCCCTTGCAAGACTTGACGTGTTGGATTTGTGCATCCACCATGTGAGTGCACAAGATGCGAAACGCCGTCTTCTCACGCTTTTTGAAGGCCGAGATGACCTTGGGGTCACTATCACTTGAAGGAGGCGTCTCAGTGCCCTCCACAATGTCCCAAAGATCCTTTTCATCAAGGATCATCTCCATTTTGAACTTGAACAAGGAGAAATTGTCTCCATTGAACTTGTCCACAACACGGGGTGTCTCACCCTCATAGGTGGCCATGGCTAAAGTATGCAACTCAACCACCTCTCAAACAAATCTCTAGCTTTCTATGCACACAAAGGGGCTGAAGTATGCAACTCAACCACCTCCCAAGCAAACCCTAGCTCTCTTCACACACAAGGGACTGAAGTATACAACCCAACCCTCAAAGGAGCACAAGATCTCCCAAAATGTGAGGTTATCACTCAAACCTCACCCTCAAACTCACTCCTTGCAATTTCAGCCTCCTTTGAGCAAATACTATGCATCCACTTGAGCAAACAACCTCAAGCAAGGGTAGAAACCAACTAAAGCAAGTACAAACTCACAAATCACCTCTTTGTGCTTCAAACAAGCACTTTGGTGGTGCAACTCCACCCTTAGCAACTCCACCCTTAGCAACTCCACACCTCCAAAAACTTGTGCAACACCAAATGGACCTCCAAATAAGCTTCAAAGTGGACCAATTCCTCCAATATGATAGATCATATCCTCCAACAAGCTCCAAAAAGGTCCACACTTTCACAAACTCGAATTTGGTGCTCCACCAAGCTAAATGAGGATCAGCCACTCTCCAAGAGGCAAAACAAGATCTCCAAAGACTCCAAAAAGCATGCAAAGAGAGATGAAGCTCTTCAAAGGTCCTCTCCCACCACAAATGCACCCCAAACCATGAAACAAGCACAAGTAGTCCTCCAAATGCTCCACAAGATAGGACAAGTGCTGAAGTAGCTCAAATGACAAGCAATCTCACTACAAAAACACCCCTAACACTAAAGGGAAGCTAAAGAAGTCCTCCAAGTGCACAAGGTCAAAATCTAAGGGCTGATGTACCTCAAATGTGATCTCCACTCACCATAATGCACCTCCACACTCTAAGTCGTGGGCCCATAACCTATTGAAAATATAGGGAAGATAGAAGAGCAAAGGCACACATGGTATACTCAAATGCATAAGATACAAATGGAAGAGATGAGAGGGTCACCCAACCCTCTCATCTATGTACTCTCCCAATCACTCTCCTTTCACCTAACCATGTGGGATAACCACACTCATGGGCTGATCCTCTGTATGAGGTGCCTCCTACCACATGCTCTGTCTCCAATGCTAAGTACCCCACCTAGCATATCTCCTTTGGCCTAGAGCAAACTCTTAATGCTCTATTCCAACCTTTCAACAAGCAAAAGTAGTTTGTTGTATGCATGTTCACTTCACCATATACGGACTATGAGATCTATTATAATTTGCAATAGAAACCCTCATTTGCCACCAAATATATTGTGAAGATCCAAGCATCAAATCTCATTCCAATGATACTGTCAAATTCTCATCAGGAATTACAGTTAGGTATTTCTCATTTGAATTAAGTTTAGAATAGGAAAACCTCTTGCTCGCCTCCCAAATCAACCATCGACCTTAAATGATTAAGAATAAGAAAATCTAACAACCATAGAAATGACATTTCAAAAAGTGATTACCCAGCTGTTGTACCTCAGTGGTGATGTTTATCATTACACCCCCACAAAATTTCACTTATTTTTTTTACTAATAAAATCGCTGTTTAGCAAGTCTTGGGTCATAAATCCAAATGCGTGAAAAGGCATTAAACCCAAGATCCTCCAAGGCTGATGTTGCAGATGCTTGACGGAGTCCTGACGAGCGTCTACTAAGAAGGGCTGTCTTTTGGTCGGTGCAAGTGCAAGTTCAGTGGAGAGCGTCGTCACTTCCTTGGAGGAACAACACTAAGAACCAGTTTCCACTAGAGGGATGGAGGAGTCTAAACTTGGACCTCTAGCCCCACAATGAAAATCGGCTTTAAGATTACTTTACCATGTGCAAGGATTAGAGGGTATCATGGACCCTCTAGCCCTTGCCATCTTAGCTGAAGGTCCAGGATCTCTTCTGATTGGAGTCCAGCCTTTGGTCCCACATCTTGGGTTTTGTGGATCTAGAGGGCCTAGACTCCTATCTTGGATGGGGCCCTATCTCCATGTGACAGAAATAATTTATTAAAAAAAATTTAAAAAATATATTTTATTATAGCATGTAATACTAAATATTTATAACAATTTCAATGTTTATTGTTATTTCAAAAAAACATGAATTATCAACTTTTTTTATTATATATTTTAGTGACATAAACAATAGTAAAATTTACACCTTTTTTCCTATAGCATAATTTTCTCACCATAAAATGGAAAAAACAAGTTTATGGTGATTAAAATATGTAATGAAATTTTATTTAACTCTCAATTTTTTTCAATTTATACATTAAACTTGTTAGGATTTTTATTTTATTCAATTTGAATCTTAAGAAAATAAGAATTTCTACCAAAATATTAAAAACTTGATAATTTAAATATACATAGCAAAGCATTATGGTACAAAATAAAAGTTTACTTAATATTCAATTATTTTTTTCAACAAAACAAGAAACAATCTTTTGAATATTGAATTCCAAACTCATATGACTCGTTTATCAAAAACTTTAGGATTTTTTTAATTATAGAAAAATGATATATTCATATAACTTTGATTCAAGTGATTTTATCTATAAGTCTTTATAAGAAGAAAAAGAAATAAAAAATAAAAAATATTTAAAGAATGATATTTTTAAAAGTGGTCCTCCTCCAGAAATTCCATGAAAAGCCCTGGATTCTAAGTTAGGGCGGCTTCACACTATGGCCAAAGGTCAAGAGGTCGTCGGTTTGCACCAATCGGATTGCACGAAATCGAAAGTTTGGCCGTTCAACCCTTCACACTAGAGGTCAAACTCCAAAGGCCGTCATCCCCCATTTGCCTACATGGCAGCATTTTATCATACAAGGTTGGCAGCCTTTCAAAGGGAAATTTGGGTTTAGCAAAAACAGAGACCCAAACTATGGGTGAGAGACCAATAGTTTCAACATTTATTGCAATCAGTTTCAACATTTAATGTCTATTTTCAACAGATTTTCTTGGCCTCTTGACAGCCTCTCTACTTGGCCGGTCATAGTGTGAAGCGGCCCTTACAGGGGTCCACAAGGGTCCGATGGCCCTCCCGCTCCTGCACCTGCACCTCCACCTCCACAATCCCAATTCCCCGTGGAAACTTGGAAAGGCCCTTGGAGGGAGAGAGGGAGCGCTCTGCGCCTCGCCTAGCGTGCCTCACTCACTTGCCGGCGCTGCTGTGTTGGGCTGTGCTGGGCTGTGCCGGGCTGTGCCAGGACCATGGGAGGTTCTGCCCACGCCGCCGTGCAGGCCCTCCTTGCCGCCATTGCCTCCGCGCGCTCCGGTTTGTGCTCCCACGGTCGTGCTCCGTCTTTGCTTCCGTCCTTGCTTGGTGTTCTTTCAATTTTTCCTGGTTGTGCTTTTCCACTTAGGTTGCCCTGTCATGATCACAGCCACGCTATACGTGCGCCCGCACGTTTGTGAGTGCCTGATTTGAAATCCGGGTCCATCCGTTCTCCTTCATTTTGTGACCTGATTGTGTCGTGTTTGTCCTCGTGCAATCGGCGCACCTCCATGGACTGGGCACGCAGTGACTGATGAGCAGCTCTCTATGTAAGCTGCTCCTCCCTCTTTCCCAGCTTGTCCTTAGTGCCACGGGGGTCACCGTCTTTCGCAGAGCCCCGCGTCCAATTCTCTTGTGTGCAGGTCGATCTTGATTGTGAAACCTAAACTTGGTGGCTTTCATCATGTGCTGCGAATATACGACGTTTGATTTGCTCTGGTTACCACACTGCAGGCTGAACTTCATTTTCGAGAAGAATTTGGAGCGGGCACTACGCGTACTGGATCAAGGAGGCGTGCATCGTGTCGTCGCTCAACCCAGCGATCGTTCCGTATTCCAGGTTTGAGTTCTTGGCATGTTTTGCCTTGCACATCCTGGCGTGAGACTCGTCGCGCGCAGCAAACCCCCAAAACGAGCATGCTGGTTGAACGGTGTTGAACATGGACATTCATGCATTGTTGCATTTGTCGTCTCCGCTGAATCTTGAAGATAGGCAATTTGCTTTGAGCAAGTCAACAGATATCTAGAAACAAGATTATCGAAAGTTTTATCTATAATCGAACGCTGCCATTAGTATCGGGGGTATGCAGCATTGACCAGTTGGAGAAGGCGTCACTGATGTTGCTAGGTGATCGGAGAATCCAAGACCGGCCCCAACAGCTATTTATGTTTCCCAGAGCATTTTTGTTCCTGCCAATCGTTCTTTTTTGACGTGGTTTCTAGAAGCGATCAACTGTGTGTAAGTCGCTTCTTTCCTTTGACACTGGTGCTTTCATCTGTCTGAGTGCTAGAGCATTACGAATCTCGTTTTTACGCAATCATCTACCGTTACTTTGCAAGCAATCCTAGTTACCTGGCTTCCCAAGAGTCAGTCGTGCTTAATTAGCTGTGGTGGACAGAGACATCCACTGAGCTTTCGGGGGTTTGGTGCGGGGCACAGTGCAAACATCAGTTGGCAGCCATGCTTGGTATTGCTCTTCATCAATGCCGAGATGTTATTGTTTCTGACGCCGAACTTGCACGTCTCCTTCTCCAGTGTTGACCTGCAACACACTTTCCTGGGATCAATTCTCGGGTCATCGCGTCAGTGCGCTCTAGAGCAAGAGCTTATGAGCCGCGCTGGTGGTCTCAGGGCTGCCTGGCTTTATGCAACGCACTTTGCTTCCAGCTTATGCGATCTTCCTCCGCATCCGGTGCCAAGATAGTAGGGCTGGTGGACGGGGGAAGCATGTGCATGAGTGTTTACGCTGGTTATCTCCAGCTTTGTTGTTTCGAATGATTTCAGAAGTTACGCCGTTGGCTTTGAGTCTGCTGCTTTGCCCAGGATTGGAAGCATAAGGACCGGCAGTACCTGTTGTTAGTATTTGAATTTAGAATTTGCAGCCTTATTTGTGGTGGCTATGGGGAGTATCCAGCTAGTGGGAAGGTAGTATAGCTTGCGCGCTGATGGTTCTAATCGGTCGTACGCTTTTTGGAATTGTGCCATCAATGGCCCCTACTACCCGGTCAGGCAAGCTCGCGATTGATGGACTGACTGTAAGTTCTCAAGAAGTGTCTTTCTCCAAGGCCATTGTTGCTGACACTCCAAGTCGCAAAGCTGAAAGTTTACAAGAAGAAAACAGTTCGACAATATACAATTGGAAGGTTGATGAAAAACCAGCTGAAGCATTGCAGCTTATAGTTCAAGCTGGGGAAAAAAAAAAGAGAAAGGCATCTCAAGTTGATCGAGCAGTAGCAGCAGATATGGAAGATTTGTGTTCTTCGGTGAGCTCTCAGGGTGACCTCGCTTTTTCGCGAAGTGAGGGGATGGCGATTCGGATTAGCCTGCTTCACTGGTACGACAGGAACCATCGGGTCTTACCATGGCGCATAAATAGGCATTCTTGTGTGCAAAATCCACTGAGTGCTGATGAACCCGATGAACTCCATGAATGCCACAAAGAGCCAATTACTACTGAAGTGAAGAGGGAAGCGTCGCACTTTGGCGTCTCGAATGAGGATGCTGCGGTATACTCTATGTTCTGAATCTTCTGATGATGGTTTTGTCAGAGATCTCGTTTTGAAAGATGCCCACCACTTCTCTGAGAGATCTTCGGTGAGAGCCAGTAGAGAAAGAGAAGGCGCCGCTTCTGTTTGCCGAACCTTGGCGTCATTATGATATAGTCGAACGAATTGTGAGGGTGTAGACATAATAAACTCAAGTTCTAGTGAATACCATAGAGTTCTGCTGCAAGTAGAAAGTAGCATCCTTATTGATTGCTCATCTCAAAACGGAAAATGCCTCAAGAATCTTCAGATTTATTTGAAGTTAGTGGTTATTTGCTCGCTTTGTTTTGTGCACTTGTTGGAATTTCAAAGCGGGCACCCATACTCAGCACGGACGCTCAGCGATTGTGTCTTCTGTAATTTAGTCTGTTAAATAGTCAATTTTGGGGGTGGGGGAGGTTGCAGACTGAGACTGAAGAGGAGAGGGCCTATGCGGTGTGGGTTTCGGAGATGATGCTTCAGCAAACAAGAGTAGCAACTGTCATCAGCTACTATCAGCGCTGGATGCATACGTGGCCAACTGTGCGTGCTCTTGCTCGAGCCTCGCAAGAGGTGCGTGTTTCGTACTTAATGTAGATCATGTGCTGCGGGCAAGTGAATCACTTTGTATGGTGCCGAACGGAATGGTTCTGCTTGTTGCTGACCGCATCCTTCAGCCTATCTTTTGCGGTGCCTAGGTCGAGGAAGTGTCTAATCCAAGATGATACCGTGCTGCATTGCATTTCACGGTGAGTGTGAATAAGTAACAGCTTCCTTGGCCTGTTGGTAACATTCCAGGACGTCAATACAGTTTGGGCAGGCTTGGGATACTACCGACGTGCAAGATTTCTTCTTGAGGTATACACACTTGAGGTTCACGTTTCCCCAGATCTTCAATCCACAAGCCCCATGATCACCTGTTTACTGGGTAATGTTGTGATAATGGTGAATGATCATCTGATAATCATACACTTTTATCGCTTTTCTTCTGACGGACAGGGTGCTAAGTACATTGTGCAAGATTTGAGAGGAAAATTTCCTCGCTCTGTGGAAGAACTTCTGAAAGTGCCTGGTATTGGAAGCTACACAGCTGGAGCAGTTGCCTCCATAGCTTTCCAACAGGTTTGAAATCTGATGCCTTGTTGTGGCTCCTGGAGTTGGATCTTTCTTTTTATTTTGTCAAAGAATTTGATGGCATGTTAAATCGGTAGATTTCAAACAAGGCTTACCTTCGGACTTCTTCTTCAGCTATGATACCCTGCCTTTAAACCTGTGAAGTGATGGTGCAGGCAGTACCAGTGGTTGATGGCAATGTTATCCGGGTTCTCTGCAGACTACGAGCCATCACATTGAACCCAAAAGCGTCCACCACCGTGAAGCTTTTCTGGTTAGCCGATTTTCCGCATCTCATAGGGGCAGGACTTATTAAATTGTGGAGTGCGTTGGTACGGGTCCTGGCTTTGTTGCTCTTGCACTCAAAGGGTATCTGATACTTTTTGCATCCATTGCAGCATCCCTTGCATGTTCGAGCTGCGTGTGAAACTTGCAACTTGAAAACTCCTGTGGCAACATTGTTAGACCTCTTAGCTGGAGCTGCTTATTATCGGATATTGTTGATTGTGAAGGTGATTCTCTCGGTAGTTGCCATTGCAGGGCTTTAGCTTCACAATTAGTTGACCAAGGTCGACCAGGGGATCTCAATCAAGCTTTGATGGAGCTAGGCGCCACAGTCTGCACACCGACAAGCCCATCCTGTAATGCATGTCCTGTGGCCAGTCAATGTACCGCTTTGAAGTTAGTTCATCAGGATGAGAAGGAGGTGACGCCTGTAACACATTATCCGACGAGAGTACCGAAATCTGCCCCTCGAGATGAGTACGTGGCAGTGTGCATTGTCGAGCGAGAGCCCCAAACGAAAATGGCAGCAGCAGCTTCATCGGTGCTTCTAGTGCGAAGGCCACTGACGGGCTTACTAGCTGGTTTGTGGGAGTTTCCATCTGCGCCGTTGGATAATCCGGATAGCTCAGAAAAGTGTAGATCGACAGCCATGGATGAATACCTGCATGAAACACTAGGAGTTGAACTCCGCACAGGAGGTTACTCTATACTGAAGCGGGAAGAATTTGGGACTTACGTACACGTCTTTTCACATATTCGCCTTCATATGTTCATTCAGTGGGTGCTTGTAAGTGTAGGTAAGGCCTTGAGCTTTATTGGTTGCAAGTTCTGATCACCATCTCGTCTGTCCGATGTGGAGATCCTTTTCCGAGAGAATAGTTCATCCCTGCCATCCAGGATTTGTATGTCACCTAATTTCTCGTCTCTTCTGTTATATTTGCAGTAGAAGGAGAGGGCAGGAGCACTCGAAGAAGGCAAAATTCTGTTGTAACGAAATGGGTCGACTTAGACAGCATGAACAGTTTAGGGCTGACATCTGGCGTGAAGAAGGTGAGTCCTGTGTCTACTGCCCAGAGTCGGTGATGTAGTAGTGTAAAGATATTTTGCGGACAATGAAATCTGTAGTTCGGCTGGACAAAGGCTTTGCTTTGCTGTGTGTCTCATTCGGTCTTGGACATTGCCCAGCAATTGATCTCCTCGCGCACGGTGGTGAATAATATTTCATGGTCCAGCTAAAATCAGAGGCTTTTAACGGCGTGTGCAAAAGGCACCCGCCCGCCCGCCCGCCCGCCTGCCAACCAACCTGCGTTTGACGCTTCCTTTCGTTTGCTGTCGTGTGGTAGGTCTTCAAGATGTTCTCGGCATTGCGAGAGAAGCAGCGGACCGCCTCCAAATCAACGAAGCGGAAACGGACCTAGTCTGAAGATGTCTTGTGCGCCGTTTGAGAGGCATCCACTTATCTCTAGATCGTGGATGCGACGGTCAAGACGACTCGATTCGGATCTCCGCCTGACGGGAGTTGTGGATTCATTCGCAGCACATCCATCGGCAACACGAATAGTGTTGTTGAGCTGACGTGGTCTGCCCAAAGGAAGATCAGACAATGAACCCTGAGTTCTTACCACTGGTCTGGAGATGCCTGCGAACTTGAAGCTCTCTCAGCTGGCGTGCAATTCCTCTGGGTTTAGAAATACTTTGCCCCATGTCAGATTCTGTAGCCTATGGGGTGCAATCTCTTATTTTATTCAAAGTGATGTCAATGTCTTCTCCTGACGTAGTCTTCGCTGTGGGTGGAGCCGGTAGTATTTGCATGTTTTGGTGCAACGGACGGAAGCATGCATGCATTGATACTGAGGGTGGTGAGCCAAGTCCTATTTTAATCCCTCTGCATGTGCTTGCAGGATAATGGTCGACGTCTGAGTTATTTCCTTTTTTTGGGTCTGGAAAACTATCTTGTATACAGTACTATGATGTGACAAGCAAAATAAGTAAAACAATAACAATATATTGAACTTTTGACTTTGAAGCTCCATATCTTTTGACACACTTTATCAATTCACATGAAACTACAAGTGTTGTGTAAATAATAATCTTTCTCATTGAATCACATAGTCTTGCTAACAAATAATGCATATTGACAAGACATAAAGGTTTTTGTAATGTTGCTATATTCTTGTTGTTTTGCCTTAATTATTGAATTTTTCTATGTCTATGTAAACAAAAGAATACAAGGTTTTGTCACATCCGCTTTAGGAGAGAAGAGGTTTTTTTTTTATTCAATTAGTGGAGCGATTGCAAAAAGAATTGAGAAAATAAAAAATAAAATCATTATTTTCATTGATAAAAGAATTTCAAATAATGTTTTTACAAAGAATGTAATGTTATTAGTGCCATGATAATGGAAAGAGGTCAATATGATACTTGTTTAATCATTCAAAAGTCAAAAAATAGGCCGCTAACAAAACTATCCAAAGTAATTTATTGAGTAATGAACTATTTTATTATTGGGAAAATTTCATGGGTACCCTTCAAGTTTTCCATATTTTCATTGAGACCCTTTTTCAGAATTTTCACAAATACCCTTGGACCAAATTTTTTAGGCATTTGTTCTCTTGTGCGTGTCACTTCTCTTCTTCCTTTTGTGCATGCATAATAAATAAGTAGTGGACGCGCAAAAGGAGAAGAAGTGACATACACAACAAAACAAAAGCTTGAGAGTTTGGTTCAAGGATATTTGTGAAATTTCTGAAAAGTAGGGGTATCTATGAATATACGGCAAATTTCAAGGGTATTCATGAAATTTTCCCTTTATTATTTTAAGAGTTTAAAATAGTACAACGGTGGTTTGCTAGTTTTGTAGTAGTGAGATTGCTTTCCATTTAATTAATATAAAACATGAGTGGTTTGGTATGGTGATTTGAAAAAAGATAGCTCAAGAAAGATTTCAAAACCGCCATAAAAATGCTAAATTATGAATTTCTGAAGAGCTAAGGTAGCAACACCCATTGTTGTCACGTCTCCATGGGCATCACCTAACATTGCCAAGCACTAACAAATATGAAATCAAATGGTTATGAGTGACAAAGTGATGGTTATAAGTGATGAAGTAATGGTTATGAGTAACAAAGTGGTGGATTTGGGTTACTAAAATGATAATTTTGAGTGCCTCATCTCACTATTTAGGAATCATTAAGCATTGTTTTTAGCATTTCCTACTCACAACTACACAATTTTAGTGATTTTGGACTTTGAAAATCTTTGTGAACAAACGCTAGGAAATGGAACTTTGAAATTGATGCCAATATTTTTGATTTCCTCTTCCTAACTTGACAATAATGTTTTCAAAGTTCATCAATTAATTTTCCTACTCCAAAATCCTTAGTTTGATGCTTATGGGTGTACATACCTTAACCCCTAAAAGCCCAAGCCCTTTTCTTTGTGAAAGTCATTGAAAATTGCCACTTTGGGGGGAATGAGTAGAAAAGTAGGAAACAAAATTTGTTTTGCAAATCCAACTGTAGGATCTTGCCTTATACTAGAATAGGTACTTGTGAGAAAAAAATCAAGTCATTTTAGATGGAGAGGGAGATATTTACATTTGAAGTGAAAAAAAAGGTTTTCTTCTATGTTGTCCAAAAAATTCAGAAGCCTTTGACCACTCTCACATGAAAAAAATTGCTCTACACAAAGTTGAGATTTATTTTTTCCATGTAGAAGACCAAGTTAGGTATGTGTGGGAGAATTTTCAAATCAATTGGAACTAAGGTAGTGTGCTTGTAAACCGTTCATCTAAGTGCTGAAACTGAATTTTGGAGAGGTGAAACTTTTTGAAATAATTTTCAGTAAATTTTCCTTGAAAGACAAGGAATTAGCATCTATCCCAAGTGTTTTCATATTTTATGGAGCTTTGTGGAATTAGTTATGAAATTTTGAAGTGGAAAGGTCATAGGTGCTCTAAAACCACCCACCTCTCAAATGTTCGTCCCATATACATTGTTGAAAGGCTATGAATAAGACATGTAAAAGTAGGGTACATTTGGGGAGGTGAATGGGATTAGAGCATGAGTGGAATATGAGCAGACTACCTTATACAACATATGGAAAAAAATAGTAAGTAAAAAAGAAGTAGAGCACTCAAATCACTAAATTGTTAAGAAATTAATTATTAAAATGAAAACTGCAAATCCCTAATGTTGTAATAAACAATCTACTTCTTGAGGTGTAGTTTTTTTCCAAAATATTGAAATTTATGGAAAATAAAGGACTTCAAAGTTTATTTTAGAGTAGAGAATCTACAATTGCCCACAAACTAAAACATCTCATAACTTTCATCTCATTGATTGAAGATGAATGATTCAAAGCTTCCACATATGAAAATATCCAAAGAACCAATTTCAGATTTTTATTAAAAAAAAAAAACAATTTTATAGAAGTTTTTGGGCTACCCAAATTGTCCTTCCTCCCTTGGATTGCAAAAATTCTTGCATAACTTCTTTATCAAATGTCAAAAAAAATAAATTAGAAGCCTACATAGGTCTTGCAACTCCCCACTAGTTTAGCTATAGGTACATGCCCGAAATCCATTTGTCCCTTGGGGGACAATTGGGCCTTTAGGGTTAAGGCTTAAATTTTTCAGAAGAAGCCAGGAAATCGTACACTGAGGAGGCAGAGATTGCCACAGTGGCTGGCCTGGAAATAACGAAGGAGCGGGTCCATCTACCCCGCGAAAATGAGAAATAAAACCCTGCACATAACATGACCCAATCTAGTTTACTAGTATCATTGTACAAAGTTGCGGCGTCAATGTTGCCGACAAAAAGTAAACTACGGTCATCACCATTTCAGTAGTACAGCAAGACTGAACCATGATTCTTGCGGCAAATGGACTATTGAACACTTCGCTTTCCCGACTTTGTAAACAAACTTCTGGTACTTCTAGACTTAACGTGCATTTACTAAATTTTTAATATTCGATCGAAAAGTCTAAAACGTTACCGCGCATAAACATCGAATTAACACGGCAAATGATTATAAGATTGGAAAACATGTATTTTAAAACATAATAAAACAGGAATTTGGAGTTGTCAACAATGATTAACCAATTTGCCACTATCTTTACATGTCAGAAAAATGCTTTAGACAACTCTGCGTAACATCAACTTTGTTCACAGACCTGCACTCTCCTACCTGCAAAGAACCACAAACCTTCTTGTCTATAAATTGTATTATTAACATCTAAACTTCTAAGAACAATGAGGTAACCTGAGAAGGCTGTCTTCGGATAAAAAACCCAGCCAAAAAACTAAGAAAGCTGTCAAAGTTAATAGAAGTAGTACACATTATAGTTTCATTATTCCAGCATTAGCCTGCAACACGAGTGCCAGGATTTCTTTATTTGGAGTAAGACAGTTGCAGATGGCGCAGCTGACCAGAACAAACGGATGGAGGATAAAGTTTCCTGTAACTCTGAACAGATGATCCCGTACACTGATCTTTGACGGAAAAATAAAAACTTCGGGATGATCTTTAGAAGGACCTCCACGAGAGTTCAACAAACACTGATACGATCAAACACACGGTCCTGAAACCGATATCTGCACCATATGTGCCGTCACAAACCCTACCAGAAAGGAGGCATCTCTCACGTGACTATCAACGGAATCAACTCATTAAATAGATAAAATAACAAAGCAAACTGAAATGAGAAAGGTGATCTTTACGGATCGATCATACACCAGCCTATGAAGTCACACATCGTTTGGATCTGCTAAGCTGAGAAAGCTTTTCTGACAAACAATGCCAAGTCAGACAAACCAGATTGTTGTTCACCACTCTCAGAAGTGGCCTATTCACTAAAAGTAGCACTACGAGGACGTTGGACGTCAAGCACTTGATAAAACGAAACAATGCAACGAACTTAAATGTCCCAGAGCTAAGTCGACTCCAACTTGTGTCAGTGATGCTTAGCCTGCACGCCAAGGAAACCAGAAGGTGCCATCTACGTTAAGAATATTGCCGTGCAATCGGAAATCCATTCCAAGAAATCAGACTAAAAAACATTCTCTCAACTAAAATGACCAGGTGCCCAAGCCCGTTCAAAACAAGTATTTATCACCCTACAGGAAGAATGCAGAAAAAGATAAGCTCACTTCTTCATGTCCGTTTCCGTGATCGTTGTGCGTATCATGTCCATGACCCTCCCAAGGATGACGCCATCCCTGATGATTACAAAGTCGTAAGTCTTCCATTAGCCTTAACGTAATGTAATGTCCAGCGAATGCGCACAGCATAAAGATCACACACGGCAAGGCATTTCGTGAGATGAAGCTCATTGAGAAGAGAAGACGAGCTCGAAGATATTGAAATAGGAAATAGATCACAAACCATTAACACTGCACCGTCTTGCTTTGCTCTGTACAGAACCCAAAACCTGTCCCATCAACTCATCTCCAATTAGCAAGAAACCTCACAAATAATCTACACGAAAAAAACACGAGATAACGACAGGTCGTCGTACCCGATGATAAAACAAGGTGAGCCCGTCACAACCTAAAACCATCTGAAAACGAATTACAGCCCCAACACCAAATCCCCCACATGCACGACTGGTGCAACTAGCCAATAAAATCCAGCAGTACCACTAAGCTGCGAAATCACTCGTAATTCCTCGAGAGATCTAAACGCACAAGAAAAGGTTCCGCAAAACGCCAATTTAATTGTGACCCCACAAAACGGGAAGAGCAAAAGATGAGATAGCACGCAAAGAGCAAGAGTCCGACCGAAGAGATAGTCCAGATTGCAGCAAATAGACCCGCTCGCAAACCACAAGTAAGAACGACAAAAGAGAAAAGGAAGATCACAGGCAGCGGCAAGGAAGACGACAGGAACATACCACATGACGGCGCACATGCCCTGGCCGACGCGCGAATGCCAGCCTCGGGTGGCATGCAAAGAAAGGCCACCATGAGTGATGTTGTGCGCGCCGTGTCCTGCACCCGCCATGGCCACCAAACCTCCGAAGCGAAGCAAACCCCAACGTGAAGTAGCCGACGGACGACAGATGCAACAGAAGTAAACCTGCCCTTGCAATAACTTTAGACAAGAGCAGTACCCCCAGCCCCAAGACTTCCACCCACACGTGGATCAGGCTTCAGTCATCCAGCTCATCCGCTAACTTACATAGCACATCGACTCTACCGGTATGAAAGAGCACGTTTCCATGGGGTCCTATCGAAGGAGCCTGGACCCAGGGGCAGTTTCCATTGCCGTGGGAGGTGGTGAGGCTCCCCTACGATCGGGCATCTAACTCAGGGTTTATTTTGGTTTTTCTCATGTAACCGCACCCATTCCCGATCCTTTAACTACTGAGCGCCCCAGAGTTATTTTAGGATTTAGGAGAAAATGAGGAGTTTATTGGCCACCACAGCCTGGAAAATTACAATCCAAAAAAGTAATCGTAGGATTTGAAAAAGGATTACCCTCTTTGCTGATGAAGACCAAGCATGATTGTTTTCATCGTACAATTTAGAGAAAAAATGAGATAAAGTTGTGAGCCCCAACGATAGAATCCTGTCACTGGGGCGCTTAAGGGTTAATAGCCTGTCCCCAATTCTGACCTTATGTACCCCAAGAGTACATTTCAAAATTAAGATGTACACTCCAAGTACATTAAGGGTTGGTATTGGAGACAGGTTAGGAATGGGTACATCTACCTTAAGCTTAGACAAACTTGCACCCTAGAATGCACACAAGTAAGGAAAAGTTGACTAAAATTGGAATGAATGAATGAATGGTTTTCACATGTTCATCCAATAAGGTTGCTAATATAACCTATTTTCATCCAAAATCTGACAAACATGGTATTTGAATTTGGAGGAATGTGGCAATTTCATCCACTTTTTCTCACAAATTTCTTAGTGTATTGGTCGTCATAGGCAATTTGAGGTAAAAATTAGGCAAAAATTTGCCAGAAAAAAGAACCCCAATCCAACTTCAAGGTTGTGCATTTTGGCTTTGTAGGGTCAAAGGGCCTAAGTTGCAATTTGAAAAGGGCAAGTGAACCAATGTATTGAGTGTTCCTATTCATCTTTTTTATTTTGAACAAATGTAAAATTTGGTTTTGTTTATAACATTAAATTACTATTAACCCCTAAAGAACAGTGCCCCTTTTTTTTGGTAAAAGTCACTAAAAATTATCACTTTTAGGGGAATGAGTAGAAAGGTAGGAAAAAATGTTTTTTTTAGGAAATCCAATTGTAGCATCTTGCCCTAAACTACAACAGGTACTTGTGGGAATAAATGACCTCATTTTAGATGAAGAAGAGTGAGACATTGACATCTAAAGTGAAGTAAAGAGTTTTTTCTTCACCTGCCCAAATTTTTTTGAAGCCTTTGACCACTTTGATAGCAAAAAAATTGCTCTACACAAAGTTGAGGTTTCATTGCTTCATATAAAAAAACCAAATTAGGTATGTGTGGGAGAATTTTAAATCAATTTGAAGTGTACAATATACTTCAAAAAATCCTTGAATGTTGGAAGGTCATGAAATTTGCAAATACACTGCAAAATAGGAGGCTTTATGAAAAATTCAGAAATAAAAATAAAAGTACCTTCATGTGTTACCACATGCAAAAATAAATAAAAATAAAGTAAATGTACACAATGTACTTAAATAAATAAAAGCTTAATTTTTTACAAAAAGCAGTTAGAATGGAGGGCTGAAAATTCCACAAACTGGGCCCATTTCCTCCACCCTTTGTCCCTTTAAGCTCTAAATCCTTGATCTTTGGACCCTTGTGGTGCTACGTATGGCCATGGCTTTAGGCCCTTGATTTCTTGGCCCTCAAATTTGCCACATCTGGCCATGGATGGTCCCAGCCTTCTCGAGACTATGAGTTTGTTACCTGCCTTTTTCAAGTAGGTTTACTTTGAGCTGACATGTGCTCCAACCTTTCATAGATTAATTTTGATAGATTTTTGGACCCTCTTGTCAGCTCCAATGGAAATCGCCAAGCTAGGTTTTGACACCCTTCCCCTGCCCATTGATGCCCACCCAGTTGCTAATATAGGCCTTTTACAAGCTGCCCCCCTCAAAGTCAACATACACAACATACAAAGACAAGCTGCTGCCCATGCTGCCCCTCTCTTCCACTTTTAGAAATGCTTGCATATCTTCTTGGTTGGATGTTAAGATGATGTAAAATTAGATGTTCATGTAGGTCTTTGAATTCTCCACCTTCAATAAAAATTTCAAAAAATCATACAAACTAGATAATTTGTAGATACATGCTCAAAGGACCACCTATTCCTCAAAGAGACAATTGGTCCTTTAGGGGTTAAAGAAATAAGTATGAAAGTTTAAAACATTTATTTTTTGTAAAGAATATTGATTTATCAAATACAACCATTTTTCTTATTACTTCATTACCTTTTCAAGAAAATTGATTTGACATTCAATGTTATCATAAAAACATACATTTTATTAAAATAGAATATGTTTTATGATTGGTTTTTTTTAATTCAAATTTTACCAAAAAGAAGTTTTAGTTTTTTCCTTAATTTTAAATTCTTTTACATTTTCAACTTCTAAAAATCCTTGATGTTTACAAGCTCAAATGGCTCAAAACCAAACTCTCAATAAAATGATTAGTGGATCAAATTTTAGAAACTTTTTCTACATTTTAATTGTAAGATATTTTTTGTCACTTACTTATGTACATCCTTTCAAAATTTCAAACCTTATAAGGACATACTTCATTAGGCCATACCACTCAAAGGGAGATCCAGAACTTTTATTGAAGCTTAAGGTGTCAAAATTTTTTTGGTCATCCAAAATGATGTCTTCCATTTTGTGAGTTTGTTGTGCAACATAAATTTCTTGTGGAGCATGAAGTTGGCTATATGCCTCACAAACTTCATGATCACTCAATGCTTAAAAGACAATGGAAATAATTTGGAAGCAGAAACTGCTTTGTTGAAACTATCACTGCGCCAAGGAAATTTCACTAAAGAGATTCTTATAGTTACAAATCTCAATTACAAATTCCATACAACAAAAATTTAAAATTTCATGTGGAGTGCTTGGCAAAGTAATTTTTTCCTAAAAATAAAATGTAGAATAGAAATTATCACATAATCAAAGAGAGTCAACTACAAATTTTACCCATTGATTGAGCCCTTGTAAAGTGTTTTTTAACAATTTGTAGGCAACACGCTCCCTTAATTTCTTTGTTTTTGATTTTTTTTTAAAGATACTTGTGTTGACATCTAAATCACATATGACACCATATCTCACTCAAAAACCATTCAATTCAAATTTGTTTGGAAAGAGGCAAGCTTTTTAGTATGAACATCTACACCCTTGTTTTCACAATCTTATCTCAAGTATTTATACATGAAACACTACAAGGATTCCATGGTCAAATTTACAAAGATTTGACAAAGATTGTGACCTAATCTATAGTATACTGTAGATTAGGTCACAATCTTTGTTAACTTTTTGTAGATTCAACTATGATTTCCTTGTAGTGAAATGCTTGCCCAAATATCCAAAAAGCCCAAAGTGGTCTTTCTAGCCCTTTAGGAGTTAAATATTTCTAATTATTCAATATTTAGAATAAAAATAGATTTATTCTGAATTTGAAACTTTGTAAGTATTTTGATTAAGTTTAAATATAGTTTGGTTTTTGAAAATGTTATTTTTTTCTTTATAATTTGGAAAGTTCCAAAATATTATTAGTTTTCATCTAGAAGAATGGAGTTAAAGACTTTGTCTATTGTATATAAGGTAGCAACACCCATAACCGTCAAATTAAGGGTTTTGAACATGATGATTATTAATAAACATCTAGCAAATTATAGAATCCTATTAGCAAAACAAAAATGATAAATTTGCACTTTTGAATGTATCATTTGGATATTGTGAGAATAAGTTGTGAAAATTTAAAGAGCCAACTACAATTGCACCTAATACCATCACTAAGGTTTATTGTTCATGTGCTATACATCCTTGTAATTACATCTATTCACTTTCACAGATTCTCCAAAATTTTAGAGGTGATGGTTATGGGAATAGTGGCAGTTATGGGTGTTGCTACCTTACATGTTCTTTGGTCAAGATACCAAAAATATGGCTTTTTTACAATCAAATACATATGTAATATTTTGCCCTCTATTTTGGCGTTCTTAAGTTGTATCTTCTTTTCTGGTTATAGAGCAGATTAAAGTCTCTAAATTCAAACGTGAATTCAAAGTTTTCAATTCAATCTTTTAATGGTAAGCTTTTACATTCTTAGAAATCGAAATATGAAAAGGAAAAGTTCTTTCACTTTGCCCTCCTCCCCTCTTCAAGTCTTCGAATGGACAGCTTTTGGAGGGTTAAGCCCACCTAGAGCCTTCATCTCCTTTCTAGTTTTCTCCAGCTTGTGGCCTTCTACGAGTAATAATATAAACCATTTTTCAACAATGTGTCCAGCAACTCTAGAGGAGGCTTTAGATGGCATGGTTTATTGCACATATGTTGATGTGGAGTTAGGGTGGAAAATTCTAATTGTCCATCCATTAGATAATATAAAAATATAGATATTTACCATCCAAAAGGTTAAATTTGGAGGTTTTGAATTCACAATTGGATTAAGAGATCTGCCTTTAGTCTAGAACCTCATAAGAAGTTACAAATGAATAACGTCAAAACAAGGGGAAATTATTTCTTTCACTCTTATTTATAATAAAAAGCTGTGCTTTGCCACCTAGATCCTCCATCAATATATGTGCAGTAAACCAAGCCCTCTTGAATGGCAAAGGTGTTAGAACATTTGCATCGTATAGGCAATTTACAATATGTTTTACATTCCATCTTTGTAAGGTCCATTGTCAACACAAAATTTCAAATTTATTGGTTACTAAAGCAAAAAAGAATATTGCAAAATTCATAAATATTTATGTAAAATACTAGTGGAATTTAGATTGAAAGTTGATCAAGCAAATTGTTTGATTTAAATTTTGAATAATGCTTCACCTTTTTTTATTTCAAAACTTTCAAAATCTAATTTCATGTAAACAAGATGCAATGAATAAAGATGCAAAACTTGGAACCTTAGGGGAGAGGGATGACTCTCCAATTTTTAGTAAACTATGTGAGATAAAAAATATGGTCAATTTTATTCATTGGAGATTAGTTTTATATCTTTTTTAGATTTACCATAGCATTGGAAAAATATGTCTTGCTTCATTATATGTAAAATAGGGTGGTTTATAATCCTCCATTTTAGAATATTGTAGAAAAAAAAGGTGGGAATTATAGGATTATCCTAAAAGAGATTAGTAGGATGAGTGTAGGGTTTAGAGTTCATGAGCAATATGGATGAAAAACAGTTTTTCTATCTAGATTTTGGGTTGTAATGGTTTAAAGTTTAGCAACAAGTTGTAAGGTAATTGAAGAAGGGTCAGGCATGCTAGCAAAGGCTGGCATTGTTGTGGAATCTCAAGAGTAGCGTTTGTGCTAGCAAGCGCATTGGATTCTTTAATGTTGGCTTCTTTTCACGTTGTTATGCTAAGCTTACCATACATTGCTCTTGCTGGCACTTAGGATTCTCAGATTTGAGATTGCTTTCTTATCGTTTACGATTTTTCTCTCCTTGGATTATCTGAGTGCGCTGAAAGGGATCCTTTAAATGTGGAAGCAACCACATTTAGGTCTCTACAAAACTTTGACGTTGAATAAATTATTATGGAACCACTATTTTCAAGAATTTTTCCCCAATATAAGTTTGTGTTGAAGTGTATTTTCAACATCAAATATCTCATTTTGAAAATGAAAGTTGATGACTTTTCTACTCAAGAATTTTATGATGGTGTCCACAATGATCTTGATATTTGTAGTGATGGAAAATCTTGAAAATGAGCCTTAAATACACTAGAGCTTGGAGAAAAATCTACAGTACAAAACCATTTAAGAATAATATTGGAGTACATTTTATAGCCATATTTTGATTACAACTAGACATGTAATGAACCTAGACCTCGTAATTTTTTTGGTGAACAACTTTTTAGATTTGACATGTGAAATGAGGATTAGAATACTTGAAGTTAATCTTATATTCTTAAAACCCACATGTTCAAACATTATATTCTTTCAAACTATAAGTGGTATTGTTGTGTTTTCTTGTTTCATGTAATCTCTAACATGTTTAGTTTAAATTCGTACAATTACATTTGAAAATAACCTGATGAGTTTTATGAAAAGAATAGTTGATAGTTCAGTTCCATGAAAATTCCAAGAAGCTCACCTAAGCCTTGGGCATTTAGGGGCTAAGAATGGATTGAGAGCCCAACATTTGAAATTGAGAGCTGAAGCCTTGAAATTGAGGGCTCAAGTCTTGAAGTGAGAGCTGGCAAAAGCCTTGAATTGAGAGCTCAAGTCCCAAATTGAGAGCTTAGGTCAAAAATCAAGAGCCCAAGTCCTGAAATGAGAGCTAAAGTCAGAAATCAAGAGCCCGAGTGTCGGATTGTGAGCTGAAGTCTTGAATTGAGGGCCCAAAGCCTGGATTCAGAGCTCAAGCCATGGGACGAGCTAGTAAGTAGCCAAAAGTGGGTACTGCTGACGTGGACCTCCACACTCGCATTGGCAACGGCTTGCCATTACTCCAATTGCCTATCCCACCACCCTCTCGCAGCTGCAACTTGTTGGCGACTGAGGTTTTGGTGTGGTTTTTGTTGCTGCGCCTAGAGAGGAGAGGATCAGAGGTGTGTTGCGATTGAAGTCTAAGTGATTGTACTCTTGCAATGGTTTGATTTTGAATGGGTTGTAGAGGCGAGTCATGGAGAGGAGCAAAGAGGAAGTCTGCAAATTGGAGAGGTTGAGGAATGAGGTGGAGTTTAGTTTTGCGCACTAGTCGACGGTGGCGGTTTGGATCACAACATCTGAGATCACCTGAGCAACGAGGCAGCGCGAGGACGCAGCGCGGGGAGGCAGCGCGGAGAGGCAGAGTGGGGAGGTAGCGCGGAGAATTAGCGCGGGGAATTAGCGCGGGGAGACAACGCGGGGAATTAGCACGGGGAGGCAACGCGGCGAGGCAGTGCGGCAAGTGGTGTAGGAGGATAGGTGCAGGCGGACAACATCAGAAACAGGATTGCATACAGCGTGGAATTTGCGTGGACCCCCATGCAAGCATACGTTGAAGTTCCACAACGATCAAGAGCAGGAGTGGCTAGAGCGCATCTCTTTGTACGTTGAGGTAAGTTCTCAAATCCTTGAATGTATCAAGAATGGTTAGATTGCATGCTAAACAAGAAATGTAATGAACTAACCATGACATTGAATCTAATATGGAGTCTTGACCAGACATTGGGTTTGTAGAGGCTGTGATGGAGGGAGAAGGGGCAATCTTGATTGTAGTAACATGAAATTGCGTAGGGATTTTGTAGCAAAAATTGCAATTTTGGATATTACCCAACTTGAGTTCTTTGTTGGAGTCATTTCTGCTAGGTCTTTGAGTTTTCCTTGATGCAAATTCAAATTCATACATAGCCCAAAACATGTTGTCATTGTTTAGCTTTTGAAATTTGAAGGGGGGGGGCGGGAGTGGTAGAGGTTGAATGTACTTTCTAGATTGCATCCAATACTTTAGCAGTAGTGCGCGCTGTCTATCTGATTAGCAAGGCTTGTTGGTATCTTTTTGTAGAATGTTGCGCTTGCTTGATTTGTTATTTGGCTCATGTGGTGGTTATTGGCAGTTGGCAGAGGTTCCCAAGTTTGGAAGGTGAAGGTAGACGTTGACCAATTTCAAATTCAAATGCGACCAGACGCACTAACTATAGCCAGAGTTGAATAGGAGCATCCCCAAATTTACCCAAGTATAGATTTTGCACAAAGCTGTTAGTATGGTCAAATTACTGCAGAAGTCCTACATGAGTTGTTTGCTCCATTTGTTTCTAAGATCACCACTATTTTGAAATTGCTTAAGTCTTGTTATTTTCCTGTCAGTGCCCTTTATTTACGGGCAGGGAGGCTATTGCCGTGGAGGAAGTTTGCCCCATATACAGTGGCCTAAAGCACGGACCCCATATAGAGCCATAGATCATATTATACGGAGGGAAATACATAAATAAGTTGTTTTATAAACTGAAATTCTAATATTGAATTGCACATTGCATAATTTGTGTAATATTAAATTTAGAGCAACAAACCAAGATTGTCAAATTTCCGTGGACATGAATGTGAAAGGAATGTGAGTGGAGGCTGGACTAAGTTGGAGCAACCGTGACAAACATATCTTAGTAGTAATAAGACATCGTGCTTTAGTCTGTACTCCTATCCAAATGCACCATCTCTGGATGTGGCAATGCTGCACTATATTTATTCAAGCGTTATAACAATTCATTGTAGAATTGTTTTGTCTAAAATTTGCTAGCTCTGTGTAGCCCATTGTTGCTTGCAGAGGTGCTACGTTTGATTGAAATGGAATGGTGGACTGGATCCTAAACCGTCTTGCTAAATCCATGTCCATGTTCAAAAACAGACTAAGTATATAAATTGTTTCAAATAGCCGTGTAGGAATTGAAGGAGCCGAATCATTAGTGAACTCCCGAGCTTGTAATTAACTGCTGGAAGGCGTTCACGTATTGCAAAGGCGGCGGGTGTGAAAAAGAAGCAGTCAAAAGTTTTGAGAGAGGACAGCAAGTTGCAACAACACCGAATTTCATAATACACGTCAATTGCAAATTTGGACAAAGCATGGAGCAAATCAACTTTAAGGACGTTGGGCATTAAGATTGGAGACATTGGATTTAGTTCATTGCAGAACCTATGAACGGATCTCTACCTACTAGGTATTTTGCCAAACCAATAAATCGATAACACAATCTTGTACTATGTTGTGAGCCCTTTTTAGGCCGGCTCAACTGAGTGCTTTCTCTTTGAATTTAAATTTGTGAGTCAAGGCAGGTGTTATCAAAAATAAAATTATTTGAGTCAAGCACATTTTGTTTATACTCGACTCCAAATTGATATAAACAGATAGACGTACTAACATAGGACAAACATCATCCAAGGTATACAACGGTTTTTCTATGTAAATACCACCACTGTAGCTAAATTAGACTTTAGCAATCCATTGGCAAGAGTGGTTAACTAGAGCAAATTATTGACCAACTTTGTTTTAACAAACAATTTTGAAGAGTGATTGAGACGTTTGAGAATTATTAGAAAGGGTTGTTTGAATTAAAATTGAAAAGGCCTATTTTTGGCAAAATAACATTGACAAAACATATCTAGAATTGCTGGATGAATGTGAAATTACCCATGTTTTTGTAGAATTTTAGGACTCTCAACAAAGGTAAAAAATGAACACTAATTAAAGTTCAACAGAAAATTCCGGAATTGTCTTTGCTAATTTAAGAGGAGTACTAGACTCATCTTTCACTCACTTGTCAAGTTAACTATAGTTTCATTGTACAAAGAACATAAACTAGAGATAGTAGTTAATCCCATAGCTCGTCAATTGTATAGTTGCTTGTGCATTCTAGAGAGTACGTTGTGATTGTGATTGTCTCCTATGTTAGTAAGTTAAATATTTATAAGGTATCAGCGGTTAGTAACGGAGTTAAAATTAGGGAGTAAACAAAATTGCCTTAGCTATTTTAATATGTCGCTTGAAGTTAGCGTACACTTGATGTGATGGCCTTACAAAGTTGGTCAAGTATTGTCGACCAGTTATTCAATGGGCGGTGAGTTGGGCACCATCAATATTCTTAGAACAACATTGATTTAAGAATGAAGGTAGTCTTCAACGGGAAGGCCATGAGAAGCTGGTTAGGTATATATGACCAGTTATCCGATGAGCAATGAGTTGAGCACCGTCAATATTCTTTGGACAACATTGATTTAAGAAATAAGGCAGTGTCCGACTTACCAACATCATCACATTAGTGAAAATTGATGGACAAATTCATATGTGTGTTAGACGTTAAGGGTTCCCATGACAATGTTGTTCCTTGAATTCAATGCTAAGACAATATTGTAAACATAGGGAAGATAGAAGAGCAAAGGCACACATGGTATACTCAAATGTATAAGATACAAATGGAAGAGATGAGAGGGTTCCCAAACCCTCTCATCTATATACTCTCCCAACCACTCTCCCTTCACCAAACCATATGGGATAACCACTCTCATGGGCTGATCCTCTCTATGAGGTGCCTCCTACCACGTGCTCTCTCCCCAATACTAAGTACCCTACCTAGCATATTTCCTTTGGCCTAGAGCAAACTCCTAATGCTCTATTCTAACCTTTCAACACTCCCACTTTGCAATTGGCCAAAGTCCCCAATGCCCATGGCTCTCGTCAAACGCTCATGCCTATCCCTTGCCAACGCCTTTGTCATCACATCCGCCAACATGTCCTTAGTTGGACAATACTCCAATGTGATGCTTCCCTTCTCCACTTTCTCTCTAACAAAATGGTGTTGCACCTCGATGTGTTTTGTCTTTGTATGGTGCACCGAGTTCTTGGCAAGAGCTATGGCACCTTGATTGTCACACATGATCATCGTACCCTCCACATCCTCACACTCCACATCCTCTAAGAGCTGCCTTAGCCACATGGCCTCCCTTGTGCAATGGCTTGCCGCCATGTACTCTGCCTCCGTTGTAGATAAAGCCACCGTGCATTACTTCTTGCTGCTCCATGACACCATGCCTTCTCCAAGGCTAAATGTGTAACCCGTGGTGAACTTCCTGTCATTGGCTTCGCCAGCCCAATCTGCATCACAGTACCCCATCAAGCGTATGTGCCCTCCTCCCAATTTCAACTTCACATGGGAGGTGCCCTGGAGTACCTCATGATCCTCTTCACTGCCATCCAATGACTCCATCCCGGCCTTGCCATGTGCTGACTCACCGTGCTAATGGCAAAGGCCAAATCAGCCCTTATAGCCACCATGGCATACATCAATGATCCAACCGCTGATTTGTATGGCACACTCACCATCCTCGAAGCATCCGCATCATACTCCTCCATGCTGAGCTTCACCAACCTCACCTTGGTGTCCAATGGAGTGCCAATGGGTTCGCAATCCTCCATGCCAAACCGCTTCAACACGACCTCCACATACTTGGCTTGACTCATGGTGATGGTCCTCGCACTTCGATCTCTTGCAAACTCCACTCCAAGGCAATACTGCAACTCTCCCAAATTCGTCATCTTATATTTTGCCTCCAACTTGGCCTTTAATGCACCCATGGTCTCCACGTTGATAGAGAGAATGATCAAGTCATCAACATACACAAGCACAAGCATCACATGGGCTCTCACTTGTGCAAAATACAAGCTATGGTCAGCCACACTTCTCTCAAAGCCAAAATCCAAAAGACTTGCATCAATCTTTTGGTACCATGCTCTCGATGCTTGCTTTAGTCCATACAAAGACTTTGTGAGCTTGCAAACTAGGTGCTCATGACCACGTTGCATAAACCACTTGGATTGCTCCATGTAGATGTCCTCCTTCAAGTCGCCGTTGAAGAAGGCCGTCTTGACATCCATTTGATGCATCTCCAAATCCAACGAAGCTCCAAGGGCCACAATGCACCGTATGGTGGTGAACTTGGCCACGAGAGCAAAAGTCTCGTTGAAGTCCACTCCTTGAACTTGAGAGAATACCCTTGCCACCAACCTTGCCTTGTGACGCACGATTTCTCCTGTGGCATCTCTCTTGGTTTTGAACACCCACTTGCATCCATCCCACGGCCTTGCGAGATGGAGGAAGGGTGGTCAACTCCCACGTGCCGTTGGCATGAAGAGAGTGGTACTCCTCCTCCATGGCTGCCTCCCACTTGCTTGCATCCCGAGACTCCAAGGCCTCTCCAAGTGTGGTGGGGTCATGAACAACAGCCACATTAGCATGATCCGAGTTCAAAGATGGTTGAGGGAAGATGTGGTTCTTCCACCACTCTCCCAACGGCTTGCTTACCCTTGTGGACCGCCGCACGCCTCCCACATGTTGACTACTTCCCACTTCAGCTCTTGGAACAATGCCTTGTGTGATCTTCTTCTTTGTGACTTTCTTGGGCTTGGAGCCGTCATCATCTTGGCTTGCACTTGCATCCTCCACAAGAGCACCATCTCCATCCTCGAGGGGGTGGTGCTCATCGTCTCCATCATCATCATCATCATTCGAGGGCGTTGGAGGTGTGTCCACAAGAAGGTCGCCACTACTCCAATTTGGACCCAACTCCAACTCTCTTTGCAACTCTCCATGCTCATAGAAGGTCACATCACAACATTGGATGATCTTTTTGGACTCTAATCAAATCAATCTATATGCTTTGGAGCCCTCACAATATCCCAAAAACAAACACCTCACGGCCTTTGCAACAAGTTTGGTTCTTGATGCTATTGAAAACATAGAGAAGATAGAAGAGCAAAGGCACACATGGTATACTCAAATGTATAAGATACAAATGGAAGAGATGAGAGGGTTCCCAAACCCTCTCATCTATATACTCTCCCAACCACTCTCCCTTCACCAAACCATATGGGATAATCACTCTCATGGGCTGATCCTCCCTATGAAGTGCCTCCTACCACGTGCTCTCTCTCCAATGCTAAGTACCCCACTCAGAATATTTCCTTTGGCCTAGAGCAAACTCCTAATGCTCTGTTCTAACCTTTCAACAAGTTGCACCACCAAAATGCTTGTTTGAAGCACAAAGAGGAGATTTGTGAGTTTGTACTTGCTTTAGTTGGTTTCTACCCTTGCTTGAGGTTGTTTGCTCAAGTGGATGCATAGTATTTGCTCAAAGGGGGCTGAAATTGCAAAGAGTGAGTATGAGGTTGAGGTTTGAGTGATAACCTCACATTTTGGGTAGATCTTGTGCTCCTTTGAGGGTTGGGTTGTATACTTCAGCCCCTTGTGTGTGGAGAGAGCTAGGGTTTGCTTGGGAGGTGGTTGAGTTGATTACTTCAGCCTCTTTATGTGCATAGAAAGCTAGAGATTTGCTTGAGAGATGGTTGAGTTGCATACTTCAGCCCCTTGTTTTAGAGCTAGCTAGCATTGAAAGTGGTTGAGTTGCTTACTTTATTCCTTTGAGTGTGGAGAGAGCTAGGGTTTGCTTGGGAGGTGGTTGAATTGCATACTTCAGCCCCTTGCTATTCTCTTGTGACATTGAGAGCGCTTTGAGTTGCATACTCTAGCCATGGCCACCTACAAAGGTGAGACACCCCGTGTTGTGGACAAGTTCAATGGAGACAACTTCTCCTTGTTCAAGTTCAAGATGGAGATGATCCTTGATGAAAAGGATCTTTGGGACATTGTTGAGGGCAATGAGACGGCTCCTTCAAGTGATAGTGACTCCAAGGTCATCTCGGCCTTCAAAAAGCGTGAGAGAACCGCGTTTCGCATCTTGTGCACTCACATGGTGGATGCACAAATTCAACACGTCAAGTCTTGCAAGGGCGCTGCGGAAGCATGGAGGACTCTATGCGGCATCCACGAGACCAAGGGCTTGGCCAATGTGTTGTTTTTGAGGCGCAAGTTCTTCACCATCAAGATGCAAGAGATCGATGACTTCTTGCAACACATCAACAAGGTGAAGACTCTTGCTGACCAACTCGAAGCTTTTGATGTGCCCGTGACGGAAGGAGACATTGTCATGACCAATTTGGAGAGCTTGCCACCATCTTATGAGAACCTAATTGTGGCCATGGAGACCAAGGACATCAAGGAGCTCACCCTCACCTAGGTGACGTCGCGGTTGATGCATGAGGTGACAAGGAAGAAAGAGCATCAGATTGTGGCCACGGAGAATGCGTCATTAGTTGCTCGTTACAAGAGTGGTGGAGATTCAACCAAAACTCAAGGTGAGCCCCTTCTATGTTTCCATTGTGGCAGAACCCGGTCATTTTGCTCGTAATTGCTACAAACGCAAGAGTAGCAAAGGTGAGATGGCCAACAAGGCCAGGGCGTATGAGAGTGGTGACGACTATGCATTCATGGCCTTCCATGATGGTTCATTGAGCTTGGGGGATGATTGGATCATGAATTCGGGGGCTATCACCCACATGTCACCTCATATAGCTCATTTTGACACCTTTGAGCCCATTTCATCAAGGAAGGTGTTCATGGGTGATGATTCGGTGCTCCAAGCACTTGGAAGGGGTTCCATTTTGGTGGACACCCTTGTTGAGGGATGCACCAAGCGCATTCGGTTCAAGAATGTGTTGTAGGTGCCCAAGTTGCAAAACAACCTCCTTTCAGTGAGCAAAATAGTATAGGGAGGGTTGAATGTGCAATTTAGAGGCCCTGGATGCATTGTGAGGTCTCCCGATGGAGATACTCGAGCCATGGGCTCACATGAAGGCAGCTTGTATATTTTGCGATGCAAGGTTGTGCATGGAGGAGAGAGTGCTCAAGTTGCCTGTTTACCATGGATAGGCTGGTCATGTGGCATCGACGCATGGGGCACTTAAATGTGCAGAGCTTGAAGGCTCTTCCAAGATTGGTGAGTGGCCTTGACCTTCCCAAATCCCAAGGTGATGACTTGCCCAGTGCTTGTAAAGGTTGCATTGAGGGCAAGCAACAACGGCACTCATTTTCAAAGGATGGTGCCACACGTGCCACCAAGGTATTAGGCATTGTGCATTCAGATGTGTATTGCCCCATGAAAACCACATCATTGGGTGGAGCAAGGTACTTTTTGACCTTCATTGACGACTTTTCAAAAAAGGTGTAGATGTACTTTCTCAAGGCCAAAAGCGAGTGCTTTGAGCGATTCAACGTGTTTAAAGCCTTGGTGGAGAAGGAGGCGGAGTGCTCCATCAAGGTATTGCGGTCCGACAACGGCAAAGAATACACTTTTAACCAATTCGAGGCCTACTTGAAAGCCCAAGGTATTGTGCACCAAACCTCAACTCCACATACACTGCAACAAAATGGAGTGACCGAGGGGGCCGACCGCACCATTGTAGAGATGGCTAGGAGCATGATCTATGGCCAAAAGCTTGGGTTGGAGTATTGGGCTGAGGCCGTGAGCAACGCGATGTACATTCGCAATCAATGCCCTACTAGTGCGGTGCATGGCAAGACTCCTTAAGAGGCGTGGAGTGGCAGGAGGCCTTCGGTAGCACACATCAAGGTGTTTAGATGTGTTGCATATGCCAATATCCCCGATGCATCAAGAACCAAACTTGATGCAAAGGCCGTAAGGTGTTTGTTTTTGGGATATTGTGAGGGCTCCAAAGCTTATAGGTTGATTTGCTTAGAGTCCAAAATGATCATTTGTTGTTGTGATGTGACCTTCTGTGAGCATGGAGAATTGCAAAGAGAGTTGGAGTTGGGTCCAAGTGGGAGTAGTGGCGACCTTGTTGTGGACACATCTCCAACGCCCTCGAATGATGATGATGATGATGGACACAATGAGCACCACCCCCTCGAGGATGGAGATGGTGACATTGTGGAGGATGCAAGCGCAAGCCAAGGTGATGACGGCTCCAAGCCCAAGAAGGTCACAAGGAAGAAGAATGCACAAGGCATTGTTCCAACAGCTGAAGTGGGAGGCACCCAACATGTGGAAGGCGTGCGGCGATCTACAAGGGTAAGTAAGCCTTTGGGGAAGTGGTGGAAGAACCACATCTTTTCCCAACCATCTTCCAACTCGGATCATGCAAATGTGGCCCTTGTTGATGACCCCACCACACTTGAAGAGGCCTTGGAGTCTCGGGATGCAAGCAAGTGGGAGGCAGCCATGGAAGAGGAGTACCACTCTCTTCATGCCAACGGCACGTGGGAGTTGACCACCCTTCCTCCATCTTGCAAGGCCATGGGATGCAAGTAGGTGTTCAAAACCAAGAGAGATGCCACGGGAGAGATTGTGCGTCACAAGGCAAGGTTGGTGGCAAGGAGATTCTCTCAAGTGCAAAGAGTGGACTTCAACAAGACTTTTGCTCTGGTGGCCAAGTTCACCACCATACGGTGCATTGTGGCCCTTGGAGCTTTGTTGAATTTGGAGATGCATCAAATGGATGTGAAGACGGCCTTCCTCAACGGCGACTTGGAAGAGGACATTTACATGGAGCAACCCAAGGGGTTTGTGCAACGTGGTCATGAGCACCTTGTTTGCAAGCTCACAAAGTCTTTGTATGGACTAAAGCAAGCATCGAGAGCATGGTACCAAAAGATTGATGCAAGTCTTTTGGATTTTGGCTTTGAGAGAAGTGTGGGTGACCATAGCTTGTGTTTTGTATAAGTGGGAGCCGATGTGATGCTTGTGCTTGTGTATGTTGATGACTTGATCATTCTCTCTATCAACGTAGAGACCATGGGTACATTGAAGGCCAAGTTGGAGGTGCAATACAAGATGCCGGATTTGGGGGAGTTGCAGTATTGCCTTGGAGTGGAGTTTGCAAGAAATCGAGGTGCGAGGACCATCACCATGAGTCAAGCCAAGTATGTGGAGGAGGTGCTGAAGCGGTTTGGCATAGAGAATTGCAAACCCATTGGCACTCCATTGGACACTAAGGTGAAGATGGTGAAACTTAGCATGGAGGAGTATGATGCGGACGCTTTGAGGATGGTGAGTGTGCCATACAAATCAACGATTGGATCATTGATGTATGCCATGGTGTGTGCAAGGGTTGATTTGGCCTTTGCCTTTAGCATGGTAAGCTAGCATATGACAAGGCCGAGATGGAGTCATTGGATGGTGGTGAAGAGGATCATGAGGTATCTCAAGGGCACCTCTCAAGTGAAGTTTAAATTGGGAGGGGGGCACATACGCTTGGTAGGGTACTGTGATGCAGATTGGGCTGGCAATGCCAATGACAAAAAGTCCACCACGGGGTATGCATTTAGCCTTGGAAAAGGCATGGTGTCATGGAATAGCAAGAAGTAGTGCACGGTGGCTTTATCTACAACGGAGGCAAAGTACACGGCGGCGAATCATTGCACAAGAGATGCCATTTGGCTAAGGCAGCTGTTGGAGAATGTGGGGTGTGAAGACGTGGGGTGTGAGGACGTGGGGTGTGAGGACGTGGGGTGTGTGGACGTGGTGTGTGAGGACGTAGAGGGCACGTTGATCATGTGTGACAATCAAGGTGCCATAGCTCTTGCCAAGAACCCGGTGCACCATGCGAGGACAAAGCACATCGAGGTGCAACACCATTTCTTGAGAGAGAAGGTGGAGAAGGGAAGCATCACATTAGAGTATTGCCCAACTGAGCACATGTTGGCGGATGTGATGACAAAGGCATTGGCGAGGGATAGACATGAGTGTTTGACGCAAGCCATGGGCATTGGGGACTTTGGCTAATCGCAAAATGGGAGTGTTGAAAGGTTGGAATTGAGCATTAGGAGTTTGCTCTAAGCCAAAGGAAATATGCTAGGTGGGGTATATAGCATTGGAGAGAGAGCGCGTGGTAGGAGGCATTTCATAGAGAGGATCAGCCCATTAGTGTGGTTATCTCATATGGTTTGGTGAAAGGAGAGTGGTTGGGAGAGTATATAGATGAGAGGTTTTGGGAATCCTCTTATCTCTTCCATTTGTATCTTATACATTTGAGTATACCATGTGTGCGTCTGCTCTTCTATCTTCCCTATGCTTTCAATAGTCTACTCTAGTGCAAAGACAAGAAATGCTGTTCACCAAAGTGGATCGTCCAAAATTACACGTTGGATGGGTTACGCAAGCAGTAAGCGCAACAGTAGCTGTTATTCTTCAATTCCTTTAATAAAACAACGTCCACAACTAGTCAGAACAAATAGAGTTGGTCCAAGTGAAGATTGAGGGGATGGACAATGGCAAGCCCAACCTAGGATGGAGCAACACACTAAAGGAAGCTAATGATTGCGACGAGCTGGAGGATTGTGAGGTGCCAGAAAATGATTAGCTAGTGTGGCCCGGGGTAGAGAAGTAGTCACGTTTGACCAACATTTGGAGCTTTTCAAAAAACAACGGCAACAAGACAAGGAAGAGAATGAGTGGAAGTTGCAGGAAGAGAAGGAAGAGAACAACCGGAAGATGAAGGCTATTGTTGAGGCAAACAACTTGCTCTCATTGGAAATAGAGCGCATTTTCAAGGAAGAGAAGGAGGAGATACAGCGTGTAAAGGAGGAGTTTGAACATAAGATGCTCGAAAAGATTGCGAGGTTTGAGAAGATGGACGTAATCGTGTAGTCAAATGCCACAAAAGTTTGAGGAAATTGTCGTCGCCAAGGTTGTGCACCGAGAGATAGTGTTAGAGTCTCTGATAGAGGTGCTAGCAGTAGTAGCCTCTAGAGAATTTGATGTGTTGCCAACAACACCGCCGGCCAACCTCAGTTGCTTTTCCGACCAGCTTGGGCTTTTGCAATTCAACATAGAGCAATTAAATGAAGACCCTACCATATATGCACTCAAGTATAATAAAGGATTGTGGCTCTATTTTTACCAATACTTTCTGCTTCAATCACCACATGATTGCAAAGTGGTGTGCACCATTTTGACAAGGGGCCACCTATTGATGTAGGACTTTGTCCTGGCCGCCACCGTAGAGATTGAGATGACACAGATTTTAACTATCGCAATTATTGCTAAGCCTTCGAACACAAAGGTACACAACGATTTGGACAGTTATTGATGTAAGTAGTCTTTAAAGGAAGAACTCACCGTGATTATTAAGACGGATCTAGGAATACTCAAGAGTATTAGATTGACCGTGCCTGAGTTTGCAGTGTTTGATTGCTTGCATCGCCACCCTCTGTGTTGTATGAAAGATTTTGTCTCTAAAGTACGCACGGTGGGCACAAGCTATGAATTAATCAAGCTGAAGGCCATAACAAAAGAGAATATTGTAGGACTCATTGATGTCAATAGATTTTTTTTACATTTGTAAGTTCTAAGGACTCAATAAAATTAACGTGATTAAAATGATGAATCTGGCGTGTTTGATACAGCCCTCGTATTTGCACATATAAGGTTGATGCAAATGCAGCAGACTTAGTCCCCCACCTAGTTCTAACGCGTCCTAAGGATAAATTGTTGGTCATGGATTTGAATGGCGTATTGTGCCATGTGGATTGTCTTAGCTACTCCCCAAAATCACATTGGTCATTTATAGTAGCCGGACGAGTTGTGGAGAGACAATTTGGTTTAACGAACATTCTAGCGAAGGTATTTGCGCACACTTCCACATCATTATTTGGAGCAATATGGAAGAACAAAGAGTGAGAGCCATTCTTGATCATCTGCTGGACAGAGACATGAGGCCAATCAACATCATAGGGCAACAATTGTGTATGCAACTCAAGGATTCCAAAGGGAGGGACTTGACTTGTGAAACAAACCCTAGGAAGCCTATAATGTTCAAGAGCTTAATAGAAGAAGTGTGGCAGACGGTAAGAGAATTTGAGCGAGATTTGGGCATCAAGCCATCTCCAGCTAATATGCTCATCATTGATGACAGTGTGGAGAAGGTATTCTTGAATTCTAAGCTAAACACAATCATACTTAAACCATATGAAGGTGGCGACGACGACTACTTGAAGACAGGATTGTGGCCTTGGCTGAAGGTCATGATAAAGGAGCCAATTTCCGTCCCAGCTTATGTGCACAGAAATAGAATTGGAACAAATTTCTTGAAGAGGGATTTTGACCTAGCACGAATAATAGTGCATTCCGTGTCAACAAACATGTGGGATCAAGTGAATAGGTTTTCTGTAGTGTCCAACAAGCTAGCTCATTTATAGGATTTGTTTTGTAACAAGTAATTTCATAAGATGTTCAATTTTTTAAATTTGCGCAGTGCAAGAAGTTTACAGATCATAGTGACGTGGAGGAAATCACTTAATGCAGAACCAGGAGCTCTTGACAGCAAATTGTTTACATATTGGGGTAATAGTAAAGTAAGGCTGTCTTGTGGACATTGCCATGTCAATGGGCTTGCAATCTGTGTAGAGAACCAAATGCTTTTGCACTTCTAGGTTTCAAGGCCACGTTATACAATATAGTGCTTGCACCTTAGTACTTTTAGTGAACTGAAGTGTATATTCAAAGTGCTTGCTAATGGAGTTTAACTTGCAAATGGAATGATGATATTGTAATACATGATTTAGCAAAATGGATGATGTAATGACTGTATACAATGAAAGTGTAAATTTTGTGGCACCCGCACTAAATGAACATTAGTTGTAGGAATTGGATTTGCTTTAGGGTGAGATGTTTGAAAGGAGTATTGAAAAGAATAGATAGAAATGCCAATATCCATGGTTCTTCAATTGAAGTTGTAATAGTCCATGTCACTATTGGGGAGTACATGAGCAAGTAAAAAGAAATGACTACACTTTCTCAAATATATGAATTGTGGAAAATCTTGCAACTGCCACTGTATCTGTACCCTATAACCCCATATTAAGCAGATATGGAGTTGTCAGTTATATATGGAGTGTATCTGGACCAACACAAAGTCCAGATACACTCCATATATAACTGACAACTCCATATCTACTGAATATGGGGTCCTATGCTCCAAATTGATGAAGGAAGCAATCCAAAATTAGAATGAGGGTGCCATGTTAATGAAGAGAACAAACAGCTGTGGATGACTGGATGACACTATTTTATGAATAGTAGTAGTTTAAATACCATCGTACCAACAACATAAAAAATATCCTTGTAATAAATACAATGTGCAAATAGAAATTTTGTAACAAAATGTGCCCCCCATGACCGTAGGCAATCCCATGCCTCCATGCCTACACGCCCCCCATGACTGCCATGCCATCTTCCCATGTCACTCGTGGATTAACTTGTACTTCACTGTGATTAAATTTGTACTATATCCTATCTTTGGATTTTGTAGGGGACATTCAAATTTGACTTTAGTCAAGTTTGACATGTGCTCTACTATACTTGCTAACCCAAAACCGTTGTATCTCTAGGTATGTACTTATGATACTACTCTCTATTGCTACTTGCATGGAATGTGATTAAGTATTGCACCAAAACTCTCTCATTTTCATCTGATACAGGATTCATTTATATGTATGAGACAAGCATGAAAGAGTATTGAGACTCACTGTGACCATAAATCAATAAAGAATTGGGAATGACATAAGTTTTATATAATTACGAGTTTGTAATCTAGTGTGGCAAATGTAAGTGAGTTTACTAACTTGTATAAAAACAAATCACTTTTGACATCCATGGAGCGTCCACTTAGCAACTAGGTATTTTGAAATGGTCAAATAGATGTGGTACTTGCCCGAACCCTCACTAATTAAATTCAAATTCACTAAGTTATATCCATTATTGTAAAGATCAAGGTTTTTGCACATATGCTAACTATTTTAGTGGCTTTTTAAGACTCCATTTATTTGTGCATACTCCATATTTATTGAATATCATGTTCTAAACCCTAAGCTGCAACCTTGCTGAAGTGAGAAAAGGGTAAGAGTTAATATCCAAAAGTAGAAGTATTTCCTTCTTTTGAAATTCTTCTCTTTCCAGGCTTCTCTTTAGTTGAGCATCACTGTTATCACAAGATTGTTTGTAAGTACTCTTGTTGTGTAGCTATGTAATTCAAAATCTAGTTATACAAGAAAAAGTTGATGTTGGTGATTATGTTTCTTTGATTTGCTCACTTGAGAACAACAACAGCGAGAGAATAACGGGAATAGCGATTACGCTTGAGAACATAACCAATGAGAGAATGACGAGAAGACCGGACGAGAGGTTACGCTCGAGAAAATGATGGAAAGAAGGAGAGAACGACGACAAGAGGTGAGCAAGAGGAAAGATGGAGAGTGACAACAAGAGGCGAATGAGAGGAAAGAGGGAGTCAAGAGAATGACAACAAGAGACCAACAGGAGTGGGCAATGTGACAAGAATGGGCAGAATTAAAAATTGTAGGGACCCACTGGGATGTCAAGTTAGTAATTTAGGGTGTTGCACTAACAATTCCCTATATAGTATGTTATATTGCAAATTTAGAAACATATCGGGCACAATTTAAGATAAAAACCCGATTGAGTATGGTAAAAGCCAGATTTTAGCTGGTGAAGTCCAAAACAGTTCCCGAACACTGCACCGTACCCACGCTCTCAGTCGCGGGCTTCAAATAAAGCGAATTTCCACCAGGTCCAATCCAGGTCTAATCAAACAGGCCGCACCCCCTGCCTGCGGTTGAAGACGACTCCTTCAAAGCAGAGCGACCACTCGCGCGAGGGAGCGACACTCTCTGTCGTCGTCGGCGTGCCGCAGGGCAACCAAAAGAGACCCCCGCTCCATAGCATCGCCAGAGCCACAGTATAAAGCTCGTGAAAGGCCGGGTCGGGAGTCAAAAGCGCTCCCCCTGCCGAATCTCCGCTGGCTGACTGGCCTCCGTTGCTCAGCCCCCTTGCCCGTGCCCGGGCCCTGGCCCTCTGGCCGTGGCCCTTGCGCTTGCGCTCGCTTGCATCTTGTACCATCGCCTTTACCCTACTGCTGCCTAACCCTTCCCTTACTCCTGCCTGCTCAGCTTGCAAGCTCCCCTCCCTCCCCCGCCCGTCGTTAGAATTCTGTCCTGCTGTTGCGGTTTCGTGTTTGCCAGCGAGCGCCGCCATGCAGGCCACACAGTTGTTGTTGGAGGAGCCCATCCGGCTGGCCTCTATTCTGGAGCCGTCGTCGCCCACGGCGTTCTCGGCGTTGACGAAGATCATCGGCACCCTGGGGCCGCAGTCGCGCGATGTGGAGACCATCGAGGCGCTTCTCAAGGCCGGCATGTCCGTAGCGCGCTTTGACTTCTCCTGGGGCGATGATGCCTACCATCAAGAGACCTTGGAGAATCTCAAGATCGCGGTGAAGAACACGCGCCGGCTGTGCGCAGTCATGCTCGACACTGTGGGTCCCGAGCTCTATGTGACGAACAGCAACGAGGATCCGATTGAGCTCCAGGAAGGCGCGTCGTTGGTGTTGACGGCCAATCAGAAGATTCAGGCGTCCGCGGAGGTTCTGCCGATCAATTACGATGGCTTGGCGTCTGTGGTGAAAAAGGGCGACACCATCTTCCTGGGCCAGTATTTGTTCACGGGCAGTGAGACGACATCGGTGTGGTTGGAAGTGGTGGAGACTAAGGTGAAGGATGTGGTGTGCACTATCAAGAATACCGCAACCCTAACCGGGAGCCTGTTTACGGCCCATGTCTCGCAGGTACGCATCGAGCTTCCGACTCTTAGCGAGGCCGATTTGAAAACTATGTCGACGTGGGGGGCTCGAAACCAAATCGATTTCATATCCCTGTCGTACACCCGCCATGCGGACGACGTGCGCGCGTGCAGGGAGCATCTGAGTAAGCTCGGCGACTTGCGCCAGACGCAAATTTTCGCCAAGATCGAGAACTACGAGGGATTGGCGCATTTTGACGATATTTTGCAGGAGGCGGATGGGATCATCCTATCGCGCGGAAACCTGGGAATTGACCTGCCACCAGAAAAGGTATTTTTGTTTCAGAAAGTGGCCCTACAGAAGTGTAACGTCGCAGGAAAGGCGTCGATCGTAACGCGTGTGGTGGATTCGATGGTGGACAGCCCGCGCCCGACCCGCGCCGAAGCGACGGACGTTGCGAACGCAGTACTGGATGGGACGGACGGCATTATGCTAGGAGCGGAGACCTTAAGAGGCTTGTACCCGGTGGAAACCATTACCACCATCCGGAAGATCGCCGCGGAGGCCGAGAAGGTGTTCAATCAAGCGGTGTACTTTAAGAGAACAATCAAGGGCGTGAAGGAGCCCATGCAGCATTTGGAAAGTATTGCATCCTCGGCTGTACGAGCAGCTACGAAAGTTAGGGCGTCCGTCATCGTCGTCTTTACGTCCTCCGGCCGCTGCGCTCGCCTGATTGCCAAGTACCGCCCGACGATGCCCGTGCTGTGTGTGGTGATACCCCGGCTCACCACCAACCACTTGAGGTGGAGCTTCACAGGCGCCTTCCAGGCTCGGCAATGTCTAGTCGTGCGCGGCCTCTTCCCCATGTTAGCCGACCCTCGCCACTCGTCTGATTCCGCCAGCACCACGAATGAATCCATCTTGAAGGTGAGAAGAAGAAGAGGCTTCTCCTGCTCTTGTGTGCTTGCTTGGTTGATCCTCTTGTTGTTGTTGTTGTTGTTGTTGTTCTGGAATACTTTGGGGTGCCTGAATATGGGCGTCCCGACCTTAATGCAATCTGTTTCTGGACTGAGAGGGTGTTTGGAAATATTTGTTTCATGTAGAAGACGAGAAGACAAACCCACGCTTTCATTATGCATTTTCAGAGGATTGAGATTCATATCGTAGATACCAGTGAGGGGTTTTCGTCTGTTTGCTTATTGTTTTTCCCGTTGGTTTTTTCAGGTTGCACTGGACCATGGCAAAGCCGCTGGCATCGTAAAGGCACATGATCGAATCGTAGTGTGCCAGAAAGTTGGGGACTCATCAGTGGTCAAAATAATTGAGCTAGATTGATTAACTTCATCTTAGTACTGCTTTTTTATTTTTTGTAAACGAAAACCAACAGCCTTGACTTCAAGGCTATTATACCTGCACGGATGTCATGGTTTGGGGTCCCAGTTGTGGTCTGTGAGAGTACATATATGGCGAGCCTGTACCTGCGAACTCTAGGTGCCACGGAGGTCAGAAACTGTCTCGAATTCCTCGCCTGCAGCTGGTCCTGCGTATGATGGGAACCGCTATGTATCAGGTGACTTAATTCCATGTTTGAAAATTGTGTAATGAAGTTGAATCGGAGCTTTTTTTGCAAGCTAAGTGGGAAATGTTACTCGTTTCTGTGGAACAGTACTGGCGTTGATTTCGTGTTGTCACCTAATTCCAGAATAGCATCATGCTGTTGATATGATAGTTGGGGCGTTCACATTTATCATGTTCCATTCCTCATGGGCAATCATCAGGGTAACTGTGAGGTGATCGCTCAGTTGGTTTTGTTTTTCTTCTTTATAACAGCCTTCTCCACGCTAAAAATATAGCTCTTTGAAATAGGTCTCAGGTGAATCTACTGTTCCAAATTTTTATCGTGCACGTAATACTCTGATGCACACCGCAACAAGACGTATGGTATGGTGCATGTCACCATAAACCAACGACCTGCTCCACTACCTGCTCCACTACCTGCTCCACTACGAAGATGACACCTCCTGGACTTCTGACGATGAACATCGATGAACATCAATGTGTTGACCAAGTAGCACAATTCCACTTTGGATTTTTATCAGTTTAGTTAGTCAATTTGTCAATTTCATGCAAATTAATTATTAATTTTGAAGCAACTAGTGCTAGGGTGGCCAATTCTTGCTCTCCTAGTGTAAAATGTTCAATAGGTATCATTTTTGAATGATGATAACTTTTCTTCGATGAACAATAATTCCAATTTCTCTTCGTAACTTTTTTCCTAACATCTCATTGCTTGTAGTTATGTAGAGATATAATTTTTTGAGGATTTCTATAAATAGGTAATATGATTGTTGCATTTTTGTTGGTTTATGGTGGCATGCACTATAGGTAGCTCAAAAAACGTCATTTTAACCCCTGAACGTCCCAGAGGACCAAAAGTGTCCTCACATGGCTTGTTTGAGGTAGTTGATCTAATTTTTTGATCTTGCTATAAACTACAATTATGAAGGTATACAAGCTGTCCAAGTCAGTGGAGTAATGGCGAGGAGAGCCAAATGTTGTACAAGAATCGTGAAAGATTTGATTGGATGAAACAACATGTAGGGTGTGGTGGCAATCAATGAGTTATGAGTTGCAACTAATCAATATCCCTTGCAAGCTTCCTTGTATCTACTTTGTGGTAGCAAGAAATTTGTTGGCAAGGGTTCAAGTATGTTCTAGACCCTTATGATGGCAACCCTCTCCAATTGTGCTAATCATTGTTTTCCGTGCAATAGTAATTTGAAACCCTAAAACTTGACATAAAAAGAAAGGAATGACTAGGACACCCCCTAGTTGCTACATGGACACCACTATAGCCCAATTTATTAAATTTGAGATTATTATTACATTGAAATATGAAATAAAATCACAACAATATTTTAGCATTCATTTGCGTCTACAAGTATTGCGAACATATAACAAATACGTCTCATTTGTGACATGGTCAAGAATTAAACCATCCGTTCCCTTCATTTATGATTTCAACTCTTGACCATGTCACAAATGAAACGTATTTGTTATATGTTCGCTATACTTGTAGATGCACATGTGAGCTAAAATATTGTTTTGATTTTATTTCATACTTCAACGTAATAATAATCTCAAATTTAATAGGTTGGGCTGTAGGGGGTGTCCACATAGCAACTAGGAGGTGTCCCCCTAGTCATTCCCAAAAAGAAGTGCAATTTTCAACAATTCCCAAGTGTGTGCATTCACATCTTATCTTGCTACTCACAAAAATTGAGATGAATTAAGGGTTTATAGAATTTTGTAAAAATCATCAAATAGCAACTACCTACCAAAAAATTCAGATTTTGCCATCATGTGTTGTTTGATCAAATGTTATAATCTCCCAACTCCCACGGTCAACTGATCCCAAAATTTGCAAGCCATTTTCTAAGTAGGTGTACACTATTTTTCAATAGTTACTTTGTATATATCATTTGATGACCAAGATAAGATGCATCAAAGTTACAGTTTTTTCAAAACCCTAATTTTGGTAAAAATGGCTTCGAAGCTTTGAGGTTAAGGGCTATTGGATTTTTCATGGTCTTCCCGATAAAGAGAATATTTCTTTAAATTTTAAGCAAAGAAAAATAGAAGTCAAATGTAACACAATATTTTTCATATTTTTTGAAGCATTATTGAATTGTTGATGAATTTCAAAAGTTTTTATAGTAGGCACTTGTTTGTAACTCTAGGTCTCCCAAAATTTGTCCCCTGGCAACTTGTAAAAAAATAAGTGAAACCAAAGAGTTTAATTGACACTTGCAAAAGAACTATTGAAAATATAGGGAAGATAGAAGAGCAAACGCACACATGGTATACTCAAATGTATAAGATACAAATGGAAGACATGAGAGGGTTCTCAAATCCTTTTATCTATATATTCTCCCAACCACTCTCCCTTCACCTAATCATATGGGATAACTACACTCACGAGTTGATCCTCCCTATGAGGTGCTTGTTACCACATGCTCTCTCTTCAATGCTAAATACTCCACCTAGCATATCTCATTTGGCCTAGAGCAAACTCTGTTGAAAGGTTAGAACAGAGCATTAGGAGTTTGCTCTAGGCCAAAGAAGATATGCTAGGTGGGGTACTTAGCATTAGAGAAAGAGCACGTGGTAGGAGGCACTTCATAGGGAGGATCAGCCCATGAGAGTGGTTATCCCATATGGTTTGGTGAAGGGAGAGTGGTTGGGAAAGTATATAGATGAGAGGGTTTGGGAACCCTCTCATCTCTTCCATTTGTATCTTATACATTTGAGTATACCATGTGTGCCTTTGCTCTTCTATCTTCCTTATGTTTTCAATAGGTTATGGGTCCACTTCTATGAGTGTGGAGGTACATTGTGGTGAGTGGAGATCACATTTGAGCTACATCAGCCCTTAGAATTCGACTTTGTGCTCTTGGAGGACTTCTTTAGCTACTCTTTAGTGTTAGCAGTGTTTTTGTAGTGACATTGTTTCTCATTTGAGCTACTTCAGCCCTTATCTTATCTTGTGGAGCATTTGGAGGACTTTTTGTGCTTGTTTCTTGGTTTGGGGTGCATTTGTGGTTAGAGAGAACGTTTGAGGAGCTTCACCTCTCTTTGCATGCCTTTTGGAGTCTTTGGAGATCTTGTTTTGCCTCTTGGAGAGTGGCTGATCCTCATTTAGCTTGGTGGAACACCAAATTCGAGTTTGTGGAGGTGTGCACCTTGTTGGAGCTTGTTGAAGGATCTGATCTATCATATTGGAGGAGTTGAACCACTTTGGAGCTCATTTGGAGGTCTATTTGGTGTTGCACAAGCTTTTAGAGGCTTGGAGTTGCTAAGGGTGGATTTGCATCACCAAAGTGCTTCTTTGAAGCACAAGGAGGTGATTTGTGAGTTTGTACTTGCTTTAGTTGGTTTCTACCCTTGCTTGAGGTTGTTTGCTCAAGTAGATGCATAGTATTTGCTCAAAGGGGGTTGAAATTGCAAAGAGTGAGTATGAGGGTGAGGTTTGAGTGATAACCTCACATTTTGGGTAGATCTTGTGCTCTTTTGAGGGTTGGGTTGTATACTTCAGCCCCTTGTGTGTGGAGAGAGCTAGGGTTTGCTTGGGAGGTGGTTGAGTTGATTACTTCAGCCCCTTTGTGTGCATAGAAAGCTAGAGATTTGCTTGAGAGGTGGTTGGGTTGCATACCTCATCCCCTTGTCTTGGAGCTAGCTAGCATTGAAAGTGGTTGAGTTGCTTACTTTATCCCTTTGAGTGTGGAGAGAGCTAGGGTTTGCTTGGGAGGTGGTTGAGTTGCATACTTCAGCCCCTTGCTATTTTCTTGGGACATTGAGAGTGCCTTGAGTTGCATACTCTAGCCATGGCCACCTATGAGGGTGAGACACCCTGTGTTGTGGACAAGTTCAATGGAGACAACTTCTCCTTGTTCAAGTTTAAGATGGAGATGATCCTTGATGAAAAGGATCTTTGGGACATTGTTGAGGGCAATGAGACGGCTCCTTCAAGTGATAGTGACCCCAAGGTCATCTCGGCCTTCAAAAAGCGTGAGAGAACCGCGTTTCGCATCTTGTGCACTCACTTGGTGGATGCACAAATTCAACACGTCAAGTCTTGTAAAGGAGCTGCAGAAGCATGGAAGACTCTATGCGGCATCCACGAGACCAAAGGCTTGGCCAATGTGTTGTTTCTGAGGCGCAAGTTCTTCACCATCAAGATGCAAGAGACCGATGACCTCTTGCAACACATCAACAAGGTGAAGACTCTTGCTGACCAACTCGAAGCTTTTGATGTGCCCGTGACGGAAGGAGACATTGTCATGACCATTTTGGAGAGCTTGCCACCATCTTGTGAGAACTTGATTGTGGCCATGGAGACCAAGGACATCAAGGAGCTCACCCTCACCTACGTGACGTCGCGATTGATGCATGAGGTGACAAGGAAGAAAGAGCATCAGATTGTGGCCACGGAGAACGCGGCGTTGGTTGCTCGCCACAAGAGTGGTGGAGATTCAACCAAAACTCAAGGTGAGCCCCTTCTATGCTTCCAATGTGGCAAACCAGGCCACTTTGCTTGTAATTGCTACAAACGCAAGAGTAGCAAGGGTGAGAAGGCCAACAAGGCCAAGGCGCATGAGAGTGGTGACGACTATGCATTCATGGCCTTCCATGACGGTTCATTGAGCTTGGGGGATGATTGGATCATGGATTCGGGGGCTACCACCCACATGTCACCTCATATAGCTCATTTTGACACCTTTGAGCCCATTTCATCAAGGAAGGTGTTCATGGGTGATGATTCGGTGCTCCAAGCACTTCGAAGGGGTTCCATTTTGGTGGACACCCTTGTTGAGGGATGCACCAAGCGCATTCGGTTCAAAAATGTGTTGTATGTGCCCAAGTTGCAAAGCAACCTCCTTTCGGTGAGCAAGATAGTCAAAGGAAGGTTGAATGTGCAATTTGGAGGCCTTGAGTGCATTGTGAGGTCTCCGGATGGAGACACTCGAGCCATGGCATCGCGTGAGGGCAACTTGTACATTTTGCGATGCAAGGTTGTGCATGGCGGAGAGAGTGCCCAAGTTGCGAATTCTACCATGGATGGGCTGATTTTGTGGCATCGACGCATGGGGCACTTAAATGTGCAGAGCTTGAAGGCTCTTTGAAGCTTGGTGAGTGGCCTTGACCTTCCCAAGTCCCATAGTGATGACTTGCCCAATGCTTGTGAAGGTTGCATTGAGGGCAAGCAACAACGGCACTCATTTTCAAAGGATGGTGCCACACGTGCCACCAAGGTGTTGAGCATTGTGCATTCAGATTTGTGTGGCCCCATGAAGACCACATCATTGGGTGGAGCAAGGTACTTTTTGACCTTCATTGACGACTTTTCAAGAAAGGTGTGGGTGTACTTTCTCAAGGCCAAGAGCGAGTGCTTTGAGCGATTCAATGTGTTCAAAGCCTTGATGGAGAAGGAGGCGGAGTGCTCCATCAAGGTATTGCGGTCCGACAACGGCGAGGAGTACACTTCCAACCAATTCGAGGCCTACTTGAAAGCCCAAGGTATTGTGCACCAAACCTCAACTCCACATACTCTGTAGCAAAATAGAGTGGCCGAGAGGGCCAATCGCACCATTGTGGAGATGGCTAGGAGCATGATCTATGGCCAAAAGCTTGGGTTCGAGTATTGGGCTGAGGCCGTGAGCAATGCGGTGTACATTCGCAATCGATGCCCTACTAGTGCGGTGCATGGCAAGACTCCACAAGAGGCGTGGAGTGGCAGGAGGCCTTCGGTAGCACACATCAAGGTGTTCAGATGTGTTGCATATGCCAAGATTCCAGATGCATCAAGAACCAAACTTGATGCAAAGGCAGTAAGGTGTTTGTTTTTGGGATATTGTGAGGGTTCCAAGGCTTATAGGTTCATTTGCTTGGAGTCCAAGAAGATCATTTGATGTTGTGATGTGACCTTCTGTGAGCATGGAGAATTGCAAAGAGAGTTGGAGTTGGGTCCAAGTGGGAGTAGTGGCGACCTTGTTGTGGACACATCTCCAACGCCCTCGAATGATGATGATGATGATGGACACAATGAGCACCACCCCCTCGAGGATGGAGATGGTGACATTGTGGAGGATGCAAGCGCAAGCCAAGGTGATGACGGCTCCAAGCCCAAGAAGGTCACAAGGAAGAAGAATGCACAAGGCATTGTTCCAACAGCTGAAGTGGGAGGCACCCAACATGTGGAAGGCGTGCGGCGATCTACAAGGGTAAATAAGCCTTTGGGGAAGTGGTGGAAGAACCACATCTTTTCCCAACCATCTTCCAACTCGGATCATGCAAATGTGGCCCTTGTTGATGACCCCACCACACTCGAAGAGGCCTTGGAGTCTCGGGATGCAAGCAAGTGGGAGGCAGCTATGGAGGAGGAGTACCACTCTCTTCATGCCAACGGCACGTGGGAGTTGACCACCCTTCCTCCATCTTGCAAGGCCATGGGATGCAAGTGGGTGTTCAAAACCAAGAGAGATGCCACGGGAGAGATTGTGCGTCACAAGGCAAGGTTGGTGGCAAGGGGATTCTCTCAAGTGCAAAGAGTGGACTTCAACGAGACTTTTGCTCTGGTGGCCAAGTTCACCACCATACGGTGCATTGTGGCCCTTGGAGCTTTGTTGAATTTGGAGATGCATCAAATGGATGTGAAGACGGCCTTCCTCAACGGCGACTTGGAAGAGGACATTTACATGGAGCAACCCAAGGAGTTTGTGCAACGTGGTCATGAGCACCTTGTTTGCAAGCTCACAAAGTCTTTGTACGGACTAAAGCAAGCATCAAGAGCTTGGTAGCAAAAGATTGATGCAAGTCTTTTGGATTTTGGCTTTGAGCGGAGTGTAGCTGACCATAGCTTGTATTTTGCACAAGTGGGAGCCGATGTGATGCTTGTGCTTGTGTATGTTGATGATTTGATCATTCTTTCTAGCAACGTGGAGACCATGGGTGCATTGAAGGCCAAATTGGAGGCGGAATACAAGATGACGGACTTGGGAGAGTTGCAGTATTGCCTTGGAGTGGAGTTTGCAAGAGATCGAGATCCGAGTATTGAAAACATAGGGAAGATAAAAGAGCAAAGGCACACATGGTATACTCAAATGCATAAGATACAAATGGAAGAGATGAGAGGGTCACCCAACCCTCTCATCTATGTACTCTCCCAATCACTCTCCCTTCACCTAACCATATGGGATAACCACACTCATGGGCTGATCCTCTCTATGAGGTGCCTCCTACCACATGCTCTCTCTCCAATGCTAAGTACCCCACCTAGCATATCTCCTTTGGCCTAGAGCAAACTCCTAATGCTCTATTCCAACCTTTCAACACTCCCACTTTGCGAATGGCCAAAGTCCCCAATGCCCATGGCTCTTGTCAAACGCTCATGTCTATCCCGCGTCAACACCTTTGTCATCACATCTGCCAACATGTCCTCAGTTGGGCAATACTCCAATGTGATGCTTCCCTTCTCCACCTTCTCCCTCACAAAGTGGTGTTGCACCTCGATGTGCTTTGTCCTCGCATGGTGCACCGGGTTCTTCGCAAGAGCTATGGCACCTTGGTTGTCACACAAGATCAACGTGCCCTCCACGTCCTCACACCCCACATCCTCCAAGAGCTGCCTCAACCATATGGCCTCTCTCGTGCAATGGCTCGCCGCCATGTACTCTGCCTCCGTTGTGGATAAAGCCACCGTGGGTTGCTTCTTGCTACTCCATGATACCATGCCCTCTCCAAGGCTAAATGCATACCCCGTGGTGGACTTTCTGTCGTTGGCATCGCCAGCCCAATCTGCATCGCAATACCCCATCAAGCGTATGTGCCTCCCTTCCAATTGCAACTTCACATGAGAAGTGCCCTTGAGGTATCTCATAATCCTCTTCACCGCCATCCAATGACTCCATCCCGGCCTCGCCATATGTTGGCTCACCGTGCTAATGGCAAAGGCCAAATCAGCCCTTGTGGCCACCATGGCATACATCAATGATCCAACCGCTGATTTGTAAGGCACACTCACCATCCTTGAAGCATCCGCATCATACTCCTCGTTGCTAAGCTTCACCAACTTCACCTTGGTGTCCAATGGAGTGCCAATGGGTTTGCAATCCTCCATGCCAAACCGCTTCAGCATCTCCTCCACATACTTGGTTTGGCTCATGGTGATGGTCCTCGCACCTCGATCTCGGGCAAACTCCACTCCAAGGCAATAGTGCAATTCCCCCAAGTCCGTCATCTCGTACTCCGCTTCCAACTTGGCCTTCAATGCACCCATGGTCTCCACGTTGCTAGAAAGAATGATCAAGTCATCAACATACACAAGCACAAGCATCACATCGGCTCCCACTTGTGTGAAATATAAGCTATGGTCAGCCACACTCCTCTCAAAGCCAAAATCCAAAAGACTTGCATCAATCTTTTGGTACCATGCCCTCGATGCTTGCTTCAGCCCGTACAAGGACTTCGCAAGTTTGCAAACTAAGTGCTCATGACCACGTTGCACAAACCCCTTGGGTTGCTCCATGTAGATGTCCTCCTCCAAGTCGCCGTTGAGGAAGGCCGTCTTCACATCCATTTGGTGCATTTCCAAGTCCAATGAAGCTCCAAGGGCCACAACGCACCGTATGGTGGTAAACTTGGCCACGGGAGCAAAGGTCTCGTTGAAGTCCACTCCTTGGACTTGAGAGAACCCCCTTGCCACCAACCTTGCTTTGTGGCGCACAATCTCCCCCGTGGCATCCCTCTTGGTCTTGAACACCCACTTGCATCCCACGGCCTTGCGAGATGGAGGAAGGGTGGTCAACTCCCACCTGCCGTTGGCATAGAGGGAGTGGTACTCCTCCTCCATGGCTGCCTCCCACTTGCTTGCATCCCGAGACTCCAAGGCCTCTCCAAGTGTGGTGGGGTCATGAACAACAACCACATTAGCATGATCCGAGTTCAAAGATGGTTGAGGGAAGATGTGGTTCTTCCACCACTCCCCCAACGGCTTGCTTACCCTTGTGGACCGCCGCACACCTCCCACGTGTTGGCTTCCTCCCACTTCAGCTCTTGGAGCAATGTTGTGTGCCTTCTTTTTCTTTGTGATCTTCTTGGGCTTGGAGCCGTCATCACCTTGGCTTGCACTTGCATCCTCCACAAGGTCACCATCTCCATCTACAAGGTCACCATCTCCATCTTCAAGGGACTGGTCCTGATCGTTTCCGTCATCATCATGGCCACCATGCAAAGGCGTTGGAGGTGAGTCCACAACAAGGTCACCACTACTCCCACTTGGATCCAACTCCAAGTCTCCCTGCAACTCTCCTTGCTCACAGAAAGTCACATCACAACATCGAATGATCTTCTTGGACTCCAAACAAATGAGCATATATGCCTTGGAGCCCTCACAATATCCCAAAAACAAACACCTCACCGCCTTTGCATCAAGTTTGGTCCTTGATGCATCCGGAATCTTGGCATATGCAACACACCCAAACACCCTTATGTGAGCCACGGAAGGCCTCCTCCCACTCCACGCCTCTTGTGGAGTTTTGCCATCCACCGCACTAGTGGGGCATCGATTGCGAATGTACATCGCGTTGCTCACCGCCTCGGCCCAATACTCCAACCCAAGCTTTTGGCCATAGAGCATGCTTCTAGCCATCTCCACAATGGTACGATTGGCCCTCTCAGCCACTCCATTTTGCTGCGGCATATGTGGAGTTGAGGTTTGGTGCACAATACCTTGGGTCTTCAAATAGGCCTCGAATTGGTTGGAAGTGTACTCCCCGCCGTTGTCGGACCGCAACACCTTCATGGAGCGCTCCGCCTCCTCCACCAAGGCCTTGAACTCCTTGAAGCGATCAAAACACTCGCTCTTGGCCTTGAGAAGGTACACCCACACCTTTCTTGAAAGGTCGTCAATGAAGGTCAAGAAATACCTTGCCCCACCCAATGACGTGGTCTTCATGGGGCCACACACATCTGAATGCACAATGCCCAACACCTTGGTGGCACGTGTGGCACCATCCTTTGGAAAGGAGTGCCGTTGTTGCTTGCCCTCAATGCAACCCTCACAAGCATTGGGCAAGCCATCACCATGAGATTTGAGAAGGTCAAGGCCACTCACCAAGCTTGGAAGAGCCCTCAAACTTTGTACATTTAGGTGCCCCATGCGTCGATGCCACAAAATCAACCCATCCTTGGTAGAAGTGGCAACTTGGGCACTCTCTCCTCCAAGCACAACCTTGCACCGCAAAAGATATAAGTTGCCCTCTCGTGTTGCCATGGCTTGGGTGTCTCCATTGGGAGACCTCACAATGCACCCAAAACCTCCAAATTGAACATTCAACCCTCCCTCCACTATCTTGCTCACCGAAAGGAGGTTGCTTTGCAACTTGAGCACATACAACACATTTTTGAACCGAATGCGCTTGGTGCATCCTTCAACAAGGGTGTCCACCAAAATGGACCCCCTTCCAAGGGCTTGGAGCATCGATTCGTCACCCATGAACACCTTCCTTTCCGCAATGGGCTCAAAGGTGTCAAAATGAGCTCTATGGGGTGACATGTGGGTGGTAGCCCCAGAATCCATGATCCAATCACCCCCGAAGTGCAATGGACCATCATGAGAGGCCATGAACGCATAGTCCTCACCACTCTCTTCTACCTTGGCTTTATTGGCCTTCTCACCCTTGCCACTTTTGCGTTTATAGCAATTACGAGCAAAGTGGCCCGGTTTGCCACAATGGAAACATAGAAGCGGCTCACCTTGAACCTTGGTTGAATCTCCACCACTCTTGTGGCGAGCAACCAATGCCGCACTCTCCGTGGCCACCATCTGATGCTCCTTCTTCCTTGTCACTTCATGCATCAACCGCGACGTCACGTAGGTGAGGGTGAGCTCCTTGATGTCCTTGGTCTCCATGGCCACAATCAAGTTCTCATAAGAAGGTGGCAAGCTCTCCAAAATGGTCATGACAATGTCCCCTTGCGTCACGGGCACATCAAGGGCCTCAAGTTGGTCCGCAAGAGTCTTCACTTTGTTGATGTGTTGCAAGAGGTCATCGGTCTCTTGCATCTTCATAGTGAAGAACTTGCGCCTCAAGAACAACACATTGGCCAAGCTCTTGGTTTTGTGGATGCTGCGTAGGGTCCTCCATGCTTCCGCAGCTCCCTTGCAAGACTTGACGTGTTGGATTTGTGCATCCACCATGTGAGTGCACAAGATGCGAAACGCCGTCTTCTCACGCTTTTTGAAGGCCGAGATGACCTTGGGGTCACTATCACTTGAAGGAGGCGTCTCAGTGCCCTCCACAATGTCCCAAAGATCCTTTTCATCAAGGATCATCTCCATTTTGAACTTGAACAAGGAGAAATTGTCTCCATTGAACTTGTCCACAACACGGGGTGTCTCACCCTCATAGGTGGCCATGGCTAAAGTATGCAACTCAACCACCTCTCAAACAAATCTCTAGCTTTCTATGCACACAAAGGGGCTGAAGTATGCAACTCAACCACCTCCCAAGCAAACCCTAGCTCTCTTCACACACAAGGGACTGAAGTATACAACCCAACCCTCAAAGGAGCACAAGATCTCCCAAAATGTGAGGTTATCACTCAAACCTCACCCTCAAACTCACTCCTTGCAATTTCAGCCTCCTTTGAGCAAATACTATGCATCCACTTGAGCAAACAACCTCAAGCAAGGGTAGAAACCAACTAAAGCAAGTACAAACTCACAAATCACCTCTTTGTGCTTCAAACAAGCACTTTGGTGGTGCAACTCCACCCTTAGCAACTCCACCCTTAGCAACTCCACACCTCCAAAAACTTGTGCAACACCAAATGGACCTCCAAATAAGCTTCAAAGTGGACCAATTCCTCCAATATGATAGATCATATCCTCCAACAAGCTCCAAAAAGGTCCACACTTTCACAAACTCGAATTTGGTGCTCCACCAAGCTAAATGAGGATCAGCCACTCTCCAAGAGGCAAAACAAGATCTCCAAAGACTCCAAAAAGCATGCAAAGAGAGATGAAGCTCTTCAAAGGTCCTCTCCCACCACAAATGCACCCCAAACCATGAAACAAGCACAAGTAGTCCTCCAAATGCTCCACAAGATAGGACAAGTGCTGAAGTAGCTCAAATGACAAGCAATCTCACTACAAAAACACCCCTAACACTAAAGGGAAGCTAAAGAAGTCCTCCAAGTGCACAAGGTCAAAATCTAAGGGCTGATGTACCTCAAATGTGATCTCCACTCACCATAATGCACCTCCACACTCTAAGTCGTGGGCCCATAACCTATTGAAAATATAGGGAAGATAGAAGAGCAAAGGCACACATGGTATACTCAAATGCATAAGATACAAATGGAAGAGATGAGAGGGTCACCCAACCCTCTCATCTATGTACTCTCCCAATCACTCTCCTTTCACCTAACCATGTGGGATAACCACACTCATGGGCTGATCCTCTGTATGAGGTGCCTCCTACCACATGCTCTGTCTCCAATGCTAAGTACCCCACCTAGCATATCTCCTTTGGCCTAGAGCAAACTCCTAATGCTCTATTCCAACCTTTCAACAGCGAGGACCATCACCATGAGTCTGCCAAGTATGTGGAGGTCGTGTTTAAGCGGTTTGGCATGGAGAATTGCGATCCCATTGGCACTCCATTGGACACCAAGGTGAGGTTGGTGAAGCTTAGCATGGACGAGTATGATGCGGATGCTTTGAGGATGGCGAGTGTGCCATACCAATCAGCGGTTGGATCATTGATGTATGCCATGGTGGCTACAAGGGCTGATTTGGCCTTTGCCATTAGCACGGTGAGTCAGCACATGGCAAGGCCGGGATGGAGTCATTAGATTTCGGTGAAGAGGATCATGAGGTACCTCAAGGCACCTTTCATGTGAAGTTGAAATAGGGAGGGGGGCACATACGCTTGATGGGGTACTGTGATGCAGATTGGGCTGGCAATGCCATTGACAGGAAGTCCACCACGGGGTACGCATTTAGCCTTGGAGAGGACATGGTATCGTGGAGCAGCAAAATGCAATCCACAATGGCTTTATCTACGACAGTGGCAGAGTACATGGCAGCCAGCCATTGCACAAGAGAGGCCATATGGCTAAGGCAGCTCTTGGAAGATGTGGGGTGTGTAGACGTGGAGGGCACGTTGATCATGTGTGAGAATCAAGGTGTCATAGCTCTTGCCAAGAACCTGGTGCACCATGCGAGGACAAAACACATCGAGGTGCAATACCATTTTGGTGAGAGAGAAAGTGGAGAAGGGAAGCATCACATTGGAGTATTGTCCAACTGAGGACATGTTGGCGGATGTGATGACAATGGCGTTGGCGAGGAATAGGCATGAGCGTTTGACGAGAGCCATGGGCATTGGGGACTTTGGCCAATTGCAAAGTGGGAGTGTTGAAAGGTTAGAATAGAGCATTAGGAGTTTGCTCTAGGCCAAAGGAGATATGCTAGGTGAGGTACTTAGCATTGGAGAGAGAGCACGTGGTAGGAGGGACTTCATAGGGAGGATCAACCCATGAGAGTGGTTATCCCATGTGGTTTGGTGAAGGGAGAGTGGTTGGGAGAGTATAAAGATGAGAGGGTTTGGGAACCCTCTCATCTCTTCCATTTGTATCTTATATGTTTGAGTATACCATGTGTGCCTTTGCTCTTCTATCTTCCCTAGGTTTTCAATACACAAGCATTGGGCAAGTCATCACTATGGGACTTGGGAAGGTCAAGGCCACTCACCAAGCTTCAAAGAGCCTTCAAGCTCTGCACATTTAAGTGCCCCATGCGTCGATGCCACAAAATCAGCCCATCCATGGTAGAATTCGCAACTTGGGCACTCTCTCCGCCATGCACAACCTTGCACCGCAAAATGTACAAGTTGCCCTCACGTGATGCCATGGCTCGAGTGTCTCCATCCGGAGACCTCACAATGCACTCAAGGCCTCCAAATTGCACATTCAACCTTCCTTTGACTATCTTGCTCACCGAAAGGAGGTTGCTTTGCAACTTGGGCACATACAACACATTTTTGAACCGAATGCGCTTGGTGCATCCCTCAACAAGGGTGTCCACCAAAATGGAACCCTTTCGAAGTGCTTGGAGCACCGAATCATCACCCATGAACACCTTCCTTGATGAAATGGGCTCAAAGGTGTCAAAATGAGTTCTATGGGGTGACATGTGGGTGGTAGCCCCCGAATCCATGATCCAATCATCCCCCAAGCTCAATGAACCGTCATGGAAGGCCATGAATGCATAGTCGTCACCACTCTCATGCGCCTTGGCCTTGTTGGCCTTCTCACCCTTGCTACTCTTGCGTTTGTAGCAATTACAAGCAAAGTGGCCTGGTTTGCCACATTGGAAGCATAGAAGGGGCTCACCTTGAGTTTTGGTTGAATCTCCACCACTCTTGTGGCGAGCAACCAACGCCGCGTTCTCCGTGGCCACAATCTGATGCTCTTTCTTCCTTGTCACCTCATGCATCAATCGCGACGTCACGTAGGTGAGGGTGAGCTCCTTGATGTCCTTGGTCTCCATGGCCACAATCAAGTTCTCACAAGATGGTGGCAAGCTCTCCAAAATGGTCATGACAATGTCTCCTTCCGTCACGGGCACATCAAAAGCTTCGAGTTGGTCAGCAAGAGTCTTCACCTTGTTGATGTGTTGCAAGAGGTCATCGGTCTCTTGCATCTTGATGGTGAAGAACTTGCGCCTCAGAAACAACACATTGGCCAAGCCTTTGGTCTCGTGGATGCCGCATAGAGTCTTCCATGCTTCTGCAGCTCCTTTACAAGACTTGACGTGTTGAATTTGTGCATCCACCAAGTGAGTGCACAAGATGCGAAACGCGGTTCTCTCACGCTTTTTGAAGGCCGAGATGACCTTGGGGTCACTATCACTTGAAGGAGCCGTCTCATTGCCCTCAACAATGTCCCAAAGATCCTTTTCATCAAGGATCATCTCCATCTTAAACTTGAACAAGGAGAAGTTGTCTCCATTGAACTTGTCCACAACACAGGGTGTCTCACCCTCATAGGTGGCCATGGCTAGAGTATGCAACTCAAGGCACTCTCAATGTCCCAAGAAAATAGCAAGGGGCTGAAGTATGCAACTCAACCACCTCCCAAGCAAACCCTAGCTCTCTCCACACTCAAAGGAATAAAGTAAGCAACTCAACCACTTTCAATGCTAGCTAGCTCCAAGACAAGGGGCTGAAGTATGCAACCCAACCACCTCTCAAGCAAATCTCTAGCTTTCTATGCACACAAAGAGGCTGAAGTAATCAACTCAACCACCTCCCAAGCAAACCCTAGCTCTCTCCACACACAAGGGGCTGAAGTATACAACCCAACCCTCAAAAGAGCACAAGATCTACCCAAAATGTGAGGTTATCACTCAAACCTCACCCTCATACTCACTCTTTGCAATTTCAGCCCCCTTTGAGCAAATACTATGCATCCACTTGAGCAAACAACCTCAAGCAAGGGTAGAAACCAACTAAAGCAAGTACAAACTCACAAATCACCTCCTTGTGCTTCAAAGAAGCACTTTGGTGATGCAAATCCACTCTTAGCAACTCCAAGCCTCTAAAAGCTTGTGCAACACCAAATAGACCTCCAAATGAGCTCCAAAGTGGTTCAACTCCTCCAATATGATAGATCAGATCCTTCAACAAGCTCCAACAAGGTGCACACCTCCACAAACTCGAATTTGGTGTTCCACCAAGCTAAATGAGGATCAGCCACTCTCCAAGAGGCAAAACAAGATCTCCAAAGACTCCAAAAGGCATGCAAAGAGAGGTGAAGCTCCTCAAACGTTCTCTCTAACCACAAATGCACCCCAAACCAAGAAACAAGCACAAAAAGTCCTCCAAATGCTCCACAAGATAAGATAAGGGCTGAAGTAGCTCAAATGAGAAACAATGTCACTACAAAAACACTGCTAACACTAAAGAGTAGCTAAAGAAGTCCTCCAAGAGCACAAAGTCGAATTCTAAGGGCTGATGTAGCTCAAATGTGATCTCCACTCACCACAATGTACCTCCACACTCATAGAAGTGGACCCATAACCTATTGAAAACATAAGGAAGATAGAAGAGCAAAGGCACACATGGTATACTCAAATGTATAAGATACAAATGGAAGAGATGAGAGGGTTCCCAAACCCTCTCATCTATATACTCTCCCAACCACTCTCCCTTCACCAAACCATATGGGATAACCACTCTCATGGGCTGATCCTCCCTATGAAGTGCCTCCTACCACGTGCTCTTTCTCTAATGCTAAGTACCCCACCTAGCATATCTCCTTTGGCCTAGAGCAAACTCCTCATGCTCTATTCTAATCTTTCAACAGATTTTTTATAACTTTTGTGACATTCAGGATGTTAAAATCATAGGGACGATAGAAGAGCAACGGCGCACATGGCATCCTCATATGTGTAAGATACAAATCGAAGAGATGAGAAGGTTCCCAAACCCTCTCATCTATATACTCTCTCCCAACCACTCTCCCTTCACCTAACCATATGGGATAATCACTCTCATGGGCTGATCCTCTCTATGCGATGCATCCTACCACGTGCTTTCTTTCCAATGCTAAGTACCCCACCTAGAATATTTCCTTGGGCCTAGAGCAAACTCCTAATTCTCTATTGCAACCTTTCAATACTCTCACTTTGCATTTGGCCAAAGTTCCCAATGCCCATGGCTCGTGTCAAACGCTCATGTCTAACCCTCGCCAACGCCTTTGTCATCAAATCTGCCAACACGTCCTCAGGACGGCAATACTCTAATGTGATGCTTCCCTTCTCCACCTTCTCCCTCACGAAATGGTGTTGCACCTCGATGTACTTCATTCTCACATGGAGCACCGGGTTCTTGGCAAGAGCTATGGCACCTTGATTCTCACACATGATCAACGTGCCCTCTACGTCCCCACACCCCGCATCCTCCAAGAGCTGCCGTAGCCATATGGCCTCTTTTGTGCAATAACTTGCCGCCATGTACTCTACCTCCGTTGTGGACAAAGCCACTGTGGATTGCTTCTTGCTACTCCATGACACCATGCCCTCTCCAAAGCTAAATGCGTACCCCGTGCTAGACTTCCTATTGTTAGTATTGCCAGCCCAATCTACATCACAGTACCCCATCAAGTGTATGTGCCCTCCTCCCAATTTCAACTTCACATGAGAGGTGCCCTCGAGGTACCTCAAGATCCTCTTCACTGCCATCCAATGATTCCATCCTGGCCTTGCCATATGCTGGCTTATCGTGCTAATGGCAAATGCCAAATCAGCCCATGTAGCCACCATGGCATACATCAATGATCCAACCGCTGATTTTTATGGCACACTCACCATCCTCGTAGCATCCGCATCATACTCTTCCATGCTAAGCTTCATCAACTTCACCTTGATGTCCAATGGAGTGCCAATGGGTTTGCAATCCTCCATGCCAAACCGCTTCAGCACTTCCTCCACATACTTGGCTTGACTCATGGTGATGGTCCTCGCACCTCAATCACTTGCAAACTCCATTCTAAGGCAATAGTGCAACTCTCCCAAGTCCGTCATCTCGTACTCCGCCTCCAACTTGGCGTTCAACGCATCCATGGTCTCCACGTTGCTAGATAGAATGATCAAGTCATCAACACACACATGCACAAGCATCACATGGACTCCCACTTGTGCAAAATACAAGCTATGGTCAGCCACACTCCTCTCAAAGCCAAAATCCAAAAGACTTGCATCAATCTTTTGGTACCATGCTCTCGATGCCTGCTTTAGTCCATACAAGGATTTTGTGAGCTTGTAAACTTGATGCTCATGACTACCTTCCACAAATCCTTTAAGTTGCTCCATGTAGATATCCTCCTCCAAGTTGCCGTTGAGGAAGGCCGTCTTGACATCCATTTGATGCATCTCCAAATTCAACAAAGCTCCAAGGGCCACAATGCACCATATGGTGATGAACTTGGCCACCGGAACAAAAGTCTCGTTGAAGTCCATTCTTTGGACTTGAGAAAATCCCCTTGCCACCAGCCTTGCCTTGTGACGCACAATCTCTCCCGTGGCATCTCTCTTGGTTTTGAACACCCACTTGCATCCCACCGCCTTGCGAAATGGAGGAAGGGTGGTCAACTCCCAAGTGCTGCTGGCATGAAGAGAGTGGTACTCCTCTTCCATGGCTGCCTCCCACTTGCTTGCATTCCGAGACTCCAAGGCCTCTCCAAGTGTGGTGGGGTCATGAACAAGGGCCACATTTGCATGATCCAAGTTGGAAGATGGTTGGAGAAAGATGTGGTTCTTCCACCACTCCCCCGAAGGCTTGCTTACCCTTGTAGACTGCCGCACACCTCCCACATGTTGGGTACCTCCTACTTCAGCTCTTGGAGCAATGCTTTTTGCGTACTTTTTCTTTGTGACTTTCTTGGGCTTAGAGCCCTCATCACCTTAGCTTGCATTTGCATCCTCTACAAGTTCACCATCTCCATCTTAAAGAGGGTGGTACTCATTGTCTTCATCATCATCATCATCATCATCCGAGGGCGTTGGAGGTGTGTCCACAACAAGGTGACCACTACTCCCACTTGGACGCAACTCCAACTCTCCTTGCAACTCTCTATGCTCACAGAAGGTCACATCATAACATCAAATGATCTTCTTGGACTGCAGGCAAATCAGCATATATGCCTTGGAGCCCTCACAATATCCCAAAAACAAACACCTCACCGCCTTTGCATCAAGCTTGGTCCTTGATGCATCGGGGATTTTAGCATATGCAACACATCTAAACACCCTGATGTGTGCCAACGAAGGCCTTCTCCCACTCCACGCCTCTTGTGGAGTCTTGCCCTGCACCGCACTAGTAGGGCATCGATTACGAATGTATACCGCGTTGCTCACCGCCTCGGCCCAAGACTCCAATCCAAGCTTTTGGGCATAGATCATGCTCCTAGTCATCTCCACAATAATTTGATTGGCCCTCTCGACCACTCCATTTTGTTGCGGTGTATGTGGAGTTGAAGTTTGGTGCACAAAACCTTGAGCCTTCAAGTAAGCCTCAAATTGGTTAGAAGTGTACTCCCCGTCGTTGTCGGACCGCAATACCTTGATGGAGCACTCTACCTCCTTCTCGACCAAGGCTTTGAACTCCTTGAATCGCTCAAAACACTCGCTTTTGGCCTTGAGAAAGTACACCCACACCTTTCTTGAAAAGTCGTCAATGAAGGTCAAAAAGTACCTTGCTCCACCCAATGACGTGGTCTTCATGGGGCCACACACATCTGAATGCACAATGCCCAACACCTTGGTGGCACGTGTGGCACCATCCTTTGGAAAGGAGTGCCGTTGTTGCTTGCCCTCAATGCAACCCTCACAAGCATTGGGCAAGCCATCACCATGAGATTTGGGAAGGTCAAGGCCACTCACCAATCTTGGAAGAGCCTTCAAACTTTGTACATTCAAGTGCCTCATGCGTCGATGCCACAAAATCAGCCCATCATTGGTAGAAGTGACAACTTGAGCAGTCTCTCCTCCATGCACAACCTTGCACCGCAAAATGTACAAGTTGCCGTCACGTGATGCCATGGCTCGGGTGTCTCCATCGGGAAACCTCACAATGCATCCAAGGCCTCCAAATTGCACATTCAACCCTCTTTTGACCATCTGCTCAATGAAAGGAGGTTGCTTTGCAACTTGGGCACATACAACACATTTTTGAACCGAATGCGCTTGGTGCATCCCTCAACAAGGGTGTCCACCAAAATGGAACCCCTCCCAAGTGCTTAGAGTACTGAATCATTACCCATGAGCACCTTCCTTGCTAAAATGGCCTCAAAGGTATCAAAATGAGCTCTATGGGGTGACATGTGAGTGGTAGCCCCCGAATCCATGATCCAATCATCCCCCAAGCTCAATGAACCGTCATGGAAGGCCATGAATGCATAGTCGTCACCACTCTCATGCGCCTTGGCCTTGTTGGCCTTCTCACCCTTGCTACTCTTGCGTTTGTAGCAATTACGAGCAAAGTGGCCTGGTTTGCCACAATGGAAGCATAGAAGGGGCTCACCTTGAGTTTTGGTTGAATCTCCACCACTCTTGTGGCGAGCAACCAACGCCGCGTTCTCCGTGGCCACAATCTGATGCTCTTTCTTCCTTGTCACCTCATGCATCAATCGCGACGTCACGTAGGTGAGGGTGAGCTCCTTGATGTCCTTGGTCTTCATGGCCACAATCAAGTTCTCATAAGATGGTGACAAGCTCTCCAAAATGGTCATGACAATGTCTCCTTCCGTCACGGGCACATCAAAAGCTTCGAGTTGGTCAGCAAGAGTCTTCACCTTGTTGATGTGTTGCAAGAGGTCATCGGTCTCTTGCATCTTAATGGTGAAGAACTTGCGCCTCAGAAACAACACATTGGCTGAGCCCTTGGTCTCGTGGATGCCGCATAGAGTCTTCCATGCTTCTGCAGCGCCCTTGCAAGACTTGACGTGTTGGATTTGTGCATCCACCATGTGAGTGCACAAGATGCGAAACGCGGTTCTCTCACGCTTTTTGAAGGCCGAGATGACCTTGGGGTCACTATCACTTGAAGGAGCAGTCTCATTGCCCTCCACAATGTCCCAAAGATCCTTCTCGTCAAGAATCATCTCCATCTTGAATTTGAACAAGGAAAAGTTGTCTTCATTGAACTTGTCCACAACACAGGGTGTCTCACCCTCATAGGTGGCCATGGCTAGAGTATGCAACTCAAGGCACTCTCAATGTCCCAAGAAAATAGCAAGGGGCTGAAAAGGAGAGTTCAACCACCAAACAAGCAAACTGTAGCTCATTCTACACAGAAGGGGTTGAAGTAATCAACTCAACCACCTCCCAAGCAAACCCTAGCTCTCTCGACACACAAGGGGCTGAAGTATACAACCCAACCCCCAAAAGAACACAAGATCTACCCAAAATGTGATATTGTCACTCAAACCTCACCCTCATACTCACTCTTTGCAATTTCAACCCCCTTTGAGCAAATACTATGCATCCACTTGAGCAAACAAGCTCAAGCAAGGGTAGAAACCAACTAAAGCAAGTACAAACTCACAAATCTCCTTGTTGTGCTTCAAACAAGCACTTAGGTGGTGCAACTCCACCTAAATCAACTCCACTCCTCCAAAAACTTGTGCAACACCAAATAGACCTCCAAAATGGATCAACTCCTCCAATATGATAGATCAGATCCTCCAACAAGCTCCAACAAGGTCCACACCTCCACAAACTTGAATTTGGTATTCCACCAAGCTCAAATGTGATCCCCACTCACCAAAATGCACCTCCACACTCTAAGTTGTGGGCCCATAACCTGTTGAAAACATAGAAAAGATAGAAGAGCAAAGGCGCACATGGCATACTCAAATGTAAAAAATACAAATGGAAGAGATTAAAGAGTTCTCAAACCCTCTCATCTATATCCTTTTCCAACCACTCTCCCTTCACCTAACCATATGGGATAACCACTCTCATGGGCTGATCCTCTCTATGGGGTGCCTCCTACCACGTGCTCTCTCTCCAATGCTAAGTACGCCACCTAGCATATCTTCTTTGGCCTAGAGCAAACTTCTAATGCTTTATTCCATCTTTTCAACACAGGAGTTGCAACAATGATTCAAATTGAGGGTGTCACATATTTTTGTTACTATTGGATATCTTAGTTTAAATCCCTTCTATGGTAGGAAATCCACAAAATAATCATTTAAGAGTTGATTCACAATTTATTAAGTTTGACTTCTTGAAATATTTTTCTATAAATTTTTCTTGAATGAAGTTTGAAATTGACAAACATTTATTCATTTGGTATCCTATTTTTTAGACCTTGGATTCATGGAATTATGAATGTTAAAGTTGACATCACATAAGGCTCTAAAACCATCCACCTTGTCTTATGTTCACTATTAATACATTGACAAATGCAACTTGTCCATTGGAGAAAGAAACATGGACCTCTATAATGAAGAATGCTTTTAGAGCCCAATTGCTTTTGATAGACCTACCTTGTGTTAGATAGACCTCAAAAAAATCCATATTACATCCAAAATGTGACTTTCCAAACCACTGTAGGTTAAGGGATTGTTGTAGATTTGCCTTTGCTTTTACATATGTCATATATCCACATACCTTTAGATATGAATAATTTCAATCTACAATTGTCTTTATTTTGCCAACCCTTTAAAAGTAAGGTTTAGCAAATCAAATAAAAGACACCACTTATTTTTTCTTACCTAAATCCTTTGTTATAGAATACCATTTCTGCCAATATGGTCTAATAAAATGCTTCATTGGGTGGAAAAATTGAATTAAATTAATTAAAAAATTTAGTGTCCATGGACATACATTTTGAATTAATGGGAAAAAAAGAGATAGACTTTGGATGTGGATTTGGACTTATTAGAGAGCATATTGCCCTAATAAAAAGTGACTTGCAAAAAGTTGATGAAGCCAATTCATCTATATTTTGAATTAATTGTCTTTCCATCCACATATCTAGATGCGCTTTATTTAAATTTGGTTATATCATCCAAATTATTTTTGAAAATCAGAACACTTGGCACATCATCCAATTTCTCTTCAAAGTTTTCCTATAGGCTTGGTGCTTCCTGATTATTTTGGGTGCTCTTAGCAATTTAAATGCCTAAAAAGAACCTAGTTTAAAGATCACATGCATCCAAAGTACTCAGTAAATCACAAGAACATGAAAGGAAATATAAATATTTTAGAATTACTCCTTTTCTAATTGGATTAAACATGTATAAAGTTAAGTTTTTGTAAGAATGGAATTAAGATCAAGGAAACCTTTTCCAAGTGAAGTTGGTTAAAAACCTTGCAATAGAAGACCTTGTTGATTATCTTTCTATGATTTATGATGAACTTATTTCACATATTTACCAAGCCCCAGACCAATAAAAAGAATGTATAAATGTTCATTGTAAAGTACAACCTAATTTTGAAATTGGAGGTCATGTTTGGTTTCTTTGATACATCATCAATACAAGCATCCAATGATAGTGATTATCAATGGTTATGATAATTTCCAATTACCCATCAAATTAGTCATGTTTCTTGTCTATTTCCATGAAAATCCATTCATTCTTTTATACTTTTCTTTTGGAGCTACAACATGAATTTACAATTTCAGAGAGGGTATAAGTATTAATTTTTGTAATTGAAATTGGCAATGACTTAGAATATGAAGTAGAAGAGGTATTAGATACTTGGATACAACAATGCCGATTGATATATTTTGAAAAAGCTATAATAGAAGTGAATGCATGTGGGAAGTTGCTTCAAATTATGAACATGCTCCTGATAATGTTATTGCTTTTCATCAACAATATCTTTACAAGCCAAGGTTCATTCTTTGTGTAATTCATCCCTAAAAGAGGAGGTGATATTAGGAACATCACCACTCTACGGAGAGGTTAAAAGAATTTCTAACTTAAATTTAGTTGCTATGTAGATTATAGAACTAAAGCCTTCTAAGATTAAGGTATAAGTAGAGATGGGGACCAGTATCTCTTGATTCATGTCAATACAATTTTTGAGTATACTCTTATCTTGTCTTATTTTATTTTATTTATGTTTTTGCGTCTCTTTGTGTAACTTTTGATGGCCGTTTTTGACAATCATAAAGTTCTATGTGAAATTTTTGAAGTGTTTATATATATGAGTCAAAGATATAATCTATACATGAGTTTTTTCATTTAATTTCTTTTCAAATTTTTTATTGATTGTATTGGAATGGGTTATTTCTAAGAGTCTTTAGTGAAGTGTAGCCTAGGAATTTTAGAAAGTGAATAAAGTTGAAAAGTCTTATCCTTGAGGGTTATTTGAACAAATGTAATTGAACTTGAGATTCCAATGGCTTATTGGCTATTTTCCTTTGCTAAAAGCACTTCTATGTTGTGAATGTTGAATGCAATGATATATAACATTGATCAATTAAATGGATTAAGGCTCCATTTATTAATATAATACATTTTGATTTTATTGTGAAATTTAATTTAATTTTAGGTACAACATACAAGGATGTTGAATCTAAGAAAATTGAAGCAAGGAGTTTCTTGACATAGTTAATTCTCTAGATCTTAATTAAATTTTGGAACAGACCAAAATCTTTGAGGAATCTAAAAGTAAACAAAGATGAGTTATGGTTTTGGAATTCTTATAAAAACATAACCATACAATATTGAAGAGAATTGGATTGTCAAGGGTGGAGTGTTAGAAATGTCAACCACATCTACTACCTAAATTGAAAAAAAATGAGCAAATAGTGTGCCTAAACATTTTGGAAAAATATGCCATATAGAAAGTTTGAAAATACAATAGGCAATATAAAGATAACCTAGATGCCGAATTAGAGATGTTATCTTTGGAATTAATGGATAAATATAAAGAACTTGAAGAGTGTATGAAAATTTTCTTGAAATTATCAAAGATAGGTATCAAATCCAACAATATACATGTATTCATTTATTTTTTATTTGAGTCCTTTGCCAAATACAGCATTTTTCAATACAATCAATTTATGAAAGACATTGGACTGACTTATGTCAATTCACTCTGAAAGTTTTGGTGAAAGTTTTGGTGAAAGTTTTGGAAGAAGTCTCAATACACATGTTTGCATTGTCATATTCATATTTAAATGATTGGAGTTTGTAAAAATATGCATGTACAAACAAAAAATCCAAATAAAGTTTGTCGGAGTCTACATTTCTTCCTTTCACAATTTGTTACTATCATTTCTAATTAGCTGCCAATTTTTAATCTACATGTTCCAAAAAATTTATCACCAATGTCATTTGTAATTATTTGAAATAAAGGATGTAGAAAACAAATACTTCCCCTCTATATATTGTACAAACCCCTTTAGATAGGATCATGCATAAATGCCAATAATTTTTGTTGTGAATATTATTTTACAAATCAATCTTTTACATTCAATTCTCTACCAAATAAACTAGGGGCCTCCAAGTTTCACATGTTACCAAATTCTTTGCAAATTTTATGTTTTTGACATTTCTATGTTGGCAGTGACCATTTTTGGGCCTTGTGGGACCTATAGGATTAAGAAGAAAGATGATCATTTCTTGACAATTGAGATCACATTATTTATCCATGTTACACAAATTAAAAGTTACTTCCATTCCTCCAGGTATAGCCCAAGGTTTCCAAATCCCACACAATTCCAAAATCTTTCTTTGTCAAACCTTGCAGCAACATTCTTGTAAAGCTATCTAAGAATATTTGTATATCAGCAATTGAAATTTGCCATCAATAAAGTAGAAGCACCAATAGTTGATCATTTAAGTAATTTTAGACCAGATGGTGAGGAACAAGAGCTTGTAGAAATTTTTCCCATGTATGAGATAGGAAATAAGTTATGGAGATAGAGAGTATTTTAGAATTTTCACTCAACATTGAAATGACTTTGAATTCTGCAAGCTAAAAAATACATTGCACCTATTTTCAATCTTTAGGGTCTTTCAATTTCGATAAGTCTAGACCTACTTTTCCATTCACTTTTTCTAAATATGAGTAATAATTTTATTGGTCCTAACCTTGAAAAAGACAAAAAAAGACAAGAAAAACATTTAGAACTTTGTTTCTATAGTATAATTGGAAATATTGTAAGGTAAAACCAATGAAAACAAGTTCTACTAAGCAAGGGAATACACAAGTGTAAGAAAAGGGGTGTCAAGCCTATGCTAGAGGCTGCCCTCTTGTACTACTCTACCAATGATTGCCATGACAAACCAGATGGTTTAGTCCCCACTACAAGGGCTGCTCCTTTCTATATGCCAACTAGTTTGGATACAAACAACAACTAACCAAGGTCAGCTCTTCCTAAAGCTTCCTACAGGTAAGACCTACCATATCATTCACTTCCATCAACACTCCCACTTTGTTTATTGCCAAACAATATTAAACCCATCTCATTTTGAAGATCTTCATGTTGAGGCTTAACTAGGGCATTGGTAAGCACATCCGCAACCATAAGCTTTGTAGGAATATACTTCACCTTAATTACATCACTTTCAATCTTCTCACAAATGAAGTGATGTTAAATGTCAATGTGCTTGCTTTGTAAGAGATGCTGAATGTCAATGTGCTTGCTTCGTAAATGATGCGTGGGATTCTTCACCAAAGCAATCGCGCCATGATTATTGCACATGATGGGCGTGCTCTTCTCTTGCTCAAGTCCAATATCACTCATGGAATTCCAGGAAGAAATCCACCATTGCATTCACTACAACTGAGGTAGAGTATATGGCCATTAGTTAATGCACAAGGGAGGCCATATGGCTAAAGTAACTCATGAGTGATGTTGGACTTGAGCAAGAGAAGAGCATATACATCATGTGTGACAATAAAAGCTCCATTGCCTTGATCAAGAATCCAATTCATCATTCTTGGAGCAAACACATAGACATTCAACACCAATTTATTTGTTAGAAGACTAAAGGAGATGTAGTTGAAATAAGTTATGTTCCTATTGAGCGCATGGTGGTTGACAAGCTTACAAAAGCACTTGGCAAGCATCAACATGAAGGATTTTGAAAGGAGATGGGTTCAACATTGTTTGGCAACAAATAAAGTGGAAGTAATGAAGGAAGTGCATAGTATTGATTGTAGGAGCTCATAGTATAGGTAGATTAATTCCTAGGAGTTATTTGTTGCCAACTTAATGTGCATTTAGAGAAGGGCAACCTCCCCTCCCCACCCCTTAGACAAGATATGCCCCATATGATAAATTATAGTACTAGTTGGTAGAGTAGTAGAAAAGGGCAACCATTGGCATTGACTTGATACCCCTTTCCTTCTACTTGTCTGATCCCTTGCTAAATGGAACTTTGTCACATTGATTTCCTCCTCTCAACAAGTATTACTTGCAGGAGTTCTAAATATGACCTGACCTTAACTTGATGTTGTTTGTAGCCAAACCACTAAGCATATGAAGAGGTCAACACCTCTATAGGTGGCAATAACTAAATTTAAGACATTCATTTAAAGAAATTTCTAAATTTGATACCAATGTCAAACAATTTCACATAATTTAGAACATGATTGAGGAATTTCACCTAGTGGAGGACATGTTTGAGCAAATTCATGTGATTGAAGTCATATTTGGGGGATTCCACCTAATTCCAAACCCATTCCAAACATTTGCCCTTTATTTGATTCCAATTTGAAGCAATTTCACCAAACCTGAGGCCTAGTTGAAGCGATTTCACCTCAATGATACCCATTTCAATCAATTTAGCATAATGTGAAACAAAGTTAGGGACATTCACCTACTTTGCAACCACTTTGAGCCATTTATCCTTCGTTGAGATAAATCTGAGCAATTTCATCTAATTGAAGACCTTTTGGAAGGAATCTTCCAAAATTCAAAACCAATTTCCAATAATTTCACATAATTTAAGGCAAGTTTCATGAATTTCATGTATTTCACATAATTCACGTAAGTTAAGACTTGATTGAGGAATTTCACCTAGTGGAAGACATGTTTGAGCAAATTCATGTGATTGAAGTCATATTTGGGGGATTCCACCTAATGCTTTATATTATATTCTTAGGAAATTTGGATTAAAAGGCAATACATAGTCTGATTACGTGGTTGGATAGGCAATTGGGTCTCTCTTTCCATGAGTTCAAACCCTTATCGTTATTTAAAATGAATGGAAAAGATGCGCCTCGTTGAAAGCTTTCCCAGTTACATGATACCCAAGTCCTTCCATTGCTATATAGAAATGTTCATTAAGGTGGGTATACACAACACCGCTCGTCACCCCAATGCCGTTCAAATGTAGGCCAATAGTTCATTTTTGAACTCAAATCTAACCCCTCCATAGATAGCTTATCTTTTGAGATTCAAGCTATCTATGGAGGGGCTAGATTTGAGTTCAAAAATGAACTATTGGCCTACATTTGAACGGCATTAGGGTGACGAGCGGTGTTGTGTATACCTACCTTAACCCTTGTTCACAAACCCTTAGTCAACAACTCACTGAAAAACTCAAGACTTTCACTAATTCTGGAACTTAGCAATTTTGGAATGATTGTGCACATAAAAAGGGTTAATATTCAACTCTTAGTAGCTTCAATATCTCTGATTTGCAGTTTAGTAGCTGTAAAATTTTCTTAATTGATGATTTGCTTTCATGAGTACAACCTTTCTCAAGATTGAAACCTAAACAAAGTATCACGTAGAAACTGCTAACCATGGTCTTCAACTACATCAAATGAAACAAAAATCTCCGGAGTTTGCCGATAAAGAGGAAACGACAAGCCTCCATTTTGACGACACACAAACTAACAGGCGCCGGTATGATGTAGAAGGCTAAAACAAGGCAGAGGTTTCATGTACTAATGTATTGGCCAGGTGGCTTCAGATGAACATCCATATATGATGAAGCTAAAGCATCTCACTAAAACTGAAAACAAGATGGTATCAAACCCTAAAATGTGCCCAAAATCTTAAAGGAACTTTTTGGAATATACATTCAAGAGAAGAAATAAACCTAAATTCTTTGATACTTTTTACATACGTTTGAAATGCAACTATAGTAGGATCTTAGACATGATTTATACACCAAAAAATTGTTGGACACATTTCCAATATGTGGTGCCTTAGGCAACTAGGGTTTAATTTGTTTATTTCATCACCGGCATCACCTTTCAGAACATGAACATGAAAAAGAGTGCCGATGAGAACACAATACAGTACAATCAAAGCCAAAGCGCAATAAATCTGAACCTGGGATGGAGGGTGACAAAACAAATGACCGTCCTCCCGGTCGCTCTCCCTTCCTTCCTAGGCATCTCCGAGACTCTTCAAAGGCCGGTAATACCCTTGCTGAAGCTTAGGCTCAATGGGAGCCTTATGCATCTGCTCAGGCCCATCGTCATCGGTTCCAAAATAGCGATCCCCAAACTCGCCCATCCCAGGTACAACACGGCACTCCTCGTTCAGTCCGGCGTCGATCTCGGATGTCACGATCTTCAGCAGCGGGAAGCGCTTGCAGACTGTATGAATTCCGTCGGGCGCCTGGCGAATCCACACACCAGCGTTATATTCATTCATCCAACAGAGAGAACAAAAACAACAAGGCCAAGCGGGAGTGCACCAGGGACTTTCAAACAGATGTCTTTCACCTTCCAACAACACTTACAGATATGAGATTTAGAAATATGATATGAGCCTCTGGAACACCTTTCCGGAGCAACGACTCGATGGCTTGGACAGCAGAATTTCCTGACCCACGTCACCCACCCACACAGATCTATTTATTTATGAACCCGCTGTCTACAAGCAAGACTTGTGCCATGAATGGAATGCATGCAACCATCACGATATTCATGCCTAGAAGAAGTAAAGAGCTCTCGGTATATAAAACGGCTGAGAGGCTTTTATTCCCTTGAGCACAACAACGGCGGAGAATTACGTGAAACTTTAAGAGACATCCAATTGGATCCAAATCCTGGCCCTAGACTTGATCAGAAAGATCGTACAGTGAATATCCAAAAGAAAGATACCTGTCCCAAGGATGGGATCCATTAACAGCACATGTCGGTCAGCAATGTCATTAGGTAACTTCTCGTAAATCAGCTGCATTGCCAATATCCAAGCATGTGACATGCGAGCAAACTTGCACTGTCAATCTTTGACAATCTTGGTAGTACAAATTCTTGCAACTCAAATTCAGGAGGAGCAGCTAGAAGGTGAAGAAAATAAAGAGTACTATCAGGCTTACAAACAAGTACCTGCTTGCCGTCATCTCCCTCACGATGAATAAGAATCTTTCCAATCTTGATGCCCTTGCAACATGCCCGCAATGCATTCTCCATACTCTCTCCACTGCCATCAGATGCGCGCTCAATGAGCTGACCCATACTCTAAAATAAAACATTTAAAGCAACCTCCAAAGACACAGAAATCGCAAGCAGTCGCAGACCCCACCATGTTCCCACATATGCATCTGCATCTTGACTGTTGGCACCATCTCACAGAATTTCCGCTTGGCCGTAGAACAGAAGCAACCTTACCTCCGAATGATGGAAACTCCACAAAGCTGCTTGCAGAAGTCGACCCCAACATACACTGAACCTGCAGAGAAAAGTCATTAAAGGTGATACGGAGCCATTTGGCTTCCAGGAGGCCTAGGATTGAAATAGCAGAATGTCTAAAAGTTATATCGGACTCCTCGCCTGTAAATTATGAAAAGAAAACATTACATAAGGATCATTAATCAAACCTGTTGGAGTGATAACCTGTTTTTCAGTGAAAGGCAAATGCCCTAGTCCATGTTCCACAATCTGCACAGCGCGGTACATGCAGTATCATTCCTTGGCACTTCTACTAACCCATAGTTACGTCTTCATGAGCAGCAATACAACCGAGATCCAAGAATAAATAGCAGGCGCTGTCGACAATCCATCGACATAACAAGGATGTGACATACTTACCAAACGGATAAGACGGTCAGCATAAAATACAAAGTCATGTTTGGTAGTCTCTTGATCTCGGATAAGAGTATGCATTCCACGAATCTGTAACCATGAACAAAAAATTTACAACTGTAGCTGTAAATCTGCCACTCTCACCGGTGCAGGTAGATTTTTTTCCTTATTATGTCAAAAACGTGCTACTCTATACTACTACTTAGGCAAACTGTTCATACGAGGCATCCGCACTAATATCAACAACACCAAGCTATCCCGCAGAAGTTCTCAAAGGTTAAGTTGCTTGCACACAATGTAGCAACTCAATAAAAAACCTCAGAAGTTCGTGTATCCACATACTCCAATGTTCCAATGCCAAGTGAAGGTGGCAAGGCATTCTTCAACCACAGATAGTATCTAAAAACTCAGGAAATTCAAAATCATTGGATACCCAGCCTGTGATTCAAATGAACTCCAGATTTTACTATACCTGAAAAGTAGACTGTATAACGAAAACATTTGGATATATCTTGCGGAGATCGTGTTGACCAAGTTTCATGCGAATATGTTGGACTATGAGATCAATCGCCACATGATTATCTCCTCCGCGTGGTAAGATCACATCCGCATATTTCTTTGTTGGCAAAATAAAATCATCAAACGCTGGCTTCACGAACTTCCCGTACTGCAAACAAAAAGTCCAGAAAGCAATTTCATTTCCATACGATGCTGAATGGGTTCTGGTGTACTCATCAGAACGCTACATTCACCAGGACTAAGATGGAAAACGACAATTTTTATGGCCATATCAGATAAACTAAGAAACCAATGAATGCACTGTGAATATTTAGGATCTCCACCAGCGTAGACTTGAAACAATGCTGCAAACCGCTGCATATGAAAAATAAGAGCAAAGAAAAACAAACCGTAGGACTCCCTCAAACTCAACAACACAGGACAGATGCTGCAAAGAAGAATCACCATCCAAATTTCAAGCGAGATTTTCAGTTCAAAAACTACCCAGAACCCTAATCCTCACCTGCTCAATCACACCGTTCACGTCTCTGCCTCTCTCGAGAGTATCCCTTTTTATGCGTCGTGCTAGCCTGACATCCGCATCTGTACTGCACATTAAGCATGAGGCCTCATAAACAAAATCTAACATGTGGGCAGGTCTGCGATAAAAATGCGCGACTAATCGCATGTGCCTCAACCGCACAGGAAAACAACTCTTTCCATACAATAGTCCATATAACCCTCATTCATTAAAAATATCAATACCCTGTTTGATATACCTATAGCCACACGTCACGATTCTACTAACCAGAATAAATTCAGTCTTTGAAATGATGGCCCCAACATGCTGCTATTCGGTTCAACACATGCCTCATTTTTGTTGAGCATTAAAACTAATTTACATTTCAAAGCGTGGCTACTTCTCTCCCTTGGGAGAGAGGCAATATACAGTCAGGGATTGTGCGGCGATTGGCAACTGAAGCCAAGAGACAGCATTCTCAAGAGCCGTGTGGAGTTAAATGGACAGGGCCTACCTGTATCTACAAAGATCTTCATGTTCATGAGATCTCGCACACGGGGATCGTTAAAGACCAAAATGCCCTCCATGATGATCACATCAGAAGCATTCACCTACAGAGACAGAGCATGCATATAATCACCCGAAGAAAAAATAAGTAAGCATTCATAAAGCACGAAAGGCAGCTAGCCCCCTAATAAGTCAAGAACAATATATTTACCTTCCGAAACCTATCACTGCAGCGTTGATGTTTTTTAAAGTCGTACACGGGTATCTGAACAGGTTGATTGGATTTCAAATTCCCCAGACACTCCAGTAGCTGCTCCGTATCAAAAGCATCTGCAATAATCCAAAGCCCATCAACTCCCAGAATCTTTCGGATTGATGCAAAAGGCCATAATAATAGACCACCAGATAAATCCCAATCGCGAAAGCAATGGCCAAGAACGAAGGAAGAGATTCTCACCAGGGTGATCGAAGTTGTATTCCCCCACGTTCGCCATCTCAGCTAGCGTTAACCCGCGGTAGAAAGAATCCTGCCACAAACACCATGGGGACGAAGGAGATTCAACATCCAGAGAGAAATTGGGCAGTATTTGGTAAAACAAGACAGAAACGAAAATCAACCACTCACTCACTCGTAGAATTAAGGCAGGACAAGCTCAATTGAGACACGACAAACACCTGATTGACAAGCACAACACGGTGATCATGCAGCTGTTGAATGATCATGTCACACACAGTCGTCTTGCCGGACGCAGTACCACCCGCCACGCCTGCAGCCCTAAACCCTGACCATCTTAATGACTGCAGCAGCAGCAGCAGCAGCAGCACGCACCAAAACGGAACAGAAGGCAATCACCTCACGCACGGCACGCACAATCCAAGCGAGAGAATCCTGAGCACGAAGAATAGAGAGCCGTGACATGGTTCGGCAGTGGTAAAGTAAAAGGTATGTTGAGTTAGTACCGATGACGAAGGGCACGCTGGTGGCACCCTTGGCCTTGCGCACGGGATACTCATCGTCGAAATGCCGCCCAGAGAAATGAGCTGCTGAGGTGGCCTCCATGATGGTCTCGGAGTCCGATTTCACCATTTCCCAGCAACTAACTTAACTAGACACCGATCCACGCGAGTCCATATAATTAATTAACCAATAAATTGCTTGTCCTCCAAAACCCTAGCAGTCGTCGTCGTCGTAGTAGTCGTAGTAGTAGTGCCACCTCAAGCTGTCCGAAATCCACCCAAGCATTCCCTCGGGTCACCTGGCATGAATTCCTCGCAACCACCACAATGTAGTATTGTACTATCGATCGCATCCACCGCACGACGCACACATCCTCAGCAGTAACCCAAGAGCAACCGCATGCACAGGACAATGCAAGACAACTCTAGCGGAATACCATAGGCAAACAAACTACACAAAAGACAGAGAGAGAGAGACACGAAGAGAGAGAGGGAGGCTCAGCGAGCAGGGGTTAAAAGGGACCCTAGGGTGTAAAAATATCCAATGCGCATGTGCTGGTTGACACCCAATAAGAGAGAGAAAGTGAGAGACCGCGCAAGCACAAGGGAAAACTCCCACTAGTGTTCGCATGCAAATTAGTATGGGCATGCTATTTATCTGCGAACATTAGACTTTTGCTCCGCACAAGAAACGTAAGTTTAACTCTAATTTGGAGCGGGTATTTTGAATGACCATGTACAAGTCACAAAAACAATGCACAGAGGTTCTTAAATGGGTCATATTTTTTATGTTTAAAAATTGTACTTTTGTATATATCGTGTTAGGAATTTAAGAGAGTGACATGAGGTATTGTTGTGTGCTTATTGGTCATAATTGTGTTCAAACTTGTTTTTCAGTAAAATATAGATACATGACGTAGTAAAATAAATGAAAACTTGTTCTCAATCATGGTTTGAGTATTAGAATATGGAATGGGTGCTTGCACGCTTTAAGAGCTTTATTGGAGCATTCTTGGCTTTGTAGTGGTTGCTTTTAGGACTCATGTGCTCCATTTACAAGCTGCTTTTGCATCATGAATGCTACCACCTATGATCAAGAATAACTACCTATGTACCTTTTGCTTTGATAAATTGTAGTTAATTCATATTAACATAGAAAATTTCAAATTAAATGGCCATAGAACTGTCTCTTCTTTGACTTTCTACCAAAAATATTTCCATTTTACCAAGTTGCCCTAATTTTTTACAAAAATGCACTTTGCCTTAGCTGCTTATTTACAAACCTTCTACCTTATTGGTCACACTAATTGCGTATCCGCAATTACCTACACTAATGCGACAAAAATAGGACGGCTCACAGCCCCACACCAAGCTTTGGGGAGAACCAGCGGTTAGTGTAGTGGCAGCTGGTTGAAATTGCAAAAAACCCGGTTGAAACCTGAAACCATCGACTAAAAAACCGGTCCATTTTCCAAAAAAATCTAAATATAGTATTTTTACAATAGAAATTTAGAAGTTTTATAGAAATAACCAATACATGTTAGTGAAAATCCGGTTGAAACTCAACACTACCAGATTTCAACTGGTGAAGCTAAAATTTCTCTCCAAACCCTGCCCCACACCATTTCAAGAAGTTTTTGAAGTGTACATGGCATTGATGCACAAGGGCTTAAATTTCATAATTTTAGATGCACACATCCTTGCAGTTGGCACTAAGCAAGGTAGAGGGTTTGTTCTCCAATCGTCTCCCAATTTTGATACCTTCTTTTTTGGGCTTCTCCATGCACTGTTGAATCCAAAATGGAGCAGTGAATGCCTTTTGCACAAGCAAATTTTGCCACATGTCAAGTGCTAAGCTACTTTGAGAGGGTCAAGATTGGGATTGTCAAGTATTCAAATAGTTTCAAGGGTAGTCTAGAGCCGCTAATAGGGACCTTATGAGCTGCAACTTTGTCATTTTATATAAAATAATCTACAATATTCTTTTTCACAAAAAATGTGTTTTAAAACAGCTTATTGAAAGGCTAACCCCATTGATTCTTTTCTTGAATTTTCCAAGACCCCTAAACCTTTAAACGCTCAAGTATGGATCTGTCTATACTAATAATAGATTTGCCTTTGTTTGTTATAAATATGGTTTCAGTTTTGTCTGTCGGTCTGACAAGGGTACGTGGCACTCCACCAATGCCCGGGCTTTATTTTTATTAAAAACCTAATGTGATGGTAAAAATGCAAAACCAACTGCATGGGTTGGTTTTAATTCTTCGTAATAAACAAAAAAATATAAAATAATATCGTGAATGATTACTATGTGGGTAAAACTCGAGGAGTTAAATGTTTGTGTAGGTAAACAACTTATAATATTTTTTATGCGTACATGTAATAGATTAGGTTGTTTGTCGGTTTGTATTAGTTGCAACATAATGGAAACTTATGGGTAAAAAAACTTGCGTATGGAAAAATTTGTTGCATGAGTAAAAAATTGCATGTGTAAAAATAAAAAATAATAATATTTTCATGCGTGAGAAAACAATGATGTTCCTTTTACTATGTGGGTAAATTTTTTTGTGGGTATAAAACAAATAATGCTTTAATGCAAGGAAATGTTTGTTAGAAAAAGACAAGTATTCTGCTGCAATTAATGGGTTATCTTCCAAAATGTGTCCATAGGACACATAGGTCATACTAGTCTACCTTATACATTATTGCTAGTTCCACAAGACTTCATGGATTTTTGAAGGGATCAAAATTTGTGGATATTTGAAAATTACACTTTCAAACTACCCATTTTTCTTGGTACTTTTGCAGTTGCATGTTTGTAATAAAAAAATTTCAAGAGGCTTTTTAATGGAATCTTACTTGATGGGCTACCACACTAGTCATTAAATGCATAGTGTAAAGGCCGCTTTACATATAGGGGCCGGGCCAATTTGGCTTGGGGTCGATTGCCTCAAATTTCAGCCCACATTTTGCTTAAGGTCAGCCTCCACTACTAATTAAAATAAGATTATTGTGAGGATCAATTGTCTCATATGTAAAGGCTTTAAGGTCACAAAGTCGGGCCAATTCAATAAAGTTAAGCCACCTTTATATTAGAGGTGAGAAGTTGTGACAAAAATCTCTTATGGGCCATGGCTTGTTTTCAAAAAAGTTAGCATTTGGAGATAGTGGCTTCTTGTTGCAATGTAAAGTGAGAATAGGCCACAATTTTTTTAAATGAATTAACTTCTTTATTTTTTATGTTTTGCTTTATATTTTTTAAATTGAAACAATGACATAATGATAGACACCAAAAAAGAGAGTTGGATAGAGGGTTTGTTGCCAAAATGTGCATGAAACCTAAACATGAAGTTTGGAACAAACTCTTAAGTTTTTTGTTTACATCATCAAGGTATATCATACCAATTGCCTTCATTTATTTTATTTTTATCAAGCACAAAGCATTTATAATATTTTTGCCTATTAATTAGTTCTTCCAAAAATCAAGTTGTATGCATATCTAGCAGAATAAATACTATAAGTTATAGATCATCAGAGTATCTTGCATAAAAGTTGATAGAAAAAAAAATCTACATATCAACATATGCAAAGTTTACATAAAGACATCATGAGATGCATAGAAGGAAAAAATGGTTTGCAAATAGATACAAAATATACAAGCCTAGTGTTTTTCAGAACACGTAAGAACTAGTTTAGAAAGCTAAATACCTCATGCCCCCCATGCCCTCCATGCCCCCCCATGCACTAGAACAAACTCGTGTTTTTTATAACAAATTTTTTGGACGTTTACTTGAATCATGTTACAATAGATGTTAAAACTAACATTTTGATGTCATGTTTGGTATCATAGTTGATGTAAAAACAAATAGACACCCAAAAAGATATGTTACAAAAAATAAGAGTTTCTTCTAATGATTCTCCCCCATGCCCCCTCAACTTCTCTTATGCCCCTTGCTTCTGGTACAGTATAACGGATTTGATTTGAGAAAAAATAATATTTTATGAAAAAATGTTTTTTTTAATGAAACTTGACATTGGCCCCAAGGCCAAGAATTGGCCTTCCATTCTTGGTGCACCCAATTTAGTGAGCTCAAGCCATGTCAGATCTTGTCTTTGTTGAATAAAATATTCATTTCACCAAATTGGCCCATACTCTAGGTGTAAAAGGGGTTGGGGTTGATTTCATCTTTCTATCCAATCACAAGTGAGGATTAGTGGCCTTTGACACAATGAACTGGCCTGGCTTGCAGGTATAAGTGGCCCTAAAAGTCAAGCTGTACTGACACATAAGTGACATCCAAAATGGCTCGTAGAGCATTCTTAGAGCATCCCCAATTTAGCTGTGATAGAGGGCCATGCATGTCATCAGATAGTGTCTCATTGCGGATCAGTTCCAGGGCAAGGCCATATACTAGCCCTCAATGCAAATAATTTTTGACACTTAGTAAACACAGCTTTTTGATTGTTTATGCTTTTTTAAAGTTTTTATGTGAGGAGGTTCATGTCAAAAATATTTGAAGTTGTGTCAAGATTAAAAGAATTAGACATTTTAGAGTGTTATTCAAGACTTTCCAAAGTACGCAAAAATGCAAGAGAGTGGGCTCTTATGTGGGGAGGCCTGCAAAATGCAATTGCAAGTAATTGCTGCATTAGAGCCTTGGTTTTCACTCAAGCCCGGTTTAACACTTTGTACAAGCTTTTCCGTGCATGTGTTACAGCTAGATTGGAGATGCTCTCAATCCAATCCGGTTTTTGTCTCGCCATACTACGTTTATCGCACTTTCATTTCCAAGGGACCCAATCATCCCACTACATCTATCTAGCAAAAACATGCACATAACCAACCAAGATTCATCTTGTTTTCAATTAGGGGTAGTCACAAATTCTTCAAGATAGAAAGTTCTTTGAAGATTGAGAATTGGTTGAGCAAAAATAGGAGCTAGTGGGAGCACTTCTCCATGAAGGAAGTGTGACACCCTTTTGTGGGTGATGAAGAATGGAGAATGTTGAAAAGCAAGAAGAGCAGTTTCTATAAACAAAAAAGCGACAAGCTAAAAACAAAAAACGGCAATAAATTGGAACTAGTGGAGTGAAAACAAGACAACATGAGGTGAAAAGTTTGGACACAAAGACTTCTCCGACCCATTCTCCACTTGCGGATAAGAAGAAAAAACCTCTCCAACTTCAGATGATGGAGCTCCCTCCAAACTCAATTGGTACAACAGATTTTTAAACTAGTAATTGATAATGCAAAATGGTATTTAAACAACTAATCAAGCTAGTAGCTGTGGAATCATCCTAAACACAATAAATAAATGTATAACTTTGAGAGGTGTTGGTAGTAGATGAGAGCATTTTGAAGGTTCATTGAGAAAAGTAAATCTTACGTGCATTTGCATCAATGAGCACTAGTTGAGGATGAAACATTTTTTTACCCTTCAAAGGCCAATTGGTCACTATGACTGCCTTCAATGCTCTACACTAATGTGGCAAGTGCCCACCCATTATAAAATTGTTTCTAGAAGTTGCAAAAGTTGACAACGCATGTTGACTCCATGAAAATTGCAATGAGAGCAGCATGAAACCTAAAATTGTGTTTCTAAATCTTCTCACAATTTGGATTACCTAAAAATATAAGTGCATTTGATGAGATTATTTTTTGCCTTCCATGATGCACCATGTATCTACAATCACTTCTAAGAAATTCCAAATGAAAAAATTCTTATTTCTATCCTACATAATGTTCTTCTGATAACTAGCAAACTAGTTGTTTAGGGGCTAAAGGCTTGACTTCAAATTCTTCTTCTTAGTGCTTTCAACCCCATATTAAGCAGATTTGGAGTTGTCTGTTATATATGGAGTGTATTTGGACCAACACAAAGTCCAAATACACTCTATATATAATTGACAACTCCATATCTGCTTAATATGAGGTTTTTCACTTTCAAAATCATTTTATTTGACCACTCTAGAAAATAATCTTGAAACAAAAAAATTATGTGGCAAAGCAAAACCTCCTTGTGTCCTCAAGAATAGTGAGTCCCTTTTGAGGTTTTCCTCATTGTTTTCTTACATACTCTTATTAGAATTTAAAACAATTTATATTTCTGCATGCAACAAAGAGAGATTTTCTTAACCATAAATTGGGGGAACACTTAACCCTTAAATGGCAAGGGAGACAATTTTTGTCCATTGGGCATAAAAACACTCTGCAAGTTGAAAAATAACCGTTTTCTATTACAAGCAAGCATACATACATAGTGCATCATGGAAGGCAATGAACAACCTCACATAATGTACTCATATTTTTAGGTAACCTAAATTGTGAGAAGATTCACACACACGGTCTTAAGTCCCATGTTGCCTTTTTCTTACAAATTTTATGAGGTCAACATGTATTGTTGACTTTTGCAACTTCCTTGACACTTGCCACATCAATGACAACATTAAATAACATTGTAGAACATTGTAGCCAAGCTGGTTGCAATGAGTAGTCTAGCATTTTTGGGGTAATGCTAAATTTTGACATGATGTGGTAATGTTGAATTTTAACATGATGTGATAATGATGAAACATGTTTGGAAAGCCACAAAATGCAACAATTCAAAAAAAACTCCAAAATTCAAATCACAAGCACTTCACCACCTGCATGGAGAGCCAAATTTGAAGCGGAAGGATGCGGTTGCTTGTAAGGAAGAAACTCTTCAACTTTATATCATTAACCCCTCACCACCCAAGTGGACCAAAATTGTCCACCTTTGCATTCATTTTGGAAATGATTGACTTTTCTTAAAGATTAATTTAGTGGTTATTTTTTTAAATTATTCTTATTGAATTCCTGTTTTAGTATCAAAAATCTGATTTTGAAAATGAATGATCATGATTTGTCTATTGAAGATTTTGTGCAAGGGTGTCCATTGCAAATCTTCACTTTCTAGTGATGAGAGATCTTGAAAATGAGCTTCAAGTACACTAGAACTTGGAGGAAAAATCATATTATAAACTTAATTTAAAAAGTTGTGGAGTAGATTTTAAGAAGCCATAAATTGATTAGGGTTACACATGTTGTACTTTACATACTCATATTTTTTTTGATATCCTCAATTTTAAATTTGAGATGCAAAAAGAAAATTGAAAGATTTCATATCACGTTCATAGTTTTAACACCCACATGATCAAATCTTATAATCTTTCCATCTATAAGTGATATTGTTGTGTTTTTTTTCCTATGTGATTGCTAACATATCTAGTTTGAATCTATACGGTTAAAATTTAAAAAAAAAATTGATACAACTTATCAAAATTTTACCATTCTGTTCATCCAAAAGAAGATTCTCAAATACTCAAGAAAGTCCATGGGCATTGAGGGGTTAAGTTAGTGGGTCCATGTGATTGGGGAGGTGGTTGACATGGCACATGTGGGGATGTAACTAAGTGAGTGATGGCCAGTGCTTAAATTGGAATTTTGTATTTGGTGCTAGTTTGGCAATTGCCTCTTTTTTGGGTACAAATTTGGTTTCTTTCATTTATTTTTTGGTGAAGTCCACATATTTTTAGTGCAAAAAAATACCTAAAGCAAATGATTGTGGCGTGACATGTGGAAAAAGGGGGGCAAAAGTAATCCCTTCATTGGTGAACTTTGGCAAATCACACTCTGTATTTTCACTAGCTTTGGGGCAAATTTCAAGCTCCTCAAAAAAAAATCTGGTGATTTGTTGCCCCAAACAATAACATTGGTGATGATTGATGAACCAGTCCATGTTGGCCCTCACCTTAGCCCAATAAGCTTGTAACCCCTAAATACCCAAGGCACCCAATTTGGGGGTTTATTAAACTTTGAAGATGAATGAAAGGTCAAATTACTATTTTTAGTAACTCTTTTTACAACACAAGTTTGAGTTGAGGTCTATTTTCTACACCAACAAGTTGATTTTGGAAATGAATGTTGGTGACTTTTCTACTCAAGATTTTGTACAAGAGTGTCCACTGCAATGTTGAGTTTTCTAGTGTTGGAAGATTTTGAAAATGAGCCTCAAATACACTAGAGCTTAGATAAAAATCTAAATTAGAAATTTGTATAAAAAAAACAAAGGAGTAGATTATGAAAGCCGTAAATTGATTATAGTTAGAATTGAAATGACCTCAAACCTCATGTTTTTTCAGTGACCAAATTTTTAGATTTGACATGTGAAACAAAGATTGGAAGAATTGAAGTTAGTTTTGCAATTAACACAACCTCATGTTCAACCATTATAATCTTTCAAACTATAAGTGATATTGTTGTGATTTCTTTGTTCATATAATCTCTATATAGTTACAGACGTAAAAAACATGATTAAATTTATAAAAAGGTTGGTTGATTGTTCAGTTTCATGGAGAAAGGCCTTGGGCATTTAGAGGTTAGTCCTTGGATGGCTAGGTCCTCCTTGTAGCCGCAAGGGAAAGCTGATGGGTTTTTGCTATGCAGTCTACGATTGTGATGGTGTTGGGGTGGGGATGCCATCGATGGATCAATGGATCGATGGATCGGTGAATCGATGAATCGATGGATCGATGGATTGGTGGATTGATGGATCGGTGGATCGATGGATCGGTGGATCGATGGATCGGTGGATCGATGGATCCGTGGATCGATGGATCGGTGGATCGATGGATCGGTGGATCGATGGATCCGTGGATTGATGGATCCATGAATCGATGGATCGATGGATGGATCACTGGCTCGATGGCTCGATCGCTAGCTCGGTGGCTCAATCGATGGCTCGGTGGCTCGGATGGCTCGGTGGCTCGGGTGGCTTGGTGGATCGATGGCTCGATGGACCATCGATGGCTCGGGGGACCATCGATGGATTGATGGATCGATGGATCAATGGCTCGGTGGACCATCGATGGATCGATGGATCGATGGACCATCGATGGATCGATGGATCGATGGATCGATGGATCGATGGATCGATGGATCGATGGATCGATGGATCGATGGATCGATGGATCGATGGATCGATGGATCGATGGATCGATGGATCGATGGATCGATGGATCGATGGATCGATGGACCATCGATGGATCGATGGACCATCGATGGATCGATGGATCGATGGATTGATGGATCGATGGACCATCGATGGATCGATGGATCGATGGATCGATGGATCGATGGACCATCGATGGATCGATGGATCGATGGATCGATGGATCGATGGATCGATGGATCGATGGATCGATGGACCATCGATGGATCGATGGCTCGATGGCTCGATGGCTCAATGGCTCAATGTATGGATGGCTCGATGGATTGATGTATGGATGGCTCGATGGATCGATGGATTGATGGATCGATGGTTCGATGGCTCAATGGCTCGACGGCTCGATGGCTCGACGGCTCCACGGCTCGACGGCTCGACGGCTCGACGGCTCCACGGCTCCACGGCTGGCGGCTCGACGGCCTGACGGCTCGAAAGCTCGACGGCTGGACGGCTGGACGGCTGGACGGCTGGACGGCTGGACGGCTCGACGGCTCGACGGCTCGACGGATCGACGGCTCGACGGATCGACGGCTCGACGGCTTGACGGCTCGACGGCTCGCTGGATGGACGGCTCGATGGCTGGACGGCTCGCTGGCTGGACGGCTCGCTGGATCGACGGCTCGCTGGATCGACGGCTCGCTGGATCGACGGCTCGCTCGATCGACGGCTCACTCAATCGACGGCTCACTCGATTGACGGCTCACTCGATCGACGGCTCACTGGATGGACGGCTCTCTGGATGGACGGCTTGCTCGATCGACGGCTCGCTGGATGGAGGGCTCGCTGGATGGACGGCTCGCTGGATGGACGGCTCTCTGGATGGACGGCTTGCTCGATCGACGGCTCGCTGGATGGACGGCTCGCTGGATGGACGGCTCGCTGGATGGACGGCTCGCTGGATGGACGGCTCGCTGGATGGACGGTTCGATGGATGGACGGCTCGCTGGATGGATGGCTCGCTGGATCGACGGCTTGCTTGATCGACGGCTCGCTGGATCGATGACTGGATGGCTGGATGAATTGATGGATCGATGGATTGATGGCTGCATGGCTCGAGGGATCGATGGCTCGAGGGATCGATGGCTCGAGGGATCGATGGCTCGAGGGATCGATGGCTCCAGGGATCGATGGCTCCAGGGATCGATGGCTCGATGGACCGATGGCTCGATGGACCGATGGATCGATGGATCGATGGATCGATGGACCGATGGATCGATGGATCGATGGACCGATGGATCGATGGACCGATGGATCGATGGACCGATGGATCGATGGACCGATGGATCGATGGACCGATGGATCGATGGACCGATGGATCGATGGACCGATGGAGCGATGGACCGATGGACCGATGGACCGATGGACCGATGGACCGATGGATCGATGGACCGATGGACCGATGGACCGATGGACCGATGGACCGATGGACCGATGGACCGATGGACCGATGGACCGATGGACCGATGGACCCATGGACCGATGGACCGATGGACCCATGGACCCATGGACCGATGGACCCATGGACCCATGGACCCATGGACCCATGGACCCATGGACCCATGGACCCATGGACCCATGGACCCATGGATCGATGGACCCATGGATCGATGGACCCATGGATCGATGGACCCATGGATCGATGGACCCATGGATCGATGGACCCATGGATCGATGGACCCATGGACCCATGGACCCATGGACCCATGGACCCATGGATCCATGGACCCATGGACCCATGGACCCATGGACCCATGGACCCATGGACCCATGGATCCATGGACCCATGGACCCATGGACCCATGGACCCATGGACCCATGGACCCATGGACCCATGGACCCATGGACCCATGGACCCATGGACCCATGGATCGATGGACCCATGGACCCTTGGACCCATGGACCCATGGATTGATGGCTCGACTCGAGGGATCGATGGCTCGACTCGAGGGATCGATGGCTCGAGGGATCGATGGACCGATGGATGGATTGGTGGATCGGTGGATCGGTGGATCGGTGGATCGGTGGATCGGTGGATCGATGAATTGTATCTTTCATTCCATTGGCGTGGTGGTTGCCACAAATCCATGCCCCTCTCCCTCCCCTCCTTTGACCTCCGCGAGTGCTTGTGTGGATTTTCGACAGCCTGAGCCCTGAGGTAAAGGTAGCACCACTAACTTAAACTTAACTTAACCTCTAGAGGACCAAAGAGCCCAATATGGCCAAAGGGGGTGCTTGGAGGTGTGAAAGTATACAAAAGAGGCATTTTTAGCTCAAATTTTAGTCTGCCACTCAAGTCCAAATGGAGTTGTTAGTTCAAGAAAATTTTATGATCGGCTTGTTGTTCCTTGAAGCACCTCCTGTGCTCTAAATTCTACATGGAATATGGAAAATATTCTATTTTTTCAACAATTTGGAGAAGAATGTCTTTAGGCAATTGAAGAGAGCTTATGGGATGGGTGCTCTCATGTCTTGTATTGTACAAATGAGAAGTTTGGTGATGTGTTACTTTTTTTTTTCTTGATTTGGGCAAGGTTTTTATAGCTCAAAAGCAAGGAGCTAGTAGAATCCAGCTTCTTTGAGTGACCATATCTTTTGGAGTTTTTTTTGATTTGTGGAGTTTTTTTTTCCATCAAGTATAGCAAGACACAATCTCATGGGATTAGCCATTAGGTAAATCTTTTTTGAGAAAATATTACATGAAAGTCCAAAATCCATATTTTGAAGTGTTGCCCAAATTGGAAAAGATGAGATTCTCAACGGTGGGAATTTTACAAATTTACTTGGATTTGAAATCAAATTGGTTTAAAACATTTGATTTATAGTTGGGTATAGAATGACTAGTTTGGATTATGTGATTACTTATTCAACTTTCCAAAAACTCAAGAACTGTGTTGAAGGTTTCATGTTAGAGGTATGCTGAAATTTCTTAGCAAGATGTTTAGGGGTTAAGTTAGAGCTTCTCCACCCCAGCCGCCAGGCCAGGGTGAGCAAGCTAGTAGGCAAGCGGGCAATTTTGCAGGTGGGGCAGTGATCTGGCGGGAGGGCCTCCACCATGCCCGGGCCCGGCATGTCAAAAGTGGTATTATGCGCCACGTGGCAATTTCCTATAGGGCATGCAACCTTGCATTTTGCCTGCCGCCCCACCATCAAGAGGAAAAATGTCAGGATTGCAGCGTCTCGGACATTACCCTGCTCCTCGGCCTCGCGTTGCAAGAGCGGGGTGGGACCTCTTTTTTCCACCCTGACCTGCTAGGCCACCATCGCGAGCCGAGCCAAACCATTAGGCCGTCGTCGCGAGCCAAGCCGAGTCAATAGACAGAGTGCAGATGCTCATAGGACCTCCTTCCACGTGGAATCGATATTGATGAAGCTCACCGATAATCGATGAGATGGGAGCTCCAGAACAACCGGGTCTCCCATCTCACCGATAGGGTTTTAGTGCGAGCCTCCCATGACTGACTGACTTTGCGACCCTTTTGAACCGCTCCCTCTTACCTGTGGTCCACTCCACTCTCTTTCCCCCGTCCCCAGGTGCCCCGACGAACACCAACGCTCCCCTCTTCACTCATGGTGCTCCTTTTGCCCGAGGCTGGTGACTGATCGCGCCACTCGCCAGGAAGTCAGTCTTGTCTTGTCTGTCTGTCTGTGGCCATGGCGCTCGACTTGGCCATTGCCGCCTTGAAAGAGATCGACCGCTTGCGCCGGGAGCAGGAATCAGTCATCCGCAAAATTAACGTCTACCATACCAAGCTGCAAACCTGTGCGTTCCCAATTTCCTTACCTTTTTTTTTTTTTGCCATTCCTCTCTCTCTCTCTCTTTTTAGTCTCTCTTTTGAGTACTTGCTCTTGGTCATCATTCCTTTTCCTTTTCAGTGTCGTGGGATATCTGATTTTGGATCGGTAGCTTCGAAACCCTCGATGTTCATGTGTTCCGTAGCTGTTGGACTTGATTTTTTTATTTTTTTATTTTTTATCTTCTTTTTTGGGGTTTTTGATCTTCGGGAGTGTGAATACCAACTTGGTGAGGTTTCTCTCAGCTCCCGAGCATGCGGACAACATGAAAGACGACCATTGGATGAAGTTGCGGTCCTATTACAACAAGGCGAAAGGCTTTGCGGAGGAGGAAGCTAGGTGAGAAGCGACAAGGCTTTTTTTCTGGAGACCTTTCATTGCCTCTACTTCCTGGTTTTCTATCTCTCTCTCTCTTAATGCAGAAGAAAGAGCACATAAAGAAGTCATTTAGCAGCTGGAGGCTTAATCAACGTGGTGACAATGTGGCAGTGCTTCCAATGCTTGCATTGAGCATTTAACCGGTCTAATACCTGGTCAAGCGCCTCCTAATCGCAAAAAGCCAGGTACTGTACATGTTTATTATTCCTTTGGAGTTCGAGATAGAGATCCTGTTACAAAAAGTCGGTTTCTTCAAATGAAAGCAATGCTGTTCGCATCGTGCTTTTGAACTTGGAAATCTCTTGGGAGTGTCCTTCACCGGGATGATTTGGACATTGACCATAGGCGGCTTCCTGGTACAAGCAGATCCCAATGAGAAGAAACGAAAGCGAATCAGGGTAGATGATTCAGCTCGGCTGTCTTCCCCCACTCAGCGAAGCGCAAACCCGGCCTATGCTAATTTAGTACCTGGAGACCAGGTTGGTGGGACTTTTCTTTCTTTTTGTGCCGACGCCATCCTTCAATTTCTCATCCCGTCAAATGATGCGCTTCCTAACAAATCTTGATCCTGCAAGGGCGGTGTGGTTCCCATTAGAATTGCTTTTATTCCAGTCTTTTATTGGCATGTTTGCATGGGGGCTCACCTGACAGTGATAGCATGTCTGGTAATGGAATAACTTGCTTCTGAAGTGGGCTAGTTCTTCAATGTTTTGGTGCTCCAGATTCTTTTTGTTCTACTGAGAGAAAAGGTGCAAGCTGTATACTACTCTGAAATGATATGTTGCAAGTTTTTTGATTGTGATGAATTGTCACTCACTGCTTTTACCGGAAATGTTTTGTTGGTAGAATGCAGCCTTTAAGTAGCTTCGGTGAGATGATTGAACCGGAAAGTCCCTGCGGTTTAGGGGCTGGGATGTTTTCCGCTTTGGATTTTGTAGGTTGCTGGATATGAGAGGAATAAAAAAATCCTCCATTTTGTAACAAGTAGTGTTATTTGTTGCAGGTAGCAGCTCGCATCTCAGGTGACGATGCAGACAATCATGAATGGATTGTGGTGAAATTGACTCGGCATGACCGTGATACAAACAAGTGGGTTGGGATCCTCTTGTTTCCCTGAGTAGCAAGGATGACAGCTGCGTTCGTAGTCATGATAGAGTATGATGTGCAACGATCAGATAACGGTTCTCATTATAAAGGGTCTAGCTACAGATACTTTCAGAAGCCACCCCTCTAGAAGAAGTCTGGAAAACTTAGCCGCGTGCAACTGGCAAGGATTACGTTAGAAACTGCCGGAAATGGCATTACAGTTGGTAGGACTTAACATGGCTAGGCTTTCTAGGATTCGTCTGGGGTTTTTTTTTGCTAGTGAGTTAACATTGTTTCCTCTACTCATACGGAAGTTCAGAGGAATATTAACAAATTTTACTGAAATATGATCTATTGTATCGTTTTCCAGATTTGAAGTGATTGACGAAGAACCCGACGATGAAGGAAATGGACAAAGGTGCCTCTTCTCAATCGAACTGTGCTTTCTTTCTAATGCACTTAGCTGTATGTCAGAGATGGTTGCTGCGGAGCTTGAAGAAGCTGACGTATTCTGTTAAGAATTTTAGTGCCCGTCATCCACGTTTTTGCCCTGGTAGTGTTTGCATATTGTAGAGTGCATCCAAAGACTTGTGAGATGGGTGATGACAGAGGTTTTGTTTTGTCTTAGAAGGAATTGATTCAACTGGCAGTTTATGCATGCCAGATACACAATATTCATTTCCTACTTCATGTACCGCATATTAGCAGTCATTCCGGCCCAAGGCGGTTTTGTTTGACTGAAATTGTGTGGCGTATTCAGGAAGTACAAGCTACATGCTTCATGTATCATTCCTTTTACGAAGCGATCGGATGCGTCTAGTGCACCAGACTTCCCTATTGGGTCTTCAGTATTAGCTGTTTATCCTGGCACAACCTCATTGTACAAAGCAGCGGTTGTAGGACCTCAACGCAAGGTAAAAGACTCATTGCCCACTTTGAGATGATGTGTTTTAGTGCGCCACTAGTATTGTGTTTCTTCTCACAAGTCCCCTCCTTTTTATTCATTTGAAGAGAGGGTAGCATGTGAGAGTTGTCAATGAGGTGTTCATTGCATCGCTTTTGACTTCACTAAACACACAAGAACTGCTTGTTAGTAGCTTTTATGACCTTCTGTAATTTTTATTTTTTATCTCACTCTGTAATGCTGTTTGGATGTTGCTGCGTTGGGTGGGCAGAAGCGAAGCGACGAGTAAGTCTCTTCTTTCTCCTGATTACTATATTTTACTGTTGCTGATTTCATTTTCAGCGTCAAGGTTAAGAAGTTTCATTTGTTTCAAAAAATCGAGTTTATTTTTTATCTGCATTTTTGGTTTTCTAGAATGGATCTTTGTTTCCGATGATTGACAGAATTTTGGCTGACAGTCCCTTGTGCATGAACAATTGGGGCAATGCATGTGCATGTTCCGTCACCTTCAACTTTATTTTATTTGGTTTTTAAAACAAGTTTTTGGTGCATTGTTCTGAGCTAACTCTATCACATGCATTACAGGGTTATCGAGCATGTAGGTCCTTTAATCTACCGTTTTGTTCTCTGGTAGCGATTTCCGTCGAAATTCTGAATGTTGCGGTTTCAATGAATTTTGGGGTGCAGTTATTCACTTGAATTTGATGGTGACGAAGAAGATGGACAAGTTGGCCTTCCGACAAAAAATGTCCCTGTTTTCCGTGTTGTCCAACTACCGAATGGACATCGACAATGACATCCTGCAACAGATGGCCCAATGCCAGTTCGGATGGTCTTCTGGTAATTTACTTTCATGTGCATGTTGCTAAAGTAATTTTGCTAAAGAATTGGAGCACTATGCCACTTGCAATTCTAGGATGTCAGAACTAGGGCTCCTCTTGTTGGTAATACTCTAATTGAATGGCACTACTTTCCTAGTTTCTAAATTTTCAAAATTATGGGGAAACCTCTTTTTCAGGCAGTTGAAGCATTTGGTGACAATCAGAAATGCCCTCGTGGCTTGCATACTAAGCAAAATCCAGGGTTCCATCACTCTTTCGCTACCAACAAATACAGATATTGCAAGAGGACCACGAGTTAAGGAGCCTGGGACTTCAGAGTACTGAATGAGCACAAAGCTATTTGAGGCAAGTGGGCATTCCGTCGTCTTTTGGAAGGCCTTTGTACATACCAAACCTCAAGAAACATCCACTTATGTCAGAACTGTTGCTTTTATGCATCATTGCTAAAATGGACGTTGTGCAATGATATCAACATATCTTTAAACCTCCAGTCAATTGTTGAAACCTCCAGGTAATTGTTGGCATCTATCTGACTTTGGCGTATATATAAGCACCCCCTTTGTTACCTTGCAAATGAATTGTGCCTAAACCCTTAAGCAACCATAGGACATACTATATACGCTGATATATAATTGTTAGTTGCTACCAATAAGAAATTTTAATTTGGGATCTCAAGTAGCTCACTAGAACTGCATTGATCTATTCTCCAACTTTGGTCTCAAATGTAGTAGAGGTGTGGATCCATTCCAAATACAAGAAAAATATCTTGTATTGTATTAGTTGCAAAGGACCTTTCCATCATTTAAGGGTTAACCCATGAATGGCCCTTGGGATGTGGGCTCTAGGATTGTATCAGCAAGCAAATACAATTTGCATTTCAACCAATTAATACATAATTACGGTCACAAAGGGCGTTTGTGCCATTTAGGGGTTAACCCCTAAAAGACCAAAAGTCCAATATGGCCAAATGGGGTTCTTGGAGGTGTAAAAGTAGACAAATAAGGCATTGCATGCTCAAGCTTTGGTCTGCCACTCGAGCCCAATTAGAGCTAAAAGTCCAACAAAACTGTTGGATTGGCTTGTTGTTCCTTGAAGCCTCTAGGTTTTGCACCCAAATACTTGAATTTACTATTTTTAATATTATTAGTGGAAGTGTATATAGGCATTGTACATTGCATTGTGGATGTAGGAATTTTGGATGGGATGGGTTGAAAGCCCACATTCCCATGAATAGGGGAGAAGGTTGATGATGTGTCACTTTTTTCCTCTCACTTGGGCAAGATTTTTGTAGCTCTAAAGTAGTGAGCCAGCTAGATCCACTTCAATTGAATGACCATAAGTTTTGGAGGTTTTCTCATTTGAGGAGTTTTTTTCTTCCATCAAGTATAGCTAGACACGATCTCATGGGATCAACCATTAGGTAATTTTTTTAATGGGAAAAAATCACATCAAAGTCTAAAATCCATATTGTGAACTGCTACCCAAATTAACAAATATGAGATTCTCAATGGTAGGGATTTTGCATATTTATTTGGATTTGAAATCAAACTAACTTTAAACTTTTGATTTATAATTGGGTATAGAATGACCGGTTTGGATTGTGTGAATACTTGTTCAACTTTTTAGAAATTGAGAAAATATGTTGAAGATTTCATATTGGAGGTATGCTAAATTTTCTTAGCAAGATGCTTAAGGGTTAAGGTTGCAAGCGTGCAACTTGAGGTTTCTATCGTGCCATATACAAATACATTAGTATAGCAAATTCAGTTAACCCCTAAATGCCCCAAAGGACCAAAATGGTTCCTACATGACTTCACATGCTTGTTTGAGGTATTGGATTTATTTTTTTAACCTTGTTATAAACTACAACTATTAAGGTATTCAAGTGGTCCATGTAGGTTGAGTAATGGCAAGGCAAGCCAAATGTTCTACAAGTGTTTCAATAGTCTTAATTGGGTGAAACACCATATGGGGCATGGTGGCAAGCAATTTCTTACAAGCTACAATTAATCAATATTTATTGCAAGCTTCCTTACATGTGCTTTGCGGTAGAGGAAACTCACTAATAAGAGTTCAAGCTTGTTCTAAATTCTTTTTGAGGCAACCTTCACCAATTGTGCCGGTCATTCTTTTCCGCACAATAGCAAATTGAAACCCTAAAACTTAATTTACAAAGAAGCAAATCTTTAATAATTTGCAAGTGTGCATTCACATCTAATCATGCTACTCACAAAATTGAGATGAATCAAGGGCTTATAGAATTTTGTAAAAGTCATTAAATAGCAACTACTTGCAAAAAATGAGATTTTGCCATTACAAGTTGTTTGATCAAATGTTATAATCTCTCATCTCCCACAGTCATTTGTTCCCAACATTTGTAAGCCATTTTCTAAGTAGGTGTTCCACTATTTTCAATGGTCACTTTTTGTGGATCATCTAATTGATTGAGATACAATGCATCAAAGTTGTAGATCTACCAGAACCCTAATTCTAGTGAAAATGGCTTGGGCGCTTAGGGGTTAAGTTGAAAGATGCACCATCTACATCTACATTGACTAGTATGGATGAATTGGATAAAAAAAATCTTGAAGGTGAGAGGTTAATAAATTGATCATTTAACCCCTTAAGGCCCAAGCAACCTTTTTTTTGGCTTTTTAGCAATTTTGGGCAAGTCACTACAAATGTGTTTTGCATTTGTTTTTTTTATTTTTTTCCACACATGAAGTACCCGAGGAGTAAGGCTCAACAATTTTCATGACTTTTGACTACATAGTTCAAAAGTTATTGCATGATCTGTAGTTTTTTGTGCTTGTCAAGGCAGCTTGAGTAGCTCAAAAATCTCTTTAAAATCTATATATCAAGTTGGTTTTTTCTTTAATTGGTTCTTTAGATCTATATATATGTGGGAAGCTTTGAATCATTAAATGGAAATTTAATGATTCAAAGCTTCCCACATATATATAGATCTAAAGAACCAATTAAAGAAAAAACCAACTTGATATATAGATTTTAAAGAGATTTTTGAGCTACTCAAGCTGCCTTGACAAGCACAAAAAACTACAGATCATGCAATAACTTTTGAACTATGTAGTCAAAAGTCATGAAAATTGTTGAGCCTTACTCCTCGGGTACTTCATGTGTGGAAAAAAACAAATGCAAAACACATTTGTAGTAACTTGCCCAAAATTGCTAAAAAGCCAAAAAAAAGGTTGCTTGGGCCTTGAGGGGTTGAGCCTACCTAACTCATCAATGACAAGAACAAAATATTTGAAGGAACATGTCACTCATTCCTAGATAGGGAAGGCATTTAGAACACGGTTGCTTTTAGAGCCTCCTACCTCATATTAGGAATGTTCCAACATGTATTATACAATATATCTAGATTCTATTTGTAAAAACACAAAAGTTTATGTTTAAGAATACTTAGTATGAATAATGAATTGAATTGCTAAAAACATCCTTCATTTTGCACAAAATATTAATATTTATGTTGGTTTTCCATCTACCATTTTGTTGCTTATATTTCATTATATGGAATCTTTATATGATAATTTTTTTTGTATGCATCCATTACCCCTACCACTCTTGAGCACCTAGTTTACTTGTGTGACACTTCCTTTGTTAATGGTTTGCTTCCATGCTTGTTTTAAGAAGTGCACCAACATAGGTATGCTCTAATTACTACAAGTGTTTTGCTGTCAAGGTGATTATGTTTGTTGATTGCAAAGCATATATGAGCCATGCACAATCCTTCACTTTGTACCCCATAGTGTGGCACACTATTTTTGACTTCCTAACCTCATAATTCAAAGTGATAGAATTGTGCTCAATGACACTTGTCTATTGAAGACATTATAAGTGTTGAAAAGTGCTTCAATGGAGAATCATAGTGGTTCATAAAAAAGGTATTTGCATGACAATTACTGAACTTGGATAGATCTACATAAACAGGCAGCAAATTATTACTTTTACTCTTGCTTACGAATGGCCTATAAACATGGATGTGATATGGACAGATTTTTGAGGCCTTGTTCATCTACGCAGGAGGCAATGAAGGACCGTTTCACCTTGGGCATGCTTGGAGGTGCATACTTTGAGATTTCACTAAACATATTCGCTAGTTTATGGACTAGGGTAAAAGTAAAAATCTAGCTCTATTTTAGAGTTGGTCATTTTTATTACCTTTCGGAGTTTTTGTGCCATATTACGGTTTTTGAATCCAAATGCAATTTGGGAATTCTTATATTAATCTCTTAATGGTAAGTTCTAAAGATCTTACATTTTTTAAGATCTAAAAAATGGAGCCTTTCCATTTGGCCCCATAAACAAGATCTAATAATCATTAAGCCTAACTTGAGTTTTAGTGTATTGATATTTATTTATAGCACAACCATCTCCATTCACTGTCAAGAATCTAATAGGCTGTAGTGTTTGATTACATCCTCCTCCCATGTTCTATACTAAATTAGGATCTTTGAATCCAAATACAAAGTCAAAATTTCCAAATCCAATCTCTTGGTGATAATATTCCATACTCTCAGAATTTTTAAAATGCAAAAAAATGTAGTTTTTTCACCATGGGCCCCACAAACTAGTAAAGCAGTTTGATAGTGCTTTCAACCCTATTCATCCAAGAAAACGGCAGTGAGGGGGTGAGTTCATCTTGGCTGCTCCAACACTGCGTGCAGACATTTGCCCAAGAGCTTCAAGTAAGGATATTTTCACATTTGATCTTAAGAAGGGTAGTAGCGAAAAAAAATTGACGCATTTGAACACACTTTAAGACTGCATTCATATTGCTAATACCCCCTTAACACCAAATCTAAACATATCCTAAGAGCATCGCCATTGCTCTTGCGCAACACCGAATGCGACCAGAGAACTGACAACCAACCACGCGGCCACTTCACATACCAGCTCCGTAGTTCAAGGAACACCTCCACCGTGCACTCATGCTACTTCATCTCTTCTTCTCTCCAACATTGGGAAAGGAAACAACCACGAACAAGCCTTCAACGGATATGAGTGCTCCCGTGAGTTGTTCCATGAACGCCAAAGACCTGGAGAGTAACGTGAATGAGAGCTTGTAACGTTGCCCAGAAACTTGGAAAAGGCTTTGGCGTGGATGCGGTGGAGCTCAGAAGTTCTCCCCTTGCGCAATTGTTGCATTTACGTCTCTCCTTGCGGTGGCGATGCTCTATGCAACATTGCGTCCGCACAACAACGTCGAAAGAATCATTCTCCAAAATCCGGCATCTTCGAATTGCTAGAAATCACTAGTCATCATTTGAATTACGAAAGGCTCTCTCTCTCTCACTCGCTCGCTCTCATTGCCAACATGTGGCACAACTCCAGCATAACTGACCTCGTCTGCACCAAAGCAATTACTTGGGTACAGTGTTTAAATTGGATTTTTTTGTTTGGTGCTAATCTGGCGATTGCCTTTTTTTTTGGTTGCAAATCTGGCTTCCTTCATTTATTTTTTGGTGAAGTCCATAGGCGATTCTCAAATTTTTTGTGCAAAGAGACATCTAAAGCAAATGATTGTGGCGAGACATGTGGAAAATAGTGGGAAAAAGCAGTCCCTTTCATTGGTGAATCTGGACAAATTACACTCACTATTTTCACAAGCTTTGATGCTAATTTCATGCTCCTAAAAAAATTTGTTTTCTAGAGATTTGTAGCTCCAAACAAAAACACTGACCAACATGCAATATTTAGTGTAGCTTAGTTGGGCACAATTGACCAATGAAATTGACTGATTGTACCACGTCATCTTTTGTCTACGTAGTTTAACCAGTACATATGTGACACGTAGTATTTATCCATCAAAGTAGTATTTTTTTATGCCTCTGTAAAATCATGGTACTTTGGAATAACGGTACCATATAAACTTAAATATGTGTGTGGACTGTGGACCCACTTGAGAGGCTTCTACAATTTGGTACTATAATTGATAGTCATGCTGATACAATTGCCATATACAAAGAAAATTATACATTTGTTGTGCTTTATCACAGATGAATGGTGAATGGTGATGATGCTACTTGGCAACATGTCCAGATTTTTTAATAATATGTAGAAAATTTTGGCAAAACATATTCACTGAAAACCCTACCTGTGGAGTTAATTTTAGGCTTTCCTATAGAAATATCACTTTCTGGCAACAACATGCCCCAAACAAAAACACTGCTTGAGTATCCAAAGCCCATTGTCTTTTCCATTCTCCGTCCCTCGCAGGCATGCCTTCCAGTTTCAGGGTCTCGAGAATGGAGCAGCAGCAAGGTTTTTACCCCGGGGTGGTAACTCCTGCATAATGTGCAGGGGGGATCGATTTAAGAAAGGGTAAAATGAGCTGAATACTCTACTTCTAAGAAATTATTATAACCTAAAAAGAGTTTATAATAAAGCTTTTATAGGTAATAATGAAGTTTTAACATTAGGATTCTTAAAATTTTTTTAGAAGAGTATCTAAGAAATAATAATTTTTAATAATTTCAAAAATGAGTTGGGGATCTGTGAGGTGCTACTTGTTTGAGAAATTCTTTGTATTATAAGTTCTTAAAATGACTTTTGAGAACCTAAAACTTTTTGATTAGTATAAAAATGATACCATTTGAATCCTCTCAATGTCTTCTTTCCTTCTATGTTTTAAAACCTACTTAATAAAACAATTTGTTCCCTTCTTGTACATTAGAAGAGTTAAGAAAGCCCATGTTTTTGTATTGTGAATTGCCACCCCGGGGTTTTTACCAATGTCCCTCCTTGATTCAGTTTGTGCAAGGAAAACTGCCACATGTTTTTCATTCCTAACTAAAGTCTCAACAATGCATGAGTAATCATCAGATTAAAAACAAGAATGAACTTGACTCCTCTCATAGGGCGTTTACACTATCGTGTGCAAAAGAGCAGGGAAAAACAAGACTATATCACGCATCCTATAACTTTGGAACAAGAGTAGTAGTGAATCATGGGTGTGCAGTCTTGTTACCATTTTTATGTGTGTGCCGAAGAAAGAAGGGTGTGCATCACAATTTTAGGGGAGGATTTGAAAGCACCACATGCCCTTGGGTAATTTTTTGAAGTGGCTCCACCACCTAATTCACCTCTACATGTTTCTACTTAGCCCCTAAATGCCCCCTAAATACCCAAGGCACCCAATTTAGATGTTTATGAAACTTTGAAAATAAATCAGACCTTACTAAATCACTATTTTTATCAAAAAAAACTCAATACAAGTTTGTTTTGAAGTTCATTCTCAACATTGAAAATCTGATTTGAAATTGAGTATTGATGATTTCTCTACTCAATGTTTTGGTCAAGGGGGTCCACTACAGTCTTGAGTTTCCTAGTGTTGAAAAAAATCTTGAAAATGAGCCTCAAATAAATTGGAACTTGGAGAAAAATCTACATTAAAAATTATTTGAATAAAATGTGAGAGTAGATTTTGAAAGCTGTACATTTATTAGAGTAAGATAGGTACTAACCTTAAAGCTCATATTTCTTTGGTAACCAACTTTTTTGATTTGACTTGTGAAAGGAGGATTGAAAAACTTCAAGTCATTTCACAGTTCTAACACCCTCATGATCAAATATTATAATCTTTCAATCCATAAGTGATATTGTTGTGTTTTCTTTTCTTATGTGATGTTTAACATATCTAGTTTGAATTTGTATAGTTACAAAAAAAAAAATTAAATTGATACAACTTATCAAAATGTTGGCTTTTTGTTCAATTTAGAGCAAATTCCTAAAAGCTCAGAAAAGGTCTTGGGTAATTAGAGGTTAATATTTTGTAATCATTAAAAAAAAAATCTTTTAACACTTCTTCAATTTTTTTGTTCTTTTCCCCAAGTCAAATTTGACTTCCAAATTTTTCATACATCTTTAAAATTTTATTTATTGATTGGTTTTGTTTGCCAAATTATATTATGCTATATATTACAATGCATATCAATTATGTAACATCCAATAGAAATTGTACAAATAAACAATCATACACTGAAACTTCATTTAAGTCATAAAAACTAAGTTGAAACTTGTTGTGAATTAAGAGTTTTTATTTTGAGAAATTATAGTGATTGAAAGTGAAAGCAACTTTTGACACGCATCTAATGAATTTACAAAATGAAATTACCCTTCTACTTACCCATGTGTGTGCAAGAAGTGAAAACAAAAATGGATGTGCATGAGTGTGCAGCCCAAGGTTGGTTGCTTCAGCACACACTTCTGCATACAATAGTGTAAACAGCCCTTCAGCTTTCTTTGCCCACCAAGATTTCTAGTGCCTCGGGCAACAAATGAAGCTCTCCCACGTGGGTCATCAACATTGATGGGCGGACGTGGCCCAACCACTTGTGCAAGGTTAACATGGACTGCAGCGTTTTTTTTGTGTTAGGTATGACAGTAGCCAAGGTGGCACCATGTTTGCACAGACCATGTATTTTTAGGCTTCTAAAGTTTTCATCACAAAATACTTAGGCAATGAGGGTTGTTGGGGATGAAGAAATCTTGCTCCACACATGAATTTCACAACTTCATATAGGGGACACAAATAAATTCTTTTCAACCAAGTTCCTACAACAAAGCATTATATTTTAATTGAAAGTAGCTACATAACACAAGAAGCACAATGAATTTTGACAACATCCTAACTTAAACATACCCTAAGTTAAGAAAGTCACATTTTGGGTACAATAGATTTCCTTTTAACCCCTAAAAGCCCACTTGTCCCTTTGGGGGACAAAATGGATTTTGGGCAGCTCACTCCAAGTGGACTTTTTATCTTTTTACTTTGAAATTTTCACACATGATGTGTTCAAGGAGTAGCTTTAAGGCCTAACAATTTTCATAACTTTTGACTACATGGTTCAAAAGTTATTGCATGATATGTTGTTTTTTTTTTGAACTCCAGGCACCATGGGCAGCTCATAAAACTTCTTTAAAAATTAAATTTTTTAAATTTTTTTTTTGAGATTGGCTCTTTAGACTTATACATATGTGGGAAGCTTTGAATCATTCAATTATGATTGTTGAGATGAAAGTTATGAGAAGTTTTAGTTTGTGGGTAGGTATGGAGCCTCTCAAAACCATACCTACTCGCAAACTAAAACTTCTTGTAAGTTTCATCTCATTAATTGAAATCAAAAGATTCAAAGCTTCTCACGTACGCATAAGTCTAAAGAATCAATTTCAAAAAAAATCTTTATAAATGTAATTTTTAAAGAAGTTTTATGAGCTGCCCATACTGCCCAAAGTTTAAAAAAACAACATATCATGCAATAACTTTTGAACCATGTAGTCAAAAGTTAGGAAAATTGTTAGGCCTTAAAGCTACTCCTTGGACACATCATGTGTGAAAATTTCAAAGTAAAAAGATAAAAATTCCACTTGAAGTGAGCTGCCCAAAATTGCTATTTTGCCAAAAAAATAGTGCTTGGGCCTTTCGGGGTTAAACTAATATACTTGGGACTAGAGTTACTAGTTCATATAGTGGCGTGAAAAGGGGGTGGGTAGTGTTATGACATGCCAAATATTAGTTTAGGGGGTATTAGTTTAGAGGAGTTCTGCTGTACAAGGCATAGAAGATTCAAAATTTAAAAGCTAAATCTGAATGTATGGTAAACTTCTAAGCACCATACAACAACATGCAAAGTGAAATAACTTTGAAACACTTTACAATAAAGAACTTGTACAACAAAATCAAGCATTTAACAACACTATCCCCAAGACATAGAAACCAATAAGCAATTAAACAAACTTTCTTAAGCATTCAGAAATAAATTTGGCCTCTTCAATACACTTTCACCTAATTTTCTTTGGTTGCTCAACTTCAAAGCAAGAGAAAAAAAAAGACAAACCAATAGGCAATAGACCATATGATAATGTAATTGGCGCCATATTCTTTTGGAAGGTCACTTATTATCGCCACATGGCGACATAATCATGATTATTTTTTATATCACTAAACTAACACCTGGCAACATAGCCCGCATGGTGTCATGATTTCAGGCTATTTACATACTTCATCCACAAAATTTATGGCAATAAAATTTTACAAATCTGTATTAGTTCCTTAGGGCAAAGAGAACTTGCGGGGTTTTCATAAACAAAATCTACCTTTCTTTCGCCAGGAAAAAAAATGCTGATGGACAGGGAATGTACACCAAGGTCAGAAAGTATTTGAGATTTTTCAGTTGATTTCCTTCATTTGTTGTGTTGAACCGATTTATCAAGGAACTCCTTTGGTTATTTTCTATATTTCATACTATAAGTAAAAAAAAAAAAGATTTCTAATTGGTTTTTAGCCAATGTTTATAAATTGCAATTGGTTTTTTCTCATCTCAATTGGCTAGCTTTGGACTAGCGGTCGGTTCTTCCCGGACCTTGATGTGCACTTAAGTTACAGAGCGCTGCGTGCATTTTCCTTTGCGTCCTAGGAATGGGCTCGGTTTATTGCACATACAACGATGGTGGGCTAGGGTCTCCATTTTTTTTTAAATAGTTGGCTAAATGTTGACCCCTATTTGTTAACCCCTAAAGGACCAAGCAAAGTTTTCACCAAAAACTCTCCAAAACCGCCAATTTTAGAGCATCAACCAAATTTGGAAAACAAAAACATTTTTATGCACATGTGACCATAGGATCTTGTAGAAGAATAGTTTTAGAAGATGTGGAAAAAATTCCAGAGTTTTCCACTGCGTGGGTTGGAAGATTGAATGGTTTGAATATTCAAAAATGCCTTATGAAAACCAGGCAGCTACTCTTCAAAAGGTGAAATTCCTAAGGAAAAAAGGATGTGTGGGTGGTACTTCTCTAAATTCATTATTCCACCTAAGTAAAGTACATGTCAAACAAGTTTCAAATCATTTGGAATTGTATAACACATGGAAAAATATTAGTAAATAAAAAGTAGATAATGATTCAAAACACTAAATTGTTAAGAAATGAATTATGGATATGTAAAATGCCTATCCCAATGGTTGTAATGCTTCAATAATCAATCTACATCCTTTGGATTTAATTTTTTTCCAAAATGTTGAAAATTGAGTAAAATAAAGGACTTCAAAGTTTGTTTCAGAGTAGAGAATCCATAACTGCCTGCAAACAAAAAATCCTCATTACTTTCATCTTGTTGATCAAAAAAGAATGGTTCAAAGCTTCCTACATTCACATAAATCTCCTAAACTAATTTAAAATTCTTGTTTTTGAAAAAAGTGATTTTTTAAAATTTGCATAGGCTGCCCGACAAATGTGAAAAACAACATATTAGGCCATAACTTTTTACTCAATTCCAAATGTCATGAAATTTATTGCATATGAAAGATAAACCTTGTTCCCACATTCTATTAAAATTTCAGCCTAAAATATGAAAAACTCCAATCACAGGTAATTGCCCAAAATTGCTATGTTGCTAAAAAAGGGGGTTTGGTCCTTTAGGGTTTAAATGGTATCCTCCTCCAAGGTTGAAAAGAAAAATAGGGTTTCTAAATTCAAGTGTGAACTCAAAGTTCTCAAGCGGGTGAAAAATCAGATCTTTTCTACCCTGGCTCCATGTTGACATATGGGCAACAAAAGAGGGAATTGCTAAATCCACCACACTCTTTGCTAAATCCAGCTCATTGCATCATGTTTAGGGCTTCCACAAAGTTTCATGTTTATTGAATGATCATTTAACCCCTGAAGGACCGAAGGCCCTTTTGGGGGGCAGATGGGATTTTGGGCATGTACCTATGGCTAAACTACTTTGCGTGATTTTTTGAAACTTTAATTGAAGGTGAGGAATTCAAAAATCTCTATGGGAATGTAAATTTTTCTTCATTCCAGCATTTATTGAAGAAGTTAAAAATGAAAATCTAGAAAATGTTGCTCCCCAAGCAACCAAAAGCTTCTTTAATTTTTTTGTTTTTTTCAAATAAAAATCTGAAATAGTTTCTTTAGACTTACATAGATGTGGGGAGCTTTGAATGATTCAAAGCTCCCCACGTCTATATAAGTCTAAAGAAACTATTTCAGATTTTTATTTGAAAAAAACAAAAAAATTAAAGAAGCTTTTGGTTGCTTGGAGAGCAACATTTTCTAGATTTTCATTTTTGACTTCTTCAATAAATGCTGGAATGAAGAAAAATTACATTCCCATAGAGATTTTTGAATTCCTCACCTTCAATTAAAGTTTCAAAAAATCACGCAAAGTAATTTAGCCATAGGTACATGCCTAAAATCCCATTTGCCCTCCAAAGGAGTTAATGATGATGGCAGACATATTTAATTTAGGATTATATATATTCTAAGTTATGGAAGTTCAGTCAACTAGTCAAATATAAAAGAGAAGGGAAAAAGTTGACAAAGAAAAGAAAGAAGTCGAGGAAGAGTGGATAAGAAAAGAAAAGAAAAGAAAAGAAAATTAATGAAGTATGTTAGCCATCATCATCAAATTAAATGGTCATCTAATAAATACAAAATTTTACCTTCTTTTCTTTAAATAAATCCTAAACATGGAACAATATGGTGGGTTTAGCAAAAAGTGGGGGCAAATTTAGCAATTCTCATAAAAGAGCCATAAAAATGCCTATCTAGCAATTAGCAAACTCAAGGCTAGGCCACACATGCCAGAATAGGAGTTCCAAATCAATCTTTTGTATAAAGACAAGTAGCAGAGTTATAGTTTTGCATAAAAGCAAATTCTTTGACTTTTCTAAGGCCCACTTTTCTAATTTGTTCAAAACTATTAGTTTTGAGAGTTCACAAATTGGTGACTCAAACCTCCTAAGATTATCTTTAGGTGAACAGTAGATGAAAATTTGAAATAGCGATTGTCCCCCAATTTTCCAAAAATAGTTGTCCAAAAATACAAGTTACTTCTCATCCGTTTCAAACCGTCGGTTTTGGACTGTGTGGCCCCGATATCAGCAATCAACACTCACAACATAATCTCCCCAAACGACGCTCTCGCAAGAAACTGGGATCAAAATCGCCAAAATATGTAATTATTACCAATGATATTATTGACACATGTGTTCACAACTTAACATGACCATAACATTCAGTAGCACTCAGCAAGTCTACCCTCCCTCCAATTGAAGAGTGTGGAATATTCCACACCCATCAGTAGTTGAGAGGACACTTGGCTGAATTTGTCAAAGAGTTTATGAAAAAGAGGCTCAATTTAGTGCACATACGTCTATGTGGGGGCTAGCCATGTCAAAAAATTTAAAATTTAAATTAAACAAAAAATAAATAATTATTAATTAATTAATTAATAAAACTTTTGTTTTTGATGTCATGATGAAGTTTGTGGATGATACATGAAGAGAGGGAAAGGCAACCTCTCTTCAGGCTACTTAATGTTATGACATGTGGAAGGTGTCCAAGGCTCCAAGCAGATGTGGACATTGGACACGACTCAACAGATTCTCACTAATAACTTAGTTTGGCAAGTAAGGTAGGAGGCTCTAATTTGGACCAGGGCTCTAATTTGGTTCAGCTCTAGGAAGGATTGACATTTTACTTTCAATATCTATTATCGCCGTTGATGAGTTAGGTGGGCTTAGCAAGTTAACCTAATGTGCTAAGCCCACCTAACTCATCAATGGCAGTAATAGATATTGGAAGTAAAATGTCAGCCCTTCCAAGAGCTGAACCAAATTAGAGCCCTGGTCCAAATTAGAGCCTCCTACCTTAGTAAATGTGGGATCACGAGGAAATGGATCAAACAGGGTCTCGAAGTCAAAGCAGCCGGACCGGCAGCATTGTAAGAGTGCAACCATGGCGCTTGTAAGAGCAAATTAAGTTGGGATTGAAGGAAGTAGTAACTTAACCCTTTAAAGACCACGCAACCATATTTGGTCGCTGGGATTTGTTTTTGGCTTGTAGGTTGAAATTGCTCAATAATTTGGAATTTGGTCTTGAAGTACGCATGTGATCACAAGAATTTTGCATCCATCCAAAAAAATAACAATGCAATTGGATATGTGAGTTGACAAATAATGGTGTTTATACATCATGGCCTCAAAATATGTATCTATATTTGGTCAAAGATAGATCAAAGCAACAACATAATACATCAAACATTCAAGAAGAATGTCAAGTTTCAATTGCACAATTCTAAAAAAATTCAAATTGCTTAAGAAATATGCTTGTAATGTTTTCCTATACAATAGTAGTATAATTGTAGTATTTGAAGATCTACTAAAATGGTGTTGTCATTTTGGCTTTAAAATATGTCATCCTACATTTAAGGCCAATTCTTGATTGCTTTCACCAATCGGATTTTCCATAACAATTATCAAATTTCTTGTAGAGTTGTTTTAGAGTAGCAAATAAAATGGGATTTTTTACCCTTTTTGTCCACTTAGCTACACCTTGTGATTGCTATTTTTGTCTATTTTGTGTGAAACTAGTCTTTTTGGAAAGGTGGGAAAACCTATTTTCTAGAAATGTAAGGCTCTTTTCAATCAAAGTCTACATGAAGCGGTAACATTCAAAACCACACAAGCATGAAACACTAGAGATTTTCCGCATACAGCTCGCTCAATCATTATAATGTTTCACCTCCAACGTTAGATCTAGCTAAAATTTTGGTGCTTTAAAGTGAACAAGGTGTACTTCCCATTTGTACGGTTGGATTACTGAAAATGGGTCCATATATGAGTTAATTGCACATCTAAGCTTACAGCCCTTGTTTTTAGTGGATTTTGTGAAAATGGGTGCGGTCCTTAACCCCTCAATGCTCAAGGGGCGTTTATTTTGCCCCTCTAAATTTTGTTCAAGGATACCAAAAGTTTTTTGAAGAATTTTTGTGTGATTATAATTATATCTAAATTGTTGTTGAAGTCTAGTTTCAGCATCAAGAGTTTGATCTTGAAAATGAATTAACATGATTTGTCTATTCAAGATTTTGTGCAAGGGTGTCCATTGCAAATCTTCACTTTCTAGTGTTGAAGGCTCTTGGAAATGAGCCTCAAGTACACTAGAACTTGGAGAAAAAATTGCATTAAAAATTCATTTAAAAAAATTGTAGAATAGATTTTGAGAAGCCGTAAATTGATTGGGGTTACACATGTTGTACTTTACATACTCACATTTTTTTGGTACCCTCAATTTTAGGTTTGAGATGCAAAAAGAGGATTGAAAGACTTCAAATCACTTTCATAATTTTAACACCCTCATGATCAAATATTATAATCTTTCAATCCATAAGTGAAATAGTTGTGATTTCTTTTTGTATACAATTTATAATATGTCTACTTTGAATTTGTACGGTTACATTTCAAAGAAAATTTATAAGATTGATCAAAATACCAGCATTTTGTTCACTTTCAAGCAAATTCTGAGATACTCCAAAATTCCAGTGGCGTGGAGGGGTTAAAGGGTTAAGTTAGTAGTCCTGCGTCAGCCAGCACGTACGCCCGGGAACCTGCCTCTCCATGCTTCTCCACGGCCATCCAATCTAAGTGAAGTTATTGCTGCTCTGATTTCTGGTCTGGATCCGCGAACCAGTGAGTGACACCTCAGAATCGCACCATTACCAGCCCTGCAGCAGCTACTTATGCTACTTTGAGATCGAGCGAGCAAGCTTAAGCTTACTGTCGAGGGGCCGGGTCAGACCAGCCCAAGGAAGGCAGATCGACATGGGCGGGGATTGACGTTTCCGATATCACGCGTCGTCCGTCGACACTCGATCGAATTACTTCGGAGACGAGCTGTGGTGTTCATGCCCGGGATCATCGTCGCCCACGATTGGATGGAGCATTCGCGGAGATTGAAGGTCGCATGCCTCACGGTGCTGGTGGTGGTCGGCGTGCTGTTGGGCAACGCCACGTGTGCCAGGGCGTGGGGGTGGCTCATGGCGGGCCACTGGAGCTCCGCCGGGGGGGATGGATTCGCACTTCCATGCGATGCCACCTACTGCGTCCGCTCGCCCTCGGCGAACGCGTCCATGCCCCTCCACTTGCACCGGTGCGTCGGGGTCCGATTCTGGAAGGAGCAATTCTCCTTCGACGACTACGACGACGACGGTGCCCACTTTGTCATGTCCACTGATTCTGACGGGGTGCACTCCTGCCTGGACGTCCGCGAGGATGGTCGGACGGTGGGGCTACGAGATTGCAACCCCGCATCGCCGAGCCAGCGATGGAGTTTCCACGGAAGCCAGCTCCAGAACGGCCAGGGTTTGTTCTTGATGGCGCTGGGGCCTCTGGCTCCTTTCGATTCGGACGTGCCTTTGATCGTCGGGGAGGAGCCCTACGACAATACCACCACCGGCACGAGCGACTGGACGTTTGTTGACAGCTCAGATGTCGGAGCTGATTTCTCCAAGCCCATCCTGCCGTCGTCTCGAAGCGCAAATCTGGTGCGCAATGACCAGTTTCTGGAGAATTGGGGGGAGAGTCAATCGCAGGGCGCTCCGGGAGATATGACACTCTTGTGTCAGTGGACCATCCTCGGTGAATCTCCAACGTCTTTAGTTAGAAACCCCAGCGGGGGTTGGAATGTGATCCTTGGCGCCATTTCGCAAACGGTGCCGACGCACCCTGGATTGCCTCACACTCTGAGGTTCATTGTGAAGAAAAATGACGCCTGTAGAGCTAATGGCGATGCTGCTGCTGCTGCTGCGAAGGTCCTCGTGTCACTGCTCCCCTCGTCTTCCGAACTGAACATGATCGAGGTTGACCGCACCAGCGACCTGTGGAAAGCAGAGGAGCTTCGATTTGTAGCGGTTAACAACATGGTAAACCTAACATTCGCCAACGTTGGAGGAGAAAATTCGAGCTGCAGCATCGCCATTGGCAACATTGAGGTGGGCTTAGAAGACGACTACTTGATCGCCGAGGTGTCGGACAAGTTATGGACTAGTGCGCTGTACCTGTATTCAATAGCAGGCTTTTTCGGAGTTGTGGTGCTGTCAGTTCTGGTGGTGCATGTTGCCGGTTCTCTGAGGAGCAGAAAACTGAAGTGACGTCTACTGAAGATGCTCTCATGCAGGGTGCGTTCCTCAAATCTAGATTTAGAAGCAGTTCGGTGAAGACTTTATTTTTTTGCACTCCAGAACATCATCAAGCTATACATGGTACGAGTGTTATTGAGACTTTGTGAAAGGTTCTTGAACCTTGCTGTAGCTACTGTATTATGATATACGAAGCCCCAACCCCTGTACGGAGTGCCAAACTACAATACAAAGAGGTAGAATCTTTTGCAAAATGACCTCTCACTTGTACCCTGTATGTTACATCCATTGCAAGCTCCATAGCTCCGCTTGTCCTTGCGCACCTTGGTAGAATTACACGGATCCAGTCTAAGGAGTGGGATCCTTCCCAGACCCCACGAAGAGGTGGGTGACGAGCATGTTTCCCCGGCGCAGCTTTTCCACTATTCGCCCTACCAAGGGTACTTTAATTGTGTTTCGATCCAGCAATGGTTTCTTGTTCCACCTGTCCAAACATTTGTTTTTTATCATATTCAGCAGCAGCGCCCCAACACGGATTTTCATAGTGAAGGACCTACTGATTGTGCAAAATGATCTGATATTGAACCAGGAATCGTGCCAAGGATCATACTAATTTCAACAATAAAAGACATCATGACACTCACATATCAACGTGGCGAACCACTTTTCCATTTTCGACCTGCAGAGTAGAACAAACCCGAAGTTTAGGCCGATTGCGATGCCGCTCGATTCCATGCCAAAAAGCAAGCTCTATGTCGACAAAATACAGGATGCTAGCTTCCCAGGGGAGACGCCATGAACAAATATGCCGTGTGCTGGCTTTGTGTTGAAACAACATAAACCTATGCCAGGAACTCACAATGCGAGGACAACTTCTGGACGTTAATAAAGCAACTGCAAATTCGACAGACCTGCAGCGAGATGAGCGACACCATATTGATAGTCTTCCCTCCCAACTTATATCTCTGCAGATTATCGATTTTGATCTGCAACATTGCCAAGTATAAATCCCGGCAGATGTCAGAGCGTGGCATATCAAGATCGTATGGTACCACCAAGCAAAACCAGAGGAATCAAGGGGGTTGGCTACCTCGCCTGCGCTTGGTGCAGACTCCACTTCTGTAACAGTGTACTCGATCATTTTACCATCCTTGAAAACCTGTCAAGAACTCCTGAATACATGTCAGTTCACCACCAACAATGGGAATACAACAAGCATATGATCATCATTCTGAAAATGATGGCTCCAACACTATTGCAGTAGAAATTCCACGTAAACTAAACTAATTTCCAGTCTTCCCATTCGCTAAGCACGACCTTTGGGATCGAGTAAAACGCTGATTTTATCTGCTTTACCCTGCACAGAAACACGCCGAGCAGGAGCTTCTTCAGAAAAACCTATGTCACAAACACCAGTCACCAAAACCCTTGGCGGTAAGGTAATCACCAACAGGTACTTCGAAATCCAGGCAAATCCACTGCGTCTCCAATGAATGATAAACCCTACCCGTGAGCTTGCATTAGGGGATCCTCGAATGTCGCCTTGGGATCGTATATCTCAAAATCAGCAGCGGTTGCACTACAGTTATACCTGTTTCTCCAGAGTGTACATGATCGGATCACTTAAACCACACAAACTACAAAACCCTTCAGCAGATCTCTTAAAATTGCTAGTGACGCCTTTCTAAGCGAACAAGAGCCGATGAACATGTCCATTGAAGAAAAAGAGTACAGGTACCACCCCCAGTGGATACTGATTTGGGGTTTCTAAAGAAAAAAAAAAACAAGATTTTTCATCAATCAACGGAAGAATGTGTAGAAACTCAAGGTGAAATAGACGTAGTGTTATAATTGCAACCTGATTAAATTATCTCCTGATGTTGGCAAATCACTTGAGTTACTTTCAATATGAGCACCTCACGTTGATTGTAGATAAATCTTTTTTTCTTGCAATGAACTTGCCTTTATGTGGTTGTGGCTTGTGTATTATATAAGCAAATTCATTTGGCTCTTGCTGTGAGAAGCGTTTTCCTCGACTTGGAATCTTCTAATTAATCTAAGACTCGATAGGTAACCAGTATGCGTCAGCCCGTCTCGAGCTGGATTTCGCCACAACCGAAAGTGAGGATATCTAAAATAGTCAAAAAAGTATAAATTTTTTAACAAATCCCCACATGAGAGAGAGAAAGAGAGGCTGTGCCTTACAGATTAAGTATGTGAGGCAGGATGCCAGCCGCGAGATTTCCCAATTCAGTTTTCGACGCGCCATTCGGTGGAAATTCGTCCGTAGGAGGCGCCACCCTTTCTGCAGAAAACAAGCGATTATGGACAGAAAGAATCACGCCAGCATAGGAAGCTTCAGTTTATGCAGTTACAAACGGCGAAAAAAAGAAGACAAAACTATCCAAGAAACGAAACTACTAAAATTCAGTTCCGTCTCCACTAAAACGCAACCTACTTCTCGAACGACAGCACTGGACAATAATAGCACGTTGGGACCAATCTTGCACGTGGCGAACGCCTCACAACGTCGACAAGACGCGTAGTACAAGTCCCGGGAACACATGAAGCAACGAAATAGCTAAACTGATCAACCACAGGAAAATTGAACACGAGCCATTGCAAGTGGTGAGTTCCTATGGGCTTCAACGAGTTTCAAAGGACCACTATCATCAATTTTCATGGGTTTGTCAAAACGCATGTACTGGTTTCTGGCTCTGAAAGCGCACATACAACAAGTAAGTCAGTGGTCCGCAGCAATGACACTGCAAGTAACCCGAAAATTGGACTTACCGATAGAACTGCTGCCGGCAGACATGGTCCTGCCGTGAGATGGAACTAATTAAATGCGCACCAGGCAGAAATGTGGGGTGCTGCAGGACGAAGAGCAGCTGCTGTCCAGCACGGTGACTCGGTGAGAAAGAGGAGACACTCAGACAAGTTCTTCTTCGGAGTACAATAACCATAGCCGCGGGGTCGGCAGTAGAAGCACCACTTCCACAGTTGTGCTAGTCTAAAGCTTATTCCGTTAAGCTTAGAGGCAGGCACCAGTGGACCCGAGGCATTCGATCACACGCCCAGGCACCCCTCCGAACTTGCACAAGCGTCATGGGAACGAGGAAGCCTCGAGGGAACGCACCAGGGAACGTGTGTTCAACGGACTCTCACTGTCTGCAATGCTGGCTTCCACGAACTGAGGCAAAATGGCCCAATGGTGGGGAGCAGCTATTTTTTTTTTGTCGTTGGGCGTCTTTTCTTCAGGAGTTACCTCATTCTGCCACTGCCACTGGACACCACAACACAAGCATTTGGGTGTAAGGTAGGAGGCTCATATTCCGCTTAGGCTCTAAAATCGTCCATCTTCTCAAATGTATTAAATGTGTGCATGTTTTTTTTCATAGGTTTCAAAAATGTACAAACAAAGTACATTTGAAAAAGTAAATTATTTTAGAGCCTTATGGCCTTCTCACTTCATAATCTTATAACTAATTACACTAAGCTTCAAAAAAATATGAAACAACTTGGGTTAGATGTGAATTCTTCTTGTCTTTCAAGGAAAATTTATGGAAAAATAGTTCAAGAAGTTTCACCTCCCCAAAATTCAGTTTCAGCCCTTAGATGGTCGATTTATGAGCATCCTACCTTAGATTGTAGAAGTAGACAAACTCCTAAATCTCTCTCAGGATAACACTAGATTTGCCAAATTTTGGATGGAATCTATTACTTAAGCCATATGTTGTGAGTGAACATACACATAGATGATTCTATCCATTTTTCCCTTCCCTCCCTGCATTCCAGAGCAATGATCTCAAGTGCCATTTTCAGGTCTAGCTCAAGTGGCCAAAAAGATTCGCTAAATGTGCTGAAAGTCAATTCAGCTATGTGAAACTCACATTTTTTTGTAACCATTTAAAAAAATTATTATAGGTTTAGCTTGATTGAGCTATGCAGAAAGTGGCTGCCCGGAAGTACGGTGAGTGCTTGTTAACCCCTAAAGCCCCAAAGTCCCCTCGGGGACTTTCGGGATTCTGGGTAGGTTTGTGTGACCTCAATTTTTTACACGATTTTTTGAAATTTTTTATGAGTGTGTAGGAATGTATAAGGTTTGTGGGATGCAAAAAATTATGTGATTATGTCATATGGTTCTCAAGTTATGGGTTTTTTTGTCAAAAGTAGTTTGTGGGGCAGTTTAGGTAAGAGAGAAAATATTGATTTTGAAAGGGGGGGAGCAAGGAGGGGTTGCCACATGTTGCTCTAGTGGTCCCCATTATTCCTTTTTTATTTCCAATTAGGAGGTCAGATTGGGCTTTGGGAGCTTCTAAATTTTAGAGTTTTTGAGGTTCTTAACTCCTTTTTTTTTGACATTTGAAGTACATGTTCATCTTCAAAAATGCCGTTTGGATTTTCCATATCTAAAAACGTGTGATGGGAAAATTCACTCAAAAATGTCATAGTGTATTTGCAAAACTTGTCACATAGTGACATTGCAATATTTTTTAGAATGTGTTTTGTATCTTTGATTGCCTTGAAAATTGGTGTACAAAGGTCTAACTTGATTACCTATAAGAAAAAATTACAAGTTCAAGGTCCATAGTGCAAAAAAAAACCAGCACATGTCAGTCAAAGCCATTTGAAATTTCGGGCACAATGGAAAAAAAAAAAACATTTCCCTTCAAATGCTCATAACTTTCAATCTGTACGGTCAAATGTCACAAAAAATTTACCACTCCTTCTACAAGTGCATTACAAGAGCCTATGGTTAGATTTTCAAGAACAGCATTTTGTTGAAATTTTTGGTGAATGCAGCAATAGGGGCAGTTTTGAGTGGTTTTTGGCAAAAAATGGCCTTTGTAGTTTAGGAGTTGAGAGATGAGGCTTTTGTCACCATTTCATTCTAGTGTGCTATGTTCAATATTGCAATTCAAATGCCATATCAATACACAATTTCAAAGTTAACCCCAAAAGGTCCAAGTGGCCCATCAAGGGCCAAGTGGGGTTTATGGCATGTACTTGCAGCTAAACTACTTTGTGTGATTTTTTGAAAATTTTATGGAAGAAGGGGAACTCAAAAATCTGCGTGACCATCTAATTTTTTCTTCATTTAGACAATTTTTGAAGAAGTAAAAAATGAATTTATGGAAAATAGGGGAGGTTGGGTAGCCCAAAAACTTCCTCAAAAATTGTATTTTTTTAAAATAAAAATATGAAATAAGTTCTTTAGACTTATATATACTTGGCGGCCTTTGAATCAATCAATTTTGATACATGAGATGAAAGTTATGAGAAGTTTTCATTTGCGGGTAGGTACAGTTTCGAGATTTCAAGATACTATACCTACCCACAACTAAAAACTTCTCATAACCTTCATCTCATCTATCAAAACTAATTGATTCAAATGTCCTCGCATATATATAAGTCTAAAGAACCTATTTCATATTTTGTTTTTTTTTAATGCAATTTTTGAAGAAGTTTTTGAGTTGCCTGACCTCCCAAATTTTCCAAAATTTCATTTTTGACTTCTTCAAAAATTGTCCAAATGAAGAAAAAATTAGATACCTGCGCAAATTTTGAGTTCCCCTTCTTCCATAAAAATTTCAAAAAATCACACAAAGTAGTTTAGCTCCAAGTACATGCCCAAAACACCACTTGACCCCCGAGAGACCACATGGGCCTTTAGGGAAAAATCTATCTTTGAGAAGGCATTTTTGATTGGCAGGTTGGCAGTTTTCACAACTCTTTCTCACGCAAAGTCTCCAACTATCCTGAGAAAAAGCATTTTTATTTGCATACCTAGAGGTACAGAAAACTTCAAGGACCACCTCCTTTGCAAGGAATTTACAAAAAGTTAACAAACATTAACCATGGGAAAAGTGGAGAAAAAGCTGTGCAATTTGTAATTAACCACTAAATGCCCAAGGCACCACATTCTGGTGTCCAAAAAATTTCAGGAAATTTTGAAACCTTATTGAAGTTACAGATTTTATTGTTTTGAGGTTTTTTTTGGTGGAAAAGTTGAGCGTTGAAGTTAGCTTCATCATTCAAATTCAACTTCCTCCAAATCTTATTTCATTTGTTTTTGGTGGAAGGTTAACTACAAGCATATATTTTCTATTGTAAATAGTGTCGTGCATAGTGTCATGAATAGTGTTGTGAATAGTGTCAGAGAGCCTATGAGAAGTTGCCACATTGAAAAGACGGGCATCAAGTTGAGCAAAAGGTGAAGATTTCCCTTGGGCACTCTCTTGGGCAATAATGGCCTTTTTACTGAAAGTTTGACATCTAACAAAATCTAAAAGTGCTTTTGGACTAATTTCACTTGGAATGTCTTTGTTATAGAAATTAGGATCCTTTCACCGTTGAATTTTCTTTCATTCATAATGATTTTTGGTCAATAATTGAAGTTGAAAATTTCTTTGTATTAGACAGTTGCATTTTGACAGTTGCATTGCAGGCTCATTTGTGAAATTGTGGTCATGGATTTGGAAGAGGGGCCATTGGTTTTGAAGTAACAACAATAAACACTAATGCATCCTAAGTGGTTGTCTCCCAATTTTGTATTTAAAATTTGCCAATTTGCATTAGAATTTTTGGGCAGCTGAAAAAAAAGCAAAAATTTCCATACACATCATCATTCAATCACAAATATCTTAAAATCCTCGCGGCCATTTGGGATTCTTTTTTGGTAGTGCCATTTAGAAACCTTGAAGTTCAAAATTCAAAGGTTACAATTTCTTTTTGATGTTTAATAATGATCTTACAAAGACAATTTAAAAACTTCAAAACTACCTTCTGAAAACAAGAAAAACACCCTTGGGCATTTAGGGGTTAAAAATTGCAATTGCGCTGTTGGAAAAGAGGCCAAGAAAACTACACCAAATACATTTTGTTGAGAAAAGCCATAGTGAGTTTTGAAACCTCTTAATCCCTAAATGCCCAAGGCCTTTCTGAACTTCTTGGCATTTTCAGGAAAGTGAACAATCAATAAACCTTTTCATAAATCTCATCAATTTTTTTTAAATTGTAACCACACAAATTTAAACTTGACATGTTAGAGATTACATGGATAAAGAAAACACAACAATATCACTTATAGTTTGAAAGATTATAACGTTTGAACATGAGGGTGTTAAAATTGCAAAAGTGACTTGAAGTTTTATTATCCTCATTCCACATGTCAAATCTAAAAATTTGGTCATCAAAAAAATATGAGGTTTAAGGTCATTACATGCTTAACTCTAGTCAATTTACAGCTTCCAAAATCCACTCATGTATTTTTTGTAAATGGATTGCTAACACGGATTTTTCTCCAACCTCTAATGTATTTGAGGCTCATTTTCAAGATCTTCCAACACTAAAAAACTTGAGATTGCAGTGGACACCCTTGTACAAAATCTTGAGTAGAAAAATCATCAATATTCATTTTTAAGATCAGATTTTTGATGTTGAAAATAGACTTCAAAACAAACTTGTGTTTAAAAGAAAATACCAAAAATAGTGATTCAATAAGGTTTTATTTGTCTTCAAAGTATTGCAAACACCCAAATTGGGTGCCTTGGGCATTTAGGGGTTAACCCTTTAGAGACCACCAAACTATATTTTGGTTTGGGAGAGTAGTTTTTGGCCTATACAATAAAATTGCTCGACAATTTGGAAAATGATCTTGAAGAACGCTTGTGATCACAAGAATTTTGCATCCAACCCAAAAAACAACAATAGAATTGGATATGCGAGTTGATAAATAATGGTGTTTATACATCATGGCCTCAAAATATGTATCTATATTTGGTCAAAGATAGATCAAAGCAACAACATAATACATCAAACATCCAAGAAAAATGCCACATTTCAATTGTGCAATCTTAAAAAATTTCAAATTGCTCAAGGAATATGCTTGTATTGTTTCTCTATACGGTAGTAGTACAATTGCACTATTTGAGAATCCATTGAAATGATGCTATTAATTTATTCAAACAAAAATCATCCTACATTTAAGGCCAATTCTTGATTGCTGTCACTGATTGGATTTTTTGTTACAATTATCAAATTTCTTGTAGAATCATTTTAGGGTGGCAAAGAAAATGAAATTTATGACCATTTTTGTCCACTTAGCTACACCTTGTGCTTGCTATTTTTGTCTATTTTGAGTGAAACAAGTCTTGTTGGAAAGGTGGAAAACCCTGCTTTCTAGAAATGTAAGGCTCTTCTCAATCAAAACTTGCATGAAGCACTAACATTCAAAACCACACAAGCATGAAAAACTAAAAGTTTTCCATATACAACTCACTCAATCATTATAATATTTCACCTCCAACGGTAGATCTAGCTGAAAGATTGGTGCATTGCAACAAACAAGGTGTCATTCACATTTGTACAATTGAATTATTCAAATTGGGTCCATATTTGCTTTAGATGCACATTTAATGTTATTACCCCAGATTTTAGTGGATTTTATGAAAATGTGTGTGGTTTTTAAAGGGTCAACCCCTCATTATTGGCAGATCACATAATACACAAGAAATGCGGATAGTTTTGTCCGCTTGGGCATTGAGGGATATATGTAAAAAGTCTTGGATACTTGGGCATATCCTAAAAGAAATTCCAAAGTTCAAATTTCTTGTATTGATTGTATGTTCTTGAATTGCATGAGCCCTTGGATTAACACCTTGGGCTCAAACCTTCTTTTTTTATGGGTTTTTTGTATTTTTGACTATTTGAGTGATGTTTTATTAACAAGAAGACTTAAAATGAAGAGTGTTAAATTAACATTGATAAATACTTAACTAAACAAGAAAATATCCTTAGACCCATTTTACACTTAATTTCTCTTTTTCAGACAAATTAGAAAGTTTGTAGAATCTTTTTAAGAATGTTTCCAAATTAGAAATTTGAACTAGAATTAAACTTATAGAGACAAGTTAACGGTCAAAACTTGCTTACAGTAGGACTAGCAATTCATAAGAGAAAAAACTAACTAGGTATGGTAAAAGTCAAATTCTAAATGTTAATTTGCAATTGAAATTCAAGCAATTGAAGAAGAAAAGAATCCAAGGTTGAAGGATAGCATTACAGAGGTGAAAAACTGCTAGGAATTCAAAAGAAAAATTAATTCGTTAAAGATTCTCTTCCATGTAATTTTATTTTGAGATCAATAATTAACCAAAATAGCAAAATTTCATTCATTTATTTCAAAATTGTAAGATTAACATACAAATCCACATGTGAAAAGTTTCATACAAACTTACAGAGTTTTTCAACTTTCAAAGAATCTTCTTTTACACAATCAATTGCATAGGCCAATGATAGGGAATTTTTAGAAACTAACTTGGTTGCAATGAATTCTCATTAAGAATCAGAACAAGAGAACTTGAAGTAAAGTGCTTTTTGGTTGTTTCGACGGTCAACTTCAACCATTTTGGCAAATTTTGAAAAGCTCAAATGTTGATTGCAATTTTGTAAGAGTGCAACATTTGAACTGAGCAAAACTAAAAACCTTTTTTATTCCGACAGCATTTTTGGACATGTCAAGGAAATCAAAAGGATGAAAAAGGTTAAATCCAATATTTAAAATCTTAGAGCTTTATTAGTTTTGATCATTCATGGTTTTTACGCCTTGGTGACTTTCAAAATTAAGATATGGTATCTAGTCAAGCTAATTTGAGCCTTTTGAAATCAATGGTGCAATCCGATTGACATTTGGATCATTTCTCTAAAAGCTGGTTTTTACTTCAACACATATGTTGATAAAAAATTAAACAAAATGAAATCTTAAAATTTGGGAGTTAACCCCAAAAGCACTAAGCTCAAATTTTCACCAAAACTAGTCTAAAATTGCCATTCTCATACAAGTACCAAATTTTAGAAGAAGAAAAGTTGTTTTTGACAAATGTAGCCGTAAAATCTTGTACTACACTAGTATCAAAAGATGTGATAAAAAAATTCAGAAATTTTCACCATGTAGATTGTTAGATATTCAAGTTTGAATTCACAAAAAGCCATTTTTGGTCTCTGCAAAAATCCAAGCAGTTGCACTTCACAAGGTCATATATGTATGAAAAATTTCCAAAACGGTTGTAACTTTTTGGATTTGTTCTTCAAAGCAAGTTGGGTACACACTTGAAAATTTTCAAATCATTTGGAACTGTAAAACATATGGAAACAAAATAGTAAGTAAAAAGTAGAGAATGATTCAAACCACTACATTGTTAAGAACTTAAATATGGAAATGAAAAGTTCCAATCCCAATGGTTCTAATGTTGTAATAAACAATCTACACCTTTTTGTTTTGTTTTTTTCTAAAATATTGAAATTTGAGTAAATCAATGGATTTCAAAGTTTTTTTTAGAGTAGAGAATCCATAACTGCCCGCAAACAAAATCTCCTCATGACTTTCACCTCATTGATCAAAATGGAATGATTGAAGCTTCCAAGGTACATATACATCTAAAGAACCAATTTCAAAAAACAAAATTCAAAAAATGTAATATTTAATAAAGTTTGTGAGCTGCCTAGATTGACAACCAATTCAAAGAAAACTACATATCATGCAATAACTTTTAAACCATGAAGTCAAAAGTTATGAAAGTTGTTGGGCCTTAAAGCTACTCATTGGACACATCATGTGTGAAAATTTAAAAGAAAAAAAATGAAAATTCCATTGGTAGTGAGATGCCCAAAATTGCTATGTTGTCAAAAAAAGATGTTGAAGGCTTTAGGGGTTAAACAATGCAGGATGGTTTTAAGAGGAATACAAAGGGGCTCTATTTTTCTACTCTAAGCACCTCTTACTAGATATCTAAATTGTTACTTTTTTATACTGAATTGAATTTGGAGCTATTTGTATTCATGAAGTATTATTTTGAATATTTTTGGGAATTGATATGTGCACACCCGGGGTTGATACATGCACACCTCCTACGTGGTTAATTTTAGATTTTGTACCATCTAAAAGTTGACTTTGAAAATTTTGAATTTAGTTTTGGACTTAGAGACCTTGATTTAGTTTACCACCATAAAGGATATTAGAATTGAACAAACACCCAATGAAAAAGCTTAGGTAGGGTGCAAATTATTACTTTTACTTTTGTTTGTAAAATAAGATAATCCTTTTCATTAGATGTTGTTCAATTGTAACCTCATGCATGGTTTTAGACTAAAGCAAGGTCTATAAGTCCAAATCTAAAATTCAAAATTTTCAAATTCAACTTTTTGATGGTAAAAATCTAAAATCTGTCCCATGGGGGTGTGCATATATCAAACCCTGGGTGTGCACATAACATTTTCCATATTTTTTTATGTACTATAAAAATAGAGCCATTTATCCCCTAAAGGGCTGAGTCCTTTTTTCTGCAAAAGTCACTAAAACTGCCGTTTCTAGGGCAATGAATAGAAAGGTTTCTTTTTTCTTTTTTTTAAAATTCAACTGTACTAGGATCTTGCCCTAGACTATGGAGGTACTTACAAGAAAATAGTCAACTCATTCTAGATGTAGAGGAGTGAGATATTGACTTCTGAAGTGCAAAACAAAGTTTTTTTTCCTATTGCCCAAAATTTTCATAAGCTTATAACCTCTCCTTTATCAAGAAAATTGCTCTACACAAAGTTGAGGTTTATTTTTCCCATGCAGAAGACCAAGTTAGGTAAGTGTGGGAGAGTTTTTGAATGAGTTGGAGGTGTGAATCATACTTTGTAAAATTTTGCAATGCCATAAGGCCATGAAATTTGCATATACACTAGGCAAAATTGGAAGATTTATGTAAAATTTAGAAGTCTGAATTACTTTGATCCAAATGGTGAAAACCAAGGAATCTTAGTCTATTGCAAGTTGGAAAAAAAATGTCAAAAAACAAATTAATGCACCAAATTTTACAAGGGGCAAAAGGAATAGAGGTTTGGAAGTCCCATACCTATAGGCAAACTAAAACTTCTCATTCATCAATCAAAATTGAATGATTCAAAACTTCTCACACACACACACACACACATATATATATATATATATATATATATATATATAAAGAACCAATTTCAGATTTTTTATTTTAAAAAACTGCAATTTTTAAAAAAGTTTTTGGGCTGCCACGCTCTCCTTTGTTTTTTAGAAATTCATGCATAACTTCTTCAACAAATGTCAAAATGAAGAAAAACTAGATGTGCACGTACATCTTTGAATTCCCCACCATCCTCAAAAATTTCAAAGAATTTATAAAAATTGGCTTAGCCATAGATACATGTCCAAAGTTCCATTTGTCCCTTAAAGGAACAACAGTCCTTTAGGGGTTAAAAAAGGAAGAGGCCTTTTCAATACATTAGCTCTTGTCTAGTAGGCCTTACATCACTCATACACTTGTTAGGTAGATTTTTTGTATGTTTTGTTCAATCATACTAATTTCAAAAGATATTTTGGCCGTAATCTGGCAATGCCATTGCTCAAACCCCTTTAAAGTCTTTGTGGGACTTATTTCGCACAAGTTTTTTTAAAAAGAAATTCAATTTGAAACTTCTTCAAAACCTTAATGCAAAAGTCCTTATTTTCGACACCCTAATATCAACTAGCAATTGGAAATTAATTTAAGAACGACACCAGAGCACAATTGAAAAGATTTATAGCAAAATTCTAGAGCGGTGAGCTTGCTTGGACTACAAATAGAATAGTTCCAAGCTTGTTTGAAATTTAAGTAAAGTTACATGCACTTGTGGTAAATTTTTTTTGGATTTATTTGGAGTAGTTAGTAAAGGTAACTTTAAGCTGAAGCAACTATGGCTTGAGCCCAACAAAGATTAAGTTTATATCTAGTATAAATAGGGACATGGAAAATAAGATTCTTCACATTTTCATCAACACTACCTGTAATTTACTTATGTTTTAACTTTTGACAATCATTACAACATTTTAATTGAAAATTTGACTTGAGTTTTGTTCTTATTTGAAACATCAAACGCGATACTCGTTAATTTGAGAAAAACATGGATCCTACTTTGTTCTCCCTTCAAGCCCAAAAAATTACTTTAAAATCAGGTTTGAAGGTATCATATTCAATCTGAGTCACTAAAAAAAGTTTCCTTGCAAATCCCTCCTCTCAAGTGAGGGCACGTATTGGTTTGAGGTAATCACCTTAAACTTCTTGACTCACTTCCTGAAAGGTCTAAAATATACCATTTTTTTCAAATTAACAAATATCACGTTATTTTGATGGAAATGCTTCCATCATGTAATACTCGTTATTATCTATGTTTGTGTTGATTTCAATAAATCAATAGTCAAAGCAAAAAAAGTGGTTTTGGTGAAAACCATGGTTTGGTGAAAACCATGGTTTGGTGAAAACCATGGTTTGGTGATAGCGCAACGGCCATAGATTCCAATACGCTGCGCTATCTTGTCACATACACAGCTCATGGGGTAGGTAGCGGGTAGGTTGGGTCAATTTCTTGCCTCACTAGCTATCAAGTCGTGGGCCGCCATCATCACTTGACGAATTCGATTGAGTTTGAATCCGGACCGGCGGACGGCCGAACACGACCACTTCTTCAACCAACCAAGTTCACGATTTGACGACTAAAGACAAACATTTGACACTATTATATGCTCGCAAAGACACATGGCCACTTTGTGGTGGTGATTATCTTATAATTATTTATTTTATATGTTTATCTAGATGTTTTGAAAGGCTCATATATTTTGCTTTTGTTTGAATAAAAATATTAAAGATTTAAAAGTAATTGGAAAAAGTGTGAAAGGAGAAAATGTTTGGCATCTATAGTGGGTAAGGATAGAAAAGAATATAGGCTAATGTGCCCTATTCTTTACTTTGAATAAGGTCAAAATGTAATAAAAGAGGATTCTTAGTATGTTAGAAGTTAGTGTATGATTGTAAATTGGAAGTGGAGGAGAAATCCAAAATTTTAATGTGAGAAAACTTTTTGTGTATATAATACTTTAAAATGAAATTTGGAGGAATTGTTCTTTGTATGATCCCTTTTTCAAAATGAGTTTACAAGTTTGATTTGAAGTTGAGATGCAAAAGTTATGAGTGTTTGAACTTTACAGTCAAAAAGCCAAACTATGAAGAAAGGTTGAGATTTTGACAAGCCATAGCTTATGATTTGTATATCATTTTGCAACAAGACTTGAACGAAGTGTTTATTTTAGTCTTATCTTTCTAGGAATCCCTTAAACCTGTAATTTGGAGCTTAAAAAAGAAAGTTATGGAGGTGTGAAATATTAGAGGTGGCTGCCTTTTTGTTTGAAAAAGGCCAAAACTTTGAGGAGTTACAACTTTTGGACAGTGTAAAATTTTCTTCTTAAAATTTTGGAAGTGATAGATTGTTGTTGCAGCTTTTTTATTTGTCTTCAATCATTCTATTTGAAGTCTTATTGAAGAAGTTATAATGTATAGAAGTTAGGGAGTTGTGTGCTCTCTAGAAAATTGAGATCCAAACTTTGATTTACTACAATTTATGAACAAAATTTTAGTTTGTAGCAAAAAATTTATGAGTTAAAGTTAATTTAATTATCTTTTCAAATTGATATTACATTTATTTGTAAAAGTTACAGAACAAAAAAATTATAGAGGTTTGAAGAGGCAGTAATTAGTTTGCAAGGAGGGAAAAAGAGCATATACTTTGAACTTGTGTAACTTTTGAACAATAGCTTAAAATGAGTTGAAATTTACAAAAATGTTAAAGGATTAGAGGGGCTTTTTAAAATGTTATTATATTTAGCATTTGAACTTTTGAGCCATCTGTGACACTAGATAGAAATTTGCATCCTTTTAGAGTTTGTTGATTGTGATTTTTTTCATTGTTTTTTTTTAAACATATAGATTTGAAGACATAAAGACTTGAAATATGAAGATATTAAAATTTCAAAAGGAATATTTTAAATTTATTTTTTATGAATGTATGGAATATGGCTTTGATATTCATACCCAATTTTAGAGGCTTGTTTATCAATTCATTTCCATTCTGTTTTGTAACCTTTGTTACGGGTAGTTTGGATTAAACCAAACTTAACCCCATTTAGTGTTGTAGTAACAAAGTGAGATTAATCATCCACATGGTCAAAACTTGCTCTGTTCTCACAATCTGGAATTTTGGCCAGCAAACATGAATTTGATTTTATGATCTTATCATACAAACGGCAGTTCGTGTCTACTGTTCTGATCTACCCGTCTTGTATTTAGTGGACTCTTATCTCTACCTTGACCCTTATATCCCTAGAACCAGGTACAAAATATGCTAACAAAAGATAAAAGACTGAAGATTTGAAGAATGAAGATTGAAGATCAACAACATTCTTTAGTTAGCTACACACGATCGCAACTAGATACCATGTGTGTTCTCAAAGCACGCTTCTCTTAACTCGACAATGTTTCTATACCTCAAATTTTAGCTGTAATATTTTTGGGAGTTAAAAAAATCTCCTCAATTCTATTTTGTCTTGTTTCAATAATTTTGCTCGTAACAGATAGTTTTGCAATTTGAGTTGAACACAGTGACATAATTGTTAATTCTTATGGAGCATAGTGATTAATAAAAGGCGGCTAAAAAATTTCAAATCATTTATGACATCTTATGCAATATTAATGTTTATTGAAACTTTTAATATTGTCAATTTATATAACATTTAGTAGCACTAACAAAGGCTGCTCTTCTTCCAAAAAATTGGTGTAAAATATTCCACATCATTCTTTAGGTATATGACACTTGGTTAAATTTGTCAAAGTTTTTGAAAGAGAAGCTCAATTTGGTGTACATACGTTGATGTAGGAGCCTAGCCATGTCAAAAAAAATAGTAATAATACTAATTTTATATTTACATATATATATATATATATATATATATATATATAGTCAAATGAAATTCATGAATGATACCTGAAGAGAGGAAAATGCAGCCTCTCTTCAAGCTATTGCATGTTATGTAGATCATTGGCAATTATTTATTGCAAGTGACTACCTCCTTTTTTTTAACCTTAACGTTGAGGAGGACAAAAAACGTCCTTTGGCTCCAAAAAAAACTCTAGAACCCAGAAAAAAACTAATTTTGATCTAATTTTTTTTCAGAAGTGACCATAAATGCGTAGCATATCATGGAAGGCAAAAAAAATTCATCAAATACACTCATATTTTTAGGTGCCCCAAGTTGTAAGAAAAATTAAGAATCACTCTATTAGGTCCAAGCTACCCTTATTGCAATTTTCATGGAATCAAGTTTGTACTGTTGAATTTTGCAACTTCTGAAGAAATATTGTTGGTGCCCAGCTGTAAAATATTGTAAAAGCTGAAGTCAAGCAAGGCACGGTGACCCACCCGATGCTCAAGGGTTAACCCATTTTAACGTCTGTGGTCGATTATGGGGTGGGCAATCCTTTGTATGGCCATTTGGGGCAAATTTTAAAACTATTGAATATAGATGTCTACCACAGATCTGACCGTGTAGATGGAAATATCTTGTAGGGTTTAGTGTTATGCATCATGAATTAAGCTCACTCTTTAGTTGTTATGACCATCTTTTTACATTTATTGATGTATTTTCAGCCGATACTCTTTTAGTTTTTTTCAACCTTCTAGCCACACACCACCTCATATTGGCCTCGTTGTTGTCCTAAATTCTTCACTTTCCAATTCCCTAAACCTGTCCCTTTTGTCATGTCATCAAACTCCTTAACATGCTCTCTCTACAAACTGAAAAGAGTAAAAATTGACCAGAAAATGGTCAACCAGAAGTTAATGGGTTAAGCACATTTCCATTGAGTAATATAAAAATCAAAGTGATAGTCAAGGTATTCATCCCAATCAATCTCCGATTAAGTAGAGACATCCACAAAGTACAAAACTTTTTCGTTAGTATCAAAACATCCTTGTTGTTTAGAAGACGAAGGTGGGATTTTTTAGTACTTTCTACCATCTTAAATGCAATGACGTCAATTGTTCAGTTAGAAAGTGCAAAATGAAAAATAGGTTTAAAAACAATATGACGATATGAAACCAAATGCAATAGTAATAACAAATAAGCAAAAAAACAAATCCTCAATGTGGCAATGATTAATTACAAACAATTGCTTGATAACTTCAATTAATTTTGTTGATCCCTAAAGGTCCGTGCATCCAAAAAGTGGATGCGCCTTGGTCAACCCTGATTGTATTTTTCAAAATATCAATTTTTGGTACATGGTTCAAATTAAGAAAATGAAACTTAACAAGTTTCCTTTTACTTTGTTTGATTTTTCTGAAAAATGTCAAAAATCAAAAGAGTTATTGCCATTGAAAGTTCCAAGTGTTAGAATCCAAATAACGCAATATGGTGTGTTTTTCATTCATATTTTTTGCTCTCTAAATGCATTTTAAATTTAAACTACAAAACTAATTCTACCAATTATTTATGGTAGAAATCACAGATTTTTTTAATGTATATTCTAATTGATATGATTTTGTTTCCACATTTAGCTTTAAAAAATCACAATATTTTGAATTTTCCATCAAATTTATCAAAAATAATAATGTAAATAGAAAATGAATGTGTCTTCCACTAGTAGAAATTAAATCCTAAACAACTAAGTCACAATAACTAAACCACAATTACACAAGTCATTTTGTAGTTGTTGTATAGTACGTGCAATTGTGATTTAGTTATTGTGACTTAGTCGTTTAGGACTTGTTATTTTACTAGTGTTCCAACAAAAAAATATCAAAATTTTATAATTAATTAAATATAAGGATAAACTTGGTTTGATAGTCAAATTTGACTTTGAATTCTTTATTATGACATTGTTGGGTGTAAAAAATAAAATAACCAATGGAAATTTTTTTGCACTAACCTTTAATGATGCTTGTACCTCTTGAAAAAGTTCAAGTAATTTGGACTTTTTTTGCTATTTTAATTTATTTATGTTCATTTTTTGATTTTTTTTTTATAACAATTACTATTTTTCATGAAACAAATTGAAACTTTTTGCAATGATATATCATTCATTGTTTCAAGCAATAAAAATAAATATTTTTTGTTTGAACACACTTTAAAAGGCAAAATTGAGCTTAGACATAAAGTTTGACCATTTCAAAATGGATCAAGTCCTTTAGGGGATAATATACAAAAAGTTGTTTTTAGCAATTTTTGATTTTTTTGTATCATCACACTTGAGTTTTAACCCCTAGAGGACTGAGCTATTTTTTTTGCAAAAGTCATTGAAAACTGCCACTTCTAGTCTTCTAGGGCAATGAGTAGAAAGGTAGAAAAAAATGTTTTTTTTTTTAATATCCAATCGTGGGATCTTGCCCTAGATTACAAAAGGTGTTTGTAAGAGAAAAAAATTAGGTCATTTCAGATGGTGAGGAGTGCAATATCAACACTTGAAGTGAAGAAAAAAAGTTTTTTTTTCTTCCTACCAAGAAAATTCAAAAGCCTTTGACCACTCTTATAACAAAAAAATTGCTCTACACAAAACTAAGGTTTATTTTGTCCATGTAGAAGGCCAAGTTAGGTATGTGTTGGAGAGTTTCTTAAATGATTTGCAGGTGTAGAACACACTTCAAAAAATCTTTGAATGCTAGAAGGTCTAGAAATTGGCAAGTACACTAGGCAAAATTGGAGGATTTATACAAAATTTAGAAATTTGAGTTAGAAGAATCTAAACGGTAGAAAGCTAGGACTCTAAGCCCATTACAACTTAGAGAAAGGTAATTAAAAAAAAAGTACACAAACTGCTCAAAAAATGAAAGTACCAATTATAACAAAGGGCAAAAGGAATGGAGGGTTGGGACTTGGGAGTCCCACAAGATGGGCACCTTCCACTCCACTCCTCTTTGCCCAAGTTTCCACACCTTGTGCCCATAGGAGCTGACCCTCTTTGGAGCCAACACCCATCCACAAAGGAGAGGCCTTGCCCAAATTGCCCCTCCGCCCCTAGTTTCAATAAATTCTTGCATAACTTCTTCAATAAATGTCAAAAATAAAGAAAAAAAATTAGATGGGCACGTAAATTTTTGAATTCCTCACATTTTGTAAAAATTTTAAAAAATCACACAAAGTAATTTAGACATAGATACATGCCCAAAATCCCATTTATCCCCGAGGGGACAACAATCCTTTACGGGTTAAGACTTAAGAAGTGCTTAAATCTAGCCTATCAAATATACTTTATCCTCTCTTGAGTTGTATACAACAATGTCCTTTTCCTGAGTTCAAGGATTTCAGCATGTCAGCTACTTGTTTCCAAATGATGGTGCCTTTTAGCGTTTATTTTTGTATCAAAAAGTATTGTTCACATGATTACATTTGATTGTTCCTTTCTTCATGCCACCTTCATGCTCAAAGTAATTTTTGCGCACATTTTTGGCAAAGTAAACCTTGAATTGCATCTTGCCAATCAAAATCCTCTTCCCAATCAAAATCCTCTTTTTCAGCTTAATCAATTTCAGACACGTTATTTGATGAATTTAGCGGCCATGTATTTGTTTGCCATATAACTTACACAAGATATTCCACACTAGTTGAGAGTTCGTGCAAATGTTCTCTACCTCTAAGTTGTAGTAAATCCCAAAATTAACATAAATAATTTAATGTGAATTTGCTAAACTTCATTCAAATGTTAAAACAATTTTTTTGTGTGAACCAAAAAATCTTCGTTTCAGAAATCCTTCAATCCTTGGAACTTTTCATATTTTTCTTGTAAAAGAAGCTTTTACTATTCTCAATAATAATAATAAAATCCATCATTGTCATTTAGCACGTTGTTAATAAATTGCAAATTTTGCTAACGCTATAACACCAACAATTACATGCTTTAAAATCATGAAAATCGCGTAGACTATAAGAGAGTTTTTCTTATTTGAATTTTGTTGTTGGATGTTTAGAAAAGGGAATTGATATGTGCACATCGGGCGCTAATATTTGCACACCTGGGGGTTGATATTTGCACACCTCCTTGGAGGTAAATTATAGATTTCTACCACCAAAAAGTTGAATTTGAGATTTTTGAATTCAGATTTGGACTAAGAGATCATGATTTAGTCTGGAACCATAAAAAAAGTTGCAATTGAACAACACCCAATGAAAAAGCTTATCCTTTTTTACAAACAAAAGTAAAGGTAGCACTTTTCCCTCTAGCTAAGCTTTTTCACTAGGTGTTGTTCAATTGCAACCTTTTTTATGGTACTAAACTAAATCATAGTCTCTAAGTCCAAATCTGAATTTAAAATTCTCAAATTTAGCTTTTTGGTGGTAGAAATCTATAATTTACCTCTCAAGGGGTTGTGCAAATATCAACCCCCTGTGTGCACATATCAATTTCCTTAAAAAATGGGAAAAATAAAATAAGAAAAGGTTTAAGTTTTGCCAATTGAAATGGAACTTGGGACTTAGAATTGAGATCTTGGGTTTCACACTACATGCCTCCGAGATTTACAAATACTATTATTTTTTGTAATTTTTAGTCCCAAAAATTTAGATTTGGCATTTCTATGTAATTTTGTCACATAAAATGTCGGACAGAATGGGAGCTCCTCTTAGGCCAAGGTTTATGCTATTGTTCATGATTCCATACACTCAATTTATTATCTAATCGAAAGCTAACTACTTATTTTATATGTAAAGACAAGTTTGTAAACCCATTTAGCAAGCAAAATGAAGTGTAATATGCAGTGTCTCTATGCTCCCATCCCATGTCATCTCTTCCATACCCATGCCTCCATGTAACCATGGCCCCATATGCTCATGTGCCCATGCCCCATCCCATCCCCCTATGTGCCCATGGCCTGCCCATGGCCCCATCGCAGTGCCGGTAACACCAGTTGATATTGACCGAACGGACAGGTCGTAGTGTCATTTTCTTTATAAGTATAGAAAAAGGGACAAGGTGTATTAATTTTTAAGATGTATTGAGCAACTTTTTTTTGTTAATAAATTATTTTTTACCAATAGATTCAAATCACTATCTAACGTTCCAAAGTTGTTTCAAATTCACACTCAATCTATTTGAATGTATCATCAATTTTTCCTAAACTTGTCTCCAATTTGGTTTGGGTCTTTACAAAATTTTGAAAATGAATAAAACCTTATCAAATCATTATTTTCAGTGTTTTTTTTGAATGTAAGTTTTTTTTGAAGTCTATTTTCAACATCAAAAATTTGGTTTTGAAAATAAGTGTTGATGAATCTTTACTCAAGCTTTTGTACAAGGGTGTCTACTACAATCTTGAGTTTTCTAGTGTTGGAAGATCTTGAAAATGAGCCTCAAATACACTAGAGCTTAGAGAAAAATCCAGGTTAGAAATCCATTAAGAAAAAATATAGGAGTAGATTTTTAAAGTTATAAATTGATTACAATTAGACATGTGATGACCTTAAACCTCAAATTTTTTTGGTGACCAACTTTTTAGAGTTGAGATGTGAAATGAGGATTGGAAGACGTCAAGTCACTTTTGCAATTTTAACAGACACATGTTCAAACATTATAATCTTTCAAACTATAAGTGATATTGTTGTGTTTACTTTTTCCATGTAATCTCTAACATGTTTAGTTTTAATTTGTACGGTTACAATTGAAAAAAAACTTGATGAAATTTATGAAAAGATTGGTTGATTGTTGATTTTCATGAAAATTCCAATAAGCTCAGATAGGCCTCAGGCATTTAGGGGTTAACCCCTAAAGGATCAAGAAGCCTACTTTGGGCTTTTCAGATATATGGGCAAGCATTTCCAATGTAACTATATAAGATAAGAATGTGAAAATAGGGGTGTATATGCCTACATTGAAAAGCTTGCATTCCTTCCCTTTTTTTTTGAATTGAATGACTTTTGAGTGAAATATGGTACCATATGTGATTTAGGTGTCAACATGGGCATCCTTAAAAAAATAAATAACAAATGAATTGAGGAAGGGTATGGCCTACAAATTGTTCAAAAATACTTTACAATGGCTTGGTCAATGAGCAAAATTTTCAACAAACTCTCCTTGATCACATAATAACTTCTATTTTATTTTTCACTTTTACAAAAACATTACTCTAGCACCTGCTTTGGCAAGTACTCCACATGATGTTCTAGGTTTGCACCATATGAATTTTGCAATTGAAATTTACGACTACAAGAATTGCTTCCATGAAATTTCCATAGTGTAATGACAATTTTAACAAAGCACTTCTTGCTTCCAAATTTGTCCACTATGTTTTAAGCGTTGAGTGATCACATAATTTAAGAGGCATATAGCCAAAGTTCATGTTCTACAAGAAATTCAATTTGCACAAGAAATTCATAAAGTGAAAGATATCATTTTGGATGACCAAACAAAATTTGACACCTTAGATAAACTTCAATTAAAGTTTTGACCCTACTTTGAGTGTTATGATCAAATGAAGTGTGCTCATACAAAGTCCAAACTTTTGAGAGGGTATACATAAGTAAGTGAAAAAAGAGAGTTTACAATCCGATTATTGAAAAAGTTTTCAAATTTTGATCTACTAATGATTATTGAGAGAGGTCCATTTTGAGCCATTTGGGTATGTAAAGACAAAGGAATTTTATGAGTTAAAAACTATAAAATAAACCCTACTATGAAGAACAGCTAGTTTCAAGTGGTTAATAGAGAAGTTGCTTAGAATGGATGAAGTATATCCTTATATGATTAAAAGAAAACGTGGTTTGTATTTCAAATGTGGACAATTTCTACTCTTGGTTATGAGTTACTAGATGATTTTTGTGCAAGAGTTTGAATCAATTCATGTAAAGATGAAAGTAATATACTTGGGCAACAATGATTTTGTTTTCTAGAATCTTTTCAAGTTGTACTTTGTTTAATTTAGAACTCCAAATCTACATTCTACCCACCTCTTGCACTCTTAGGCATTAAGAGGTAAAATAGTAGTGGATTCTTTTTGCATATGTGTATCTATTTAGTTTTTGAAAAAGCTTTACATGAAACGTTGATAGAAATTAGAACATCAACTAGATTATTTGATTGATTGGTTGATGATGAAGTTTGATTTGATGTCAATATTTAGCCATTTGTTTATTAGATCAAATATTTCGAGCTCCATTGAAGTTATGATGCAAACATTAAAGAATAAGATCAAGTTGCATGACATACGTTGCCATAATTTAGAGATTTGGAAGAAAATGCTTCCGGTCAAATTTTAGCACTTCATTGAAAAAGATTTCTTTGTAACTTTCACAAACATTCATATGTTTGCATTCAATAGCAATATTATTTTTTTCATCAATACTTATAGTTTTGAACCAATGTTGACCTCTTTTTTCTTGAAATTGTCTTAAGATAAATTAATTTAATATTTCACTAGGGTTTGACCAAAATTATACAAACATATGTTTCGAATGAAAAAGGGAACTCAAAACACCAAAATCAATGAGGTATGCAATTAAAACTTAGAATTCAATTATTGTTGTTGTCTTTTTATTTATTTTTAATTTAAGATTGTTTATCCTCACAAGGTCTAACTAAGATTGCTATCTTTCCAATCGATCCCTTTGTTTGGTTTTATCTAAGTACTGTAATCATTTGCAAAGGGTGAATAGCGATGTTGATATCAGGATGGTGAAAATATATATTAATCAACTTGATTGATGTTCTCACGTCGTAAAAAAGCCACAAAATAAACCCCCTCTCAAATCTTAAGTTTATCTCTGCAAACTCTTTTTCTTATGCCATTGTGAATTTCATTAAAGGTGCAATTTTTTGTTGTTCATCCTCATGTTGCATCCAGAACTAATTTCACCCTCATAAACAACATCCTCTCTAATTTTGAAGTGACTGCATTACACCGTCTGTAACATAGAGAAGCTTATTATAACCTCTGTAGGACCAAGCCTCCTCGTGCTTCTTTTATGTACAGTCAAACCTCTCTTATTGCAAATTTCATATTTGCATAATTATCTATATTTCTCAAATTGCATACTCCCTTTGTGCATAAAGTGCATAAAGTGCATCAAGTGCATCAAGTGCATCAAGTGTGTTCACGATGGAGTTACTTTAGATCGCGGGCTTGCTTCCGTAGAAAGATTCTGCAAACCTCCCATTAACCCATGGCATCAAGCTCCCAGGCCTTGAGTCACATGTACATGAAGGCCATGATGCAATAAATGACTTATGCAATATAACCTCTTTGTGTGCATACTCCTAAAATAACTCCCCATTGTTCCCATGCAATAAGGGAGGTTTGACTATAGCAACATAGCAGTTTTGGGTAGGTACCTGTGATTGGAAATTTTCATATTTTAGGCTAAAATTTGACTAGAATGTGGGAACAAGGTTTATCTTTTGTATGTACTAAATTTCATAACATTTGAAATCATGAGTAAAACATGATACCTTAATATGTTGTTTTTTTGAGGGCGGGCACTTTGGGCAAATTTTCAAAAAATCACTTTTTTCAAAAATCAAAATTTGAAATTGGTTTAGGAGATTTGTGGAATGTGGAAAGCTTTGAATCATTCCGTTTTGATCAATGAGATAAATGTTATGAGGAGTTTTTGTTTGCGGGCAATTATGGATTTTCTACTCAAGAATAAAGTTTGAGGTCCTTTATTTTACTTAATTTTTGTTATGGAAATTACTACAATGACGCCCTAAATTGCTAATGAGACACCCCTATGAACATGAAATTTGATCACTTAGTGTTGTTTTTTATTTATTAAAGTGGTCCGTCATTCATTCAATAACATCATTCCCACCTCTTTGGAAGAAAAAATGACAAAAACAAATTTTTGTTGAAATATTATTGCCCCAATGATAATTTTTGATATATTTTTGCTTTAAGTAACTCAAAAGTTCTATATACTTAGTTTCAAATTTAAGCACACATATTTTTTTTGTAGTATAGCCTTAGAATGATACAAGTGAAACAAATCTTTTGATCCAAATAAAAAAATTAGCATTAAAAATCACATTTCATGCTCATAGGGGGTGTCTCATTAGCAATTTAGGGTGTTGCTGTAATAATTTCCTTTCATTATTTTGGAAAAAAAATAAAAGGAAAGGATATAGTTTTTTATTACAACATTACAACCATTGGGATTGGCTTTTTTCATTTCCATAATTAAATTCTTAACCATTTAGTGTTTTGACACATTCTCTACTTCTTTTTACTTACTATTTTATTCCCACGTGTTGTATAATTCCAAATGATTTAAAATATTTTTGACATGTACCCTACTTAGGTGGAATAAGGAATTTAGAGAAGCACCACCCACATGGCCTTTTTTCTTAGAAATTTCACCTTTTGAAGGGTAGCTGCCTGATTTTTCACATGACGTTTTTTAATATTCAAATCATTCTGTCTTCCAATCTAAGCGATGGATTTTTTTTTTTTTTTTTTTTTTTTTTTTTAAATCATCTAAAATTGTTCAACTACAAGATCCTACAATCATGCATGCATAAAAATGTTTTTGTTTTCAAATTTCACTGATGCTCTATAAAAATGGCAGTTTTGGAGAGTTTTTGGCTAAAATGCTCCTTGGTCCTTTAGGGGTTAAAACTATTATTTAACTTCAAAGATCTTTAACCTCAAAAATTATACATGCTTCACATCTCTTGAAATGAATAGAAAAATCACAATACAATTCTCATGTCACATAAGGTAGGAACACCCCTCTCATTGGGTGCCCCATCCTTGAGATCTACTTTTGCAGACAAAGCTCATGTCGGTAACAGACATTAAAAAAAATTGGTTATGGGTGATAAAGTGATGGTTTTGGGTAATTAAATGATGGTTATGGGTGATTGGCGTGACAATTTTGAATGCCCCATCTCACTATTTAAGAACTCCTCAAGTTAGTGTTATGAGCATATGAGCACACTAGACACATCTCCTACACACAACTACACATTTTCAAAAAATTTGGACTTTGAAAAATCTTTGTGAACAAATGCTTTCAATTTAATGCCAATATTTTTAGTTTCCTCTTAGTAACTTAACATTATTTTTTTCAAAATTCATCAACTAATTTTCCTACTCCAAATTCCAAAATCCAACACTTATGAATGTTCCTACCTTATAACCCCATATTCAATCAATATGGAGTTGCATGTTACATGCAAAATGTATGTGTACATTACATTGATGCAGATACACTTCATTTATAACATGCAACTCCACATTGATAAAATATGGGGTTGTATGCTTCACTGAACACTAAAACCATGAGCGCTTTGAGAAGCCTATTGCCTGTATCTAAACTAGAGCAAAAAAAAGGGGGAGAAATTGGAGCGATGGCTCATTCTTCAAACCCTCCCACCAGCTGTGGTAAGTTAGATGAAAATGACACCAATTTCATCAAGTTTATTCGTGGTGGACCGTCGGAGAAGAAGGCTTTTCATTGAGAGAAGCTACTTTGAAGCAAATTTTTCAAGTACTTCATTTGAAAAGCAAGCTGCTGCTATGGAGACAAAAGCTTTAGGGACTGGGGCTAGACGGCATGCCGTTTTGGATGGGCCCACGTCTGACACTCTGCCCAGCTCCTATACAAATCATTTTCTCTCTCTTCTTGTATTTTGAATTCTAACCTTCATTTTTTGAAATTTGCATTTGAGCCCTTTCACTTGCTATTGTGCTTCTTGAAACTTGGTTAGTAACTAGTTCATTTTCCCAACTAGATGGCATGCCGTTTTGGTTGGGGCCTGTGCCTAACACTCTGCCCAGCCCTTGCTTGAACCATTTTCTCTCTCCTTTTGAACTCTGAACTCTAACTTTCACTTTTTGAAATTTGTGTTTGAGCCCCTTCACTTCCTATTGTGCTCCTTGAAACTTGGTTTGTAATTGGTTCTTTCATTGATGTGCTCATGAACTAGTTACTAACCAAGTTTCAAGAAGCACAATAGCAAGTCAAGGGGCTCCAACGCAAGTTTCAAAAAGTGAAGGTTAGAGTTCAAAGTTCAAGAGGAGAGAGAAAATGGTTTGGGCAGGGGCTAGGCAAGGTGTCAAGTGCGGGCCCCAGCCAAAACGGCATGCCATCTAGCCCCAGCCAGCTTTAGGGCCGCGCACATGACCATTTGTGAGGGCTCCGTCCGACGTAGCACGGACGTGGGCGGGTCCCCACCACCGACTTACTTTCTGGGAAGCAGCAAGTTTTGGGGAGATTCCGCATGGTGAAAAAAACACCCCCCACTCTCTTTGGGTCTCAGAAGTTTTCTTCACCTTGTTCGACGGTTGAAAAGAACTTTGCATCTTACAAAATTTAATTGGTATTTGGTTGATTTGAATCATAGCTATTTGATTCTTATGCTATCCCAATCAAGCATACCAAAGTTCATATCCTAAAAATTAATACCCCATGTTTGGTGAACTATTTTGTGTGGAATTCATGGTGTAGAGTGATAATTGATTGAAATAAAATTGGTGATAAGTTTTTGAGACTTGATTGCATAGACATGTAAGAAACATTCATATGCACATATTTCCTTCTAACAAGCATTTCCAAAAAAGCTTTTACCCTCAAGGCCTAATGGAACCAAAACTGTCCTTCCTTGTTTGTAATTTGGGGTATATTAGTAGAAAATTCTATAAAAAATATACAAAATTTCATTTCAAACCTGTTGATTTTATCTGTAACTTTAGTCAAGTTGATTTGGGTACTTTTCAACAAGAGTTTGTTGATTTTTTGTTGATTTTTTGTTGACTTTTTGTTGTTTCTTGTTAATTTTTGCTTATTTTTCTGTTAATTTTTGTTGTTAAATATTTTTTTAACAATATACTTTTTTCGTATTTTTTATTTTTTAAGCAGAAAAAATAAAATAAAAATTCGAATCTGGCCGGCAAGCGTTGTAACTGCAAGGCAGCGTAGCATAGCAGCCGAGGGTGTTGGCCTCAAGCGCCTGGGCCGAGGGTCAAACCCCTGACCTCTAGCCTCCAACTCCACCGCATTACCTTGAGGCCCACTACCACTAGACCATGCTCACACATGTGTGCACACAAGGAATCAAAAAACCTATTTGTACATCACATATTAATTACTTTGCAAAGCCAATGGACTTTGAAGCCTATTTCGGCCTAGTAGAAGACTCTTTTTCAAAAATTCAAAACTACAAAAAGTTGGTTAATGTAGTCTACTTTCACCTCCGACAATTTTTTTCAGATTTGGGGTCTTTAATCAAAATTTATGAGCAAAAATTAAAGAAGGTGTTCAAAAAATTTAAAAGTTTATTTAGTTCCACCCCTTTGATTTTTTTTTTATAACTTTTGATTGAAATACATGAATCTCATAATAATTTTTGCAAGTGACGATTGGCTTCATTTCTAAAAAAATAGTTTTATTTTTTTGAAAACAAAACTCTTATTAGGTTAAAGTCGCCTTTGTAGTTTGCTAGCTTCAAAAAACATCAAATTTTGAATAGTTATGGAATTAAAAAGTTGCAATCATACAATCAAAATTTTGAAGTATCCAAAAGATTAAAAAAGATTCTATAATATTTTGAAGCCTCTTGAATCTTTTTTTAAAAATTCCAAAAATATTCCATAAGAGTTTAATGTTTTTGTTGATCTGATTCATAAAAGAAGGGGAAACATTAAAAATGCTCTTTGGTTGTTTCAGAATATGAAATTTACCTCTCCATGATTTAAAATATCAAAAATACTCTTGTTTTTTTTGTCAAACTATCAACTCTACCCCTTTTATTTTGAGATAACACCAAAAATGCTCTTTTATTTTGAAATAGCAAATATACTCTTGTGTTATTTGAAATATAAAAATTTCCCTTTGGTTTTATGTTGGAACATCAATTAATATATACCCTCAGTTATTTTTGAGGCTATTGCAAGTTCCCATAATTCACTTTTTTTATTATAAGTTTTTGTAACTACTAGAACAACAATGGAAATTACTAAAAATAGAGGCAAGTTAATTGCAAACTCAATCTTGTAGTCAAGTTGTTCAAATTCTTTGTAGGATTTTTGCATATAGATTTATTATTGCAAAAACTATTGCATCAACTGCATAGTGATTTTTATTGTTAATCTAATATTTAAAATAGAATTGCAGTAAAATGACACAAAAGAACTAGAGGTATTTATGGTATTTTCAAAATATAAGAATAAAGATTAATTGATATTTCTACACAAAACCAAAGATAGATTTTTTTTCAAATTGCACAACGATTTATTTGATCATTTAAAATAGTTGAGGAGCATTTTTAATATTTTCCTAGTAGATTAGAGGCATTGTTGATATTTTTGCAAAAAGCCAAGGTTATTTTTGATACTTTTAATCTTTGAGGGACATATATGATTTTATGAAAGAATTGAAGGGCATCTTTTATATTTTTTCATAAAGAAATTTTGGTATTTAAAACAACAAATGTTGTACTTTTTATATGAAACTTTGTTGAATTAATGAAGTTGTGTCCAAAAGTGTCCAAATCAACACAAAACTGTTGATTTTCTGTTGATTTTCTATTGTTTTGTCCTGTCCAAAAGTGTCTAGATTAACAAAAACCTGTTGAGTTTTTGTTGTTTTGGTTGTGTTTTTAGTAGACTTTAAAGGCTACTAATGTTAAACCATACCAAATTGTGGAAAATGAAGAAAAAAGCCACACTAATAATTCTAAAAGATTCTAATTTTCTTGAAAACTTCTTTTATTTTTCAAAAATTCAAAACATTTTCATGTAGTCCAAAAAGATTCTAGAAAGATTTCAAAAACAACCCAAACTATTCTAATAGTTTTTTATGAAAAAATATATAAAAGTATTTTAATGAATTACAAAAAGATTCTAAAACAACTCTAATTGAGTCTAAGAGATTCTAATTTTATAAAGATTTTGAAGCTTTTAAACAAATTTCATAATTAAAGATTTCAAAAAGATTATCAAAGATTCCAAAGAAAATTCTCAAAGATTCTCAAAGGTTCTTAAAGATTCTTAAAAATTCTGAAAATATTCTTAAAGATTCTTGAAGATGTTCAAAGATTCTCAAAGATTCTCAAATATTCCAAAGAGATTCTCAAAGATTCTCATAGATTCCAAAAAAGATTCCAAAAAGATCCTCAAAGATTCTCAAAGATTCTCAAAAATTCTCAAAGATTCTCAAAGATTCTCAAAGATTCTCAAAAATTCTCAAAGATTCTTAAATATTCAAAAAAGATTCTCAAAGATTCCAAAGAGATTCTCAAAGATTCTCAAAAGATTCCAAAATTTCTGTTGATTTAGATAATGGTATCCAAATCAACAAAACGTATTTAGTTTTTTACAAATTTCTGTTAAATTAGTCAATTAGCGTGGGCAAGTGCCCAAAACCACAAGAAACTGTTGATTTTCTGTTGTTTTGGAGAGAGTTTTCTACATCAATGCCTAACTTTTTTCATGATTAATTACAAAGATCATTATTTTTTTAAAGTTCTTGTTGAAGTCTAGTTTTAGTATCAAAAGTCTAATTTTGAAATGACTAATTATGATTTTTCTATTTAAGATTTTGTGCAAGGGTGTCTATTGCAAATTCTTCACTTTCTAGTGTTAAGAGCTCTTGGAAATGAGCCTAAAGTACACTAGAACTTGGAGAAACAATCACATTAGAAATTAAAAAAGTTATAGAGTAAATTTGAAGAAGCCATAAATTGGTTACGGTTACACATGTTGTACTCTACATACTCATGTTTTTTTGGTATCCTCAATTTTAAGTTTGAGATGTGAAAAGAGGATTGAAAGACTTCAAGTCACTTTCATAGTTTTAACACCCTCTTGATCAAATGTTATAATCTTTCAATCCACAAGAGATATTGTTAAGTTTTCTTTTGCTATGTGATCTCTAACATATCTAGTTTGAATTTGTACGGTTACAAAAAAATTTAAATTGATGCAACTTATCAAAATGTTGACATTTTGTTCATCCAATAACAGATTCTAAGATACTCGGGAAAGAGCATGGGCCTTGAGGGGTTAAATTTCTTTTATAATGATTTCAATGTTGAGATGAACATGTCCAAATTTTGTAAAAAATATGTTTTTTTATGAAATCAATTTTTTTAATTTGATTCATATACTAGGACTAAATTTGTACCTTTGAGCATGTCAATATGTTTACTTAGCCAAAATCTTGTTAAAAGAAAGAGATATCAATTTACAAAGTTTGGTCATATTACACTTCACATTGAGTTCTTCATCAATCATATTTTGTTATTTAGTGGGATTTTTTGTAACACAAATGATGTGCATTTGGATGTTTCCTACATGTCCATGCAATCAAATCTCAAAAATTCATCACTTGCGTTTTTTAATCAATTATCATACAAAATCATAAATCTACGGTAAATGATTCACCAAAAACCCAATTCTGATTTTATGGAATTGAAATTTGGTATGCTTACTCAAGACTATACAATAATTTAATATCAATGATGCTAAACAAATAAAATGCCAATTTTGTTGTGAACTATGCAAGTTGGTTGAATGATGTAAAAGCAAAAATTCATACTTCTTTTTGGAGATTGTGTAAGCCCTCTTATGGCATTCAAAAAGTTTGCAAAATAAAGAATATAATTGGCATATCATTCTAATGTTGTTGGTATTTGATTCTTATGCAATCCTAAACATAAATATCAAATTTTTGTTACTAAAATATAATATCCTAATTTTAGCAATTTATTTAAAACAAAAAACTCATGGTTTACATTATAAATGATTAAAAAATGTTGGTAATACATTTTTATGATTTGATTGCATGAATAGGTAGGGAACATCCATATACACATCTATCCTTCAAACAAACATCTTTAAAAAAAATCAGAAGTTCTTCTATATATATTTTGACACCTAAAAGATGTTGCGTGCCTACCAAAAGTGTTGGCTATATTCATATGAGAACCATTTAGTACTTGAAGAAATGGTTTCATGACAAATGCCAAAAATTTCCCAAAAAATCCTAGTTGACTAGTAGTATGTTTGTGACTTGGCTTAAAATTTACAACTCCAATTGGATTCATGTGCTACTCATATACCCTATCCGTATACAATACATGAGAATGTGTACAATACAGCAACATCCTTTAGGGGTTAATGTTGAGGTGATAACGACCAAATTTGGTAAAATAATTGCCTTTTTTTACAATTGGTTTTTGGCAAAGTAAACATATCATCATGTTCAAAGGTATAAATTTTAATCATAATGCATAGGTCAAATAGTAAAATCTATTTACCATAAAGAAATACATATTTTACAAAATTTGGCCATATCACAAGTCATACTAAATCCTTTGAAGATCAAATTTTTGTTACTTAAGGGGGTTCTTTTATCAAGGAAATTGTGCATATGAATGTTTCCTACAAATTCATGCAATTGAAATTTCAAAAAATTCATAACCAATACTTTTTAATCAATTTTCTTGTAAAACAATGATTTTAACACAAAATGATTTACCAAAAATTGAATTTTGATTTATTGGGGTTGAAATTTGATGACTTTTATTGGGATTGGGGATAAGAATTAAACATGAAAATCACAAAAAATAATGAAATGTCATTTGATGCCAATTTTATTCTATAACATGTTGAGTGGTAAAAGGGAGTGACAACTTTGTTGGAGGGCATTGTATTGCTGCTCCTACAAAGATCAAGGACTCTAAGCTATTTTGGAATGACATTTGGAAGAGGTGAGAGACGATCAAGTTCAATTCAAATTTTTATGTTATTTTTGTAGCTTTTAGGGGGGGAATGTTGGTAGATGAAGTAAAGAGTGTTTTTATAAATTTTAGACTTCTATTTTTTGGGTATTGAGAGCTTGTGAGGTCTTTTTTTTCTAATTTTGAGAAGCATTTACAAGGGAGAATTTGATGAATCACCGTTACCCCTCTCTTGGATCACTTGAGATCCATCACCTTCTTCACCATCAAACATTAATGTCAACATTGCATTTAGAAAAATCCATAATGTCACCTACACTTATAATCCTAATTCACTCAAGCTTAGTTCCAAGAGGAGAAAAGAAGAGTCTTTGAGTTCAAATTTTGAGAAGTTGTTAAGAGGATGCTTTTATAATTTGCTAAGTTACCATGGAGGTGAAAAACTAGAGTAAACAAACAGTGAGGGCTACAAAGCTTACAATCTGTAAGCCCTAGGCCGTGAGGGCTAGAGGGAGCAAACCCGCATTCTTGTGCCCTCATATGCGACATTGCACGGGCTTCATAAGCCTCATGAGCACAAGCCTTCTGTTGTAGCATATATGACAGTTCATTTCAGAAAAGCTTTTGCCTCCGACTAACTTTACCACTCACTCTTTGGCTCTGGCCATACACATAAGTTACATCATGTTAAATCTTAAAGGTCCAAAGGGTGTTTTTACCAGAAATGGCCAAAATTTGTGTTTTTTCAATATGTCAATGTGAATTTTAATTTGAAACCTATTTTAGAAAGTTTCAATTGTACAAAATTGTAGTAAAATATTTTAGTATTGAGTGCAAAAAGATTGGGCCCATTTGGCCACACGGATTGAAAGATTATAGCATTTGAAATTCATTAAAAAGTATTTTTTGTCCCTATCCAAATGGGTCAGCAAACTTTGGACCTCTTTGGAGTCAAATTTTTGGTTGGCATGAAATAAAGTTTCTTTCCCATTGATATTTAAATCTTGTTAGGTACACTCAAGAAAAGTTTCAAGAGCAAATTATGAATCTAGCTTACTTTGATTTGCCCTGCAGTATTAGAAGGTTGAGTAAATTGGCAATACGTTAGTCATTCTTTCATGATTTCTTGTGCATTGAGGACATCTTTCACTTGAAATTTAAATGGTAAAGAGTTAGAGACAAACAAATGGAACGTTTGTAAAAAGAATCAAGAGCTTTGGATTTATAGATTGAAAGACAATAGGCCCTAAAGTTAAAGGAAAACAATTTTTCCTTAAATTGCCCAAACATAGTTAACCCCTAAAGGACCAAGGGTGTTTTTTGAGAAAAAATCTGAGAAACTGCCAACTTTTAGTATATTGCCCAAAATTGAAAAAAAAACTTTTTTCTCAATTCCAACCATACAAAAGTTAGTGAAACAGATAAATAAATATGTGCAAAAAATTTCAGCCCATTTGACCACAAGGATCGTAAGATTATAACGTTTGAAGTGAGAAAAATAGCTTTTTTTCATTGCTGCAAAACAAGGTCAACAGACTTTGAGCCTTCCTAGAGTAAATTTTTTGCTCTACACAAATTTGAGCTTTTTGACCATTCACAATTATATGATGTTAGGTTCACTCATGAAAATTTTCAGATGCAAATATAGAATCTAGCTTATTGTAAATTACCATGCAATGCAAGGAGGTTTAGTGAATTGGCAATATACTAGTCATTCTTTCATGATTTCTTCTACAATAAGGAAGTCTTTCATTTGAAATCTAAATGGTGAATAGTTGGAGACAAACATTTGGAATTAGTGAAAAAAAGTTTCAAGAGTTTTGGATTTATAGATTGAAAGATAATAGGGCCTGAGGTTAGAGGAATTTTTTTTCTTGAAACTGCCCAAACACAGTTAACAAAGTTTGACTCCCTTCAAAACATGATGTGAGAGCTCATTTTTTTTTTGACAATTGTACACCATGTCTTTTTTGTTACATACTTGCCAAATTTCAGAAGTTGATGAGAGTTTTAGCATAAGATTCTCCAAAGATGCCCAAGCTTCCTGAGCTGCCTAAATTCTTTTAAGCAGCACAACTTTTGAACCGGCCATCCATTTGGGGAAAAAATTACATTTCCACTTGAGGGATACATATTTGCACCTTGTGTAACAATTTTGAGAACATCCAACAAAAATTGACTCTATATGACCCTACCCGAGTTCTCAAGTGGCTGTTCAATAGCCACTTGGTCCTTTAGGGGTTAACAAAGTTTGACTCCCTTTAGAATGTGATGTGAGAGCTCAATTTTTTTTTCACACAATTGTACATCATGTCATTTGAGTTACATACTTGCCAAATTTCAAAAGTTTACAAGAGTTTTAACGTGAGATTCTCCAAAAATACCCAAACTACCTGAGCTGCCCAAAAAAATTTGGGCATCATAACTTTTGAACTAGGCATCCAATTGGGAAAAATATTATATTTTCATGTAGGGGATACATCTTTACACCTTGTATAACAAATTTGAAATCATCTAGTAAAAATTGACATATGACCCTACTCAAGTTCTCAAGTGGCCGTTGAACGGACACTTGGGCCTATAGGGGTTAATCAATTACTGCTCAAAAATTTGAATACTTACTATCCTGGTGGACAGTTATTGCACCATAAAGACAGGGTGACAACATAAACATTTCAAAAAATATATATAAAGATCCATAGAAATTTCCGGTTTCCTAAATGTTTTTTTTTGTATGGAAAGAGCAACTCTTATGTTTTTTTTTGTGAATACTTGATTAATTTTGCCAAGTTTTGTTTTTTTTTGAAAATTTAAATATGAGGCAAGAATGTGCCTTCCCAGCCCTTTTTTGATTTAACTTATATGATGTTCCAGGTGATTTACAAGAATCATTTTGGTTTACAAAATCGAGCGCAAAGTTGCAAACTCCACCATTTCCCAGTTCCCACCGGTCTTTGTTTCAAATGCGGTCTAGAAAATCCTAAACATTGGAACTATTAACTTATGTCGTGAGGACAAAAATACGTGTACGGATGACAGAAACATGTGCACTGGTGACAAATACAAACAAGTTTCATCCGAATTCTTTTTGTGAAGAGTTCTTTGAGTGCACGAGTTTTTGGGTGATGGAAAGCCCCTCATAAAAATTTGACAAGCTTTTTCACATTAGAGTATGTTAAATATATGAATGGTAAAAGAAGCTTTTCTAGTATATTGACAACTTTTATCTGCTTACTCTAAATTGAAATTTAAAGTTTTATCATGAAAATGGTGTTTCTTGAATTTAAGCCCAACTTATGAAATGAAGCTTGTTAGATTTAGATTCCACACCAGTTCAAAAAATTAAAGATGATTTTCAAATTTTGAGTATTAACCCCTAAAGGACCAAGCTGCTTTTTAACCAAAAACTCTCCAAAATTGTCATTTTTAGAACATCAATCAAATTTGAAGACAAAAACATTTTTATGCATACGTAAATGTAGTATCTTGTAGTAGAATAGTTTTAGAAAATGTGGAAAAAATTCAAAATTTTCCACTATGCGTAATGGAAAATACAAGTGTACAATGGTTTGAATATTCAAAAACATTTTTTTGGATCCTATGATAACTAGGCAGCTACCCTTCAAAAAGTGAAATTACTAAGGAAAAAATGTTGTATTGGTGGTGCTTCTCTAGAATTTGTTATTCCACTTAAACATGATACATGTCAAAAAAGTTATAAATCATTTGGAATTATAAAACACATGGAAAAAAAATAGTAAGTAAAAAGAAGTTGAGAATGATTCAAACAATTAAATTGTTAAGAACTTAATTATGGAAACAAAAAATTCCAATCCCAATGATTGTAATGTGGTCATAAACAATTGAAATCTTTAGGTTTTTTATATTTTTCCAAAATAATGAAAATTAGGTAAAATAAATGACTTCAAACTATATTATGGAGGTAGAGAATCCATATTTGCCCGCAAACAAAATCTCCTCATAACTCTCATTGCGCATTGATAAAAATGGAATGATTCAAAGCTTCCCATGTACATATACATCTAAAGAACCAATTTCAAAAAACAAAATTCAAAAAATGTAATATTTTATAAAGTTTGTGAGCTGCCTAGATTAACAACCAATTCAAAGAAAACTACATATCATGCAATAACTTTTAAACCATGAAGTCAAAAGTTATGAAAGTTGTTGAGCCTTAAAGCTACTCATTGGACACATCATGTGTGAAAATTTCAAAGAAAAAAAATCATTGGTAGCAAGCTGCCCAAAATTGCTATGTTGCCAAAAAAGGGTGTTCAGGACTTTAGGGGTTAACAAAAATGGAAGGTAAAATTCAAAAAATGTAAAACTTGTTTTGTATACAAGATACATTTTCTCCACCCTTTGAAATGGTTGTTTTTTTCTGGTTTTTTGACTAATGACTATGTGGCATTTTTTGAAAATGGATTGTAGCTTGCGAGCTCCATTCCTATTTTGGTTGGAGTTGAAGGTGGCCCCTATGCCTAGATTTTTGCAGCATCATGAGATTTATTTTGTAGGCAAAATGTACTTATTGGCATTTTTTTGAAAATATCCAAATAACCATTAGCATTACTTAACCCCTGAAGCCCTCAGCACCCTTTTGTGGCAACATAGCAATTTTGGGCATCTCACTACCAATGGAATTTTCATTTTTTTCTTTTAAATTTTCACACATGATGTGTCCAATGAGTAGCTTTAAGGCCCAACAACTTTCATAACTTTTGACTTCATGGTTTAAAAGTTATTGCATGATATGTAGTTTTCTTTGAATTGGTTGTCAATCTAGGCAGCTCACAAACTTTATTAAATATTACATTTTTTGAATTTTGTTTTTTGAAATTGGTTCTTTAGATGTATATGTACCTTGGAAGCTTCAATCATTCCATTTTGATCAATGAGGTGAAAGTCATGAGGAGATTTTGTTTGCGGGCAGTTATGGATTCTCTACTCTAAAAAAAACTTTGAAATCCATTGATTTACTCAAATTTCAATATTTTAGAAAAAAACAAAACAAAAAGGTGTAGATTGTTTATTACAACATTAGAACCATTGGGATTGGAACTTTTCATTTCCATATTTAAGTTCTTAACAATGTAGTGGTTTGAATCATTCTCTACTTTTTACTTACTATTTTGTTTCCATATGTTTTACAGTTCCAAATGATTTGAAAATTTTCAAGTGTGTACCCAACTTGCTTTGAAGAACAAATCCAAAAAGTTACAACCGTTTTGGAAATTTTTCATACATATATGACCTTGTGAAGTGCAACTGCTTGGATTTTTGCAGAGACCAAAAATGGCTTTTTGTGAATTCAAACTTGAATATCTAACAATCTACATGGTGAAAATTTCTGAATTTTTTTATCACATCTTTTGATACTAGTGTAGTACAAGATTTTACGGCTACATTTGTCAAAAACAACTTTTCTTCTTCTAAAATTTGGTACTTGTATGAGAATGGCAATTTTAGACTAGTTTTGGTGAAAATTTGAGCTTAGTGCTTTAGGGATTAATTATTGCACGGAATTGGAATAGACAATACCTCAGATAATTTTAAAATGGTGGCATTAATTTTCATTTTGATACGAATTTTGTGAAAGCCTAGGTTGCAATGCAATTTTCATTATTACAATAGGGCATTTTTTGAATTTCCTCCCTTTTTTTGTTCTGTAGGTATGAAGCTAGTTTTATATATATTTAGAGGCAATTAGACCTTAAATTGCCCAAAAAAAAACAGTGCCCTTTCACTAAAGTATCAGTACAGTTTTGAATTTTCACAGAAACATTTCTAAATTTTAATAAACGTGTAGCAGACATGGAATTTTATGTTACAAAATAAAATAAATAAATAAATCTGAATACAACCACAAAAATGGATGCAGATTGAAAGACTTTGAAAGATTTTGAAGTTTGACCAAATACTCATAAACTCATAGGCCATAGCCCCGTCCTTGAAGGGTTAAACAGAAGCGGCACGCACTAAAACGGAGCCGCCCGTCAGAAAATCCAGAGCCCAAGATTGCCCGTCAAAGAAAAACGTCCAAAATTAACACTGCCGGCGGTACGGTAGACATCTCTACCGTTTATGAGCCCCTTGACACCGTCCTGCATGGCCCCCGTTCCAGTGCCTGTGACCGTGCCTGGGACCGTGCCTGGGACCATGCCGCCGTAGCCGCTTCGTCTGCGTCCCGAGAGTGCCCGCGTCACTGGATTGCGACATCGTTTAAACAGCGGCACTGCGGCAGTGACGATGGCCATGAGCCCATGCATGCCATCGCTCGATTCCCAGGCTCCGGATGCTCTTTCGGCGACCTTCTCTGGGTAGGAATGGGCATGGTCCGAGCTGAGAACGACATCCTCCCGCCGCACTTGGACTTCAGATAATACTCGCCATGGCGTCCATGAGTCCACCACATTGGAAGTTAAGCTTAGCGTGCGTCGAGAGTGCTGGGGCAACGGTGCAAACCCATTGTGGCCATCGGTCCATCGCCTCCTTGGCTGCCACAGCACACTCAGCCAGCCTCTGTTCTAACTTAGGGCTGAAGCACTGAAGCAGTAACTAGTTGCACCACACATGTCGTCGTTTCAGGATCATCGGCGGGAACTTGGACTTTTCCGCAAAATCGCGGGAAAAGATCAATTAAAAAAGTAATTTGTATTTTACGGAGACTCCGGAGGCCAAACTCATCGGCTGCCGGCATCCGATGCTCGCTCCACTGCTAAGCTTAAGTTATGCTACATTTGGAAAATCTCTCTCACTCTCAACGTGACGCCCTTCCCACCTGAGAGGAAGGTGCAATTTACAGGTTTGTAAGGTAGACTAATCTGTGCGTAATTTTTACTTCCAAGCCTGACCCCCGTTTTTAGGGACTCTGGGAGTGGAGGAGAGTCAGGAGACCGGGTTATGTGGCTGGCTCTAGGGTTTAGCCGATCTTCTTATGCTTCCCGGTCCTTGGCTGGATCATTGGTTGTGAGCATCTTCGTGGAGTGGAGCGTTTTCATGGTGCGCTTCGCTGACCTGGTACCACTACTACGCTTCACCTTTTTGGATCGGTTGTGTTTTCGCTTACCTCGCTTTGCACTTCCGGACCTTTATTGCACTCTATCCAGTGCGCTCCGTAGGTGTGGTACAGCTCGTTTCCTAGATCTCCCGCATTGGCGTGTTCCTTGGTTTGTGTGAATGGAGAGTGGAAGACTAGAGGTCTGTGCTGCCTTATCGCCTGTATAAGCACCCAAGGTATTCTCTGAGAGTTGGAAGAAGGGATGTGATAAAGCGGCTATAAGAATGCTAGTTCATGTTTTTGCTGCTGTGCATATCCACCTTCAGCGGTGGACTGAGGTAGCGGCAATGGAGTATTTCATTGCTGATGACCAGATTGTGGCGTGACTTTTATTTTGAATGGTGCCTTCCTAGTGTCGAAGCATATTTCTGCTGTGCTTTCCCCGATGAGGCGCGTCTCAGTTTGGTAGTGTCGTTGTAATCTGCCCTTCCTCCTTCCTTTTAATTCAATCAATGTTTTCCATTGACGAACATTAGCCTCAACCCCTTCACTGGTAGTACCGATAGAAGCCTGACTGGAGTACTTTGTACGAGAAATCGATTCTAGAAGCTGAACTAGTTCGCCAGAGATAACATCGCGCCTCCACTCACCGTAAAGTGAGTCACTTTCGCTACAGTGTTTCTAGACGCGGTTTTGCTTCATCCAGTATGTTTTTACCTTAGAATGATAGGATCTCTTGGGCTAAGATGTGTCCAGAAATTAGGAAATCCGGAGTAGACTAGTAGCTTCAGTAACGTTAATCATGTATAGAGTTCGTGGTATCGACGAAAGTACAGAAGTTTCTTCACCAGGGATGTTTTTGAGATTGGACGGGGATTTTTTTTCACAAGGCATAAATGCGTACTTCATGATTCTTTGCAGGCTTTTTTTCTCTTCACCTGTAGAGATTTCAGAGAACGATCCCTCATGAGCTTGCTATTGACTGGTACTTGGTGTGCGCCGTTTGTCATGTGCACGTCGAAGTTTTCGTCTTACAATCCGGTCTATGAAAGCATCTCGATTTGCAGTAGAATTTGACATGTAGCAGGGCCACCTTCATGTAGATACTTACCATATATTTTCATGTTCCATGATGGCGAAAACAGTTGGGAGAGGCTACAGTGCAATTGCATCGGAAGGAACACGTCTGAGTTAAAAATATTATTGCGTTCCTCCGGCGAATGGTAAGAAGTTGAGGATAGTGGAGGTAAATACTGAACATACAACAAACTCGCCTACGTTGTAAGGAATCTGTCTTTTCTTGTACATTTTCTTATTGCTTACTGCCATGCATATCGAAGTACATGGTTTAGTAATTTCGTAGGTGACAAGTTCATCATATCTGCTCTTTGAGCTTCAGCTGCTTGCTGAACCTGCGCAGGAATTCCAACGACGACATATTTCACGATTACAATATGCTATTTCCCACGAATTTTCCAATTTCGCAAGTGCAGTAAGCTTGTATTTGGATGTCAAGTCAAATATGAGCAGTCATGGAATCGAAAGGCGCGACGGACATGATTATTCGTAACCGTAATTACAATATCAAACCTGCACACGTTGTCGATGGCCATGATACTGAAGAAGACAACGATTTTCCTGAGTTCGAGTTTCCAGTCAGTAATGGTGTGAGTACGTTAGATGCGTGGAAAGCTGTGTCAACAGGAGGGCAAGCTCTGCAAGCAGGTAGTGGCAATAGTACCTGGGCTTTTCTTCAGCCGGGGGGTTTATTTAGTGATGAGTCTCCAAAGAAGATGCCACCTGCGGCTCGCAGCAAAAACGCAGACACGGCACCAGACCCGAACCCATTCTTCCCATGCGTGTCCGTCGAACCCGCTCCGAAACAGTTGTCACCGTTGGCCACATTCAAGCATTTGGAATTAGGTCTTAAGAACGGGACCGAGGATGCGGTAGAGAAATCCTCAGGTGATGACATGGCAGCAGTGCCTTCAACTCCGACAGGGAAGAGTTCAGGCATCAAAATTAGGGTTGCAAATGACTCGGTAGCGTCAGCAGTGCCGTCCACTCCAACCAGGAAGAACCTGAGTGCCATTCGAAAAGTGTCGAGCGACTCGGCAACTATGCCTGCAACTCCGACTGGGAAGAGACTTGGCAACTACTCCAAAGTGACGAAGATACAGGCTGATGCAGCGAGAGCTCCTGAGCGGGTGAAGGCTGGTACGTGGAGTGCAAGTGCTGTTTCGGGGAAGACATCAAGTGGTGTCAGGAATCATGTCCTCACAAGCCCGAGAGTGAGAGAGGAGCTCGGTCGAGCCCTCTCACCCACTCTAGACCGAAGAAGCCTTGCAAGTCCAAGACGTCTGTTGCCTGAGCGCTCCAGATCACCCCTTCCTTCCTCAACGCCAGATCGAGTCAACTCTGGCGGTAGTCGGTCTATCTCCCCGAGCCCGAGAAGTAGCACTCCCACAAGACGTCCGAGTACTCCACGCTCAATATCACCCGTGCCATCTCCTCGGCAGGATCAGAATTCCGCAGCGTCGAAGGAGCAATGGCAACTGAGTAGTACCATGCGATCTGCTTCGATGCCAAGCTATCCAAGATACATCACTCCCACACGAGCGGCATCGTTGAAAGCTGTGAAATCGCCTCAAACTCCTACCGGGACTGCAGTGAAAGAGTGGCAATTATCTCCAGCCTCTGAAGCTACAACGCCTCGAAGCGACCCTGTTGTTAAGAGAGCTACCAAGCTTGACACACCCGTGGCAAAGATTACAGCGGACGAGGAGGGTCTTCCTACATTGAAGGTCAGGACTTCTCCACCTCTAACGCAGCCGACGGGGTTCAACTTCAAGAGTGATGAAAGGTCGGAGAAGCGGCGGATTTTTATTCTAAGCTTGAGGAAAGGATGAAGGCCAAGGAGGAGGAAAGAGACGCCTCGATGCGAAAGCCCAGGAAGATAAGGAGGCGCAGTTGAAAGAGTTGCGGAAGAATTTAGGTTATAAAGCCAATCCGGTGCCCAGATTTTACCAAGAGCCCCCGCCTGTTCCAGTGGAGTTCACGAAGTCCCCCCAC
>OY987243.1:36680619-36975619 GCA_963920765.1 Ulota crispa
AGGGATACCATGTGCAGAGGCCGGTAAGGGGCTTAGGGGTACAGAGCCCGGTAAGCCAATGAAAGGTACCGGGCTCGTTACAAGAAACTTAATTGTTCCAATGCACTCTTTTGTGTCAGCGGCCGCTTTTCGTTTTTCGGCGAAAGATGCGGAGATTTATACACTTGATATTTCCAAAGTGAGAAAGTGAGTCTTCTAGTACAAAGAATCTTCAATTCCAAAAGAATACCGCGACTGAGTGAGCTTTTAGTGAGCAGGCATCAAAGAGTTGCCAAAACACGACGTGGCGGACATGAAGATTGAATTCAAGCTAGTCAGAGCCACAAAATACTGGTCTCCAACCTATGTCATTGGCGGAATTAGAAAGCTTCGCAAGTATTTAGAAGAAAATTTGGGAATGGATGGATTCGACAGTCCAAATCCGGTATTGACACCAAATGTATTTGCCAAGAAGAAAGATGGTTCCATCAAAGTTTGCGTGGATTATCAAAATTTGAATAAAGTCACAATCCGAAATTGCTACCCGTTACCCCTTATTTCAGAGCTCATAGACCGGTTGGTGGAAGCAAAGATTTTCACTAAACTGGATATAAGACAGGCGTACCACCGAGTGCGGATGGCATTGAGATATGAGTTTAAAACGGCATTCAAAATACGGTATGGGTTGTTTGAGTATTTAGTGATGCCTTTTGGATTAACCAATGCGCCTGCCCAATTTCAATCTTACATGCAGGAGATCTTTGGAAATCTATTGGACATTTCTGTAGTAATATATTTAGACGACATCCTCATTTTTTCAAAAGATCTAGAAGAACATGTACGAGTCGTGCGAGAAGTTCTTCAACAATTGGAGAAACATGGACTTTATGCCAAGGAATCAAAGTGTCAGTTTCATTGTTAATCCGTTGAGTTTTTAGGAATGGTAGTGTATGCTAAAAGGTTGGAAATGTGCCAGGACAAGGTTCAAACCATTAAAGATTGGCCCACACCAAAAACCGTGAAGAAAGTACAAGCATTCCTTGGCTTTGCCAATTTTTATTGGCGTTTTATATGTGATTATTCTAGGATTGCCGCTCCCCTTATCATGCTAACAAAAAAGGATAAAAAATTAGAATGGACCATAGAAGTGGACCCGGCTTTCATGAAACTTCAATCAAGATTTCTCCAAACATTGGTATTGCTCCACCCTAATTTTGTAAACCCTTCATTGTAGAGGCGGACGCATCCGATGTGGCAATATGAGCTATTCTTTTGCAGCACGGGGATGATGGGCATCTCCACCCTTGTGCGTTCTGTAGTTCAAAGATGTCTTCAGCAGAACAAAACTATAATATCTATGATAAGGAGCTCTTAAGTATAATTTTGGCGTTTCAAAACCAACGGGTATATTTGGAAGGATCACCGCATCAAACCCGGATATTCTCGGACCATAAAAATTTGAAGTATTTTCTTACTACAAAACAATTAAATTGACGCCAAGCTCAATGGTCTGAATTCCTATCTGCTTTTAACTTTGAAATTCACCACCGGGCAGGATTACTAAATGGAAGGGCAAACACTCTTTCTAGACATGTGAATGTCACCAAATGACAAAATAAAGAAAATCGATCCTTACTGTGATTGGCTGCGCTTGAGTCTCATGAACCGGTATGGGCGGATGTACAGATTATAGAACAACTTAAGACAGCGTTGCAAGAGGATGTCACATTACAACCACTATTGTCATTTTTAAAAAAGACAATTCCAAGCAACCTCCCTAAGATATATGCCAACGACTTCAAGGATATACGTTGGATGATGGAATCTTTCACTTTAAAAATTTGATATATATATCAGACGATGAGGAACTCAAGCGGCAAATTTTGCGATCTTGGCATGATGCACCAACCGCGGGACACCAAGGGAGAGCTAAAACTTTGGATTTGGTTAGCCGAATTTTTTATTGGCTCACATTACGCCGCTATATTCACCGGTACGTTGAGGGATGTGACTTGAATCAACGATTGAAATCAACTCACCATCCTAGATGTAAACTAATGCAACCCATTCTGACTGGTCATGCACCGTGGAAAAGAATTTTTACCGATTTTATAGTAAAATTATCAAATAGCAGTGGACATGACTCTATCATGGTAGTGGTCAATAAAAACACAAAACTAGGCCACTTTATTTCTACAAAGGAAACGGTTACCTCCAACAAGACCGCTTCATTATATCTACATAATATTTGAAAGCTTCATGGCATACCAGAGGAGATAATTTCGGATCGTGGGCCAGTTTTTGTCTCTAAGTTTATGAGAAGACTTTGCGAATTCCTTAGAATTTGGCCATCTCCAACCACGGCTTTTCATCCTTAGGCGGACGGGCAAACTGAAAGGGTAAATCAAGTGCTTGAGCAATTTCTTTGAATTTTCATTACAACTCAGCAAGATGATTGGGCCGATCTCCTCCCAATAGCGGAATTTGCGCATAACAACGCAAGTCATTTTGCAATAGGGTTCTCTCCTTTCTATGCCACTTATGATTATCATTCGGCATTTTTGGTTTCTACACCAACCACGTCTACAGTGCCTGCGGCGGAGGACCGAGTGTAACACCTACAACAAGTCTACAAAGAACTTAAGGTCATGATAAAAATTGCAGAGGAAAACGCTAAATGCAACTATGATTGCGGGGTACAATTACAACCAACATTTTAAATAGGCGACAAGGTTCTTCTTCGGCACGATAATATAACAACAACGGAGTCGTCTTGGAAACTGGTCCCAAAGTTTTTGGGACCATTTACAGTAATTGCTAAACTCTCCGATATTGTTTATTGCTTACAATTACCAAAAACATTGCAGATTCATGATGTGTTCCATGTCTTTTTGCTTGAAAAATATCGTCATGATTCCATTCCGGGACGACGCCAATTACCACCCCCACCGATTACCACTCCTGATGAAGATGTTGAGTGGGAAGTCCACAAAGTTTTTAATTCACGGATTTTTGGTCGGGGAAGAAGATTGCAATATCTAGTCTCTTGGGAGGGCTACGGACCAGAAAAGAATTCTTGGGAGCCGGTGGCGAATTTAGAAAATGCACCACTAGCGGTGGTAAAGTTTCATAAGAAGCACCCCGGGACGCCAGCACCGAACCGTAAGAAAACTCTACCTAAGAAAGGGGATAATGTTACAAACTAATTCATAATGACGGTTATGTTGGTTAGAGGTTGGTTGTCCTTCCTCTTTCCTTCTTAAACCAACTGAGGAGGTTTGTTCCTCACTTGATATTTTGCTTAATACAATGAAATACTTTCAATGTCACCTTTGCGTCTTTTAGTGTTTGTTTCTACATTAGGTTATGATCTCAAAATAGGAAAGGAATGTCGATTCTTGATCTTGTATCGTAATACTAAATAAAAAAAATTTAGTAAAGGAAATGGCAAATTTTGAAGAATTTTAAATTACTTGGAGGTTAGCTAACATTCAATGTGATGTTTCTCAACCAATGTCCAAACCAAACAAAATTTACAAAAAAATACAATTTTTTTGAAATTGTGCCCCTCTTTGTAATTATTTTGAAAATGCGCCCCTATCTGTAATATTTTACGTTTTCATGCCCCTATTTGTAATTTCCCCTAGTAAAAATATAAAACAAAGCATGATTACAACATAAGAAAATCTCCCAAATAGACACACAAGACTTGATTTGACAAAAAATGCTAAGGCAAGGAAATTACCTTTACCAAATACTAACCTTGGTTGCTTAAAAAAATAAAATGCCAATTTAGGTGAAGTGCTAGTGGCTCCTAATACTCCTATGTTAATTAAGAGTCATGTCCTTCATGCGTGTTTGAGATGAAATTGGATCTAATGTGATATAGCCCTAGACATCAAGTCATGTGACATCTCTTTGGTTCAACTTTGTTGCCACCTGAAAAATATTGTGATAATCAAAAAATGCACAAAAACAATAGTTAAATGAATTTTTTTGTATATCATTTGCTAACACCTCGTAGAAAGAAAAAAAAATCTACAATTTTGCATGCGATTAAATTCTTAAAACTAATAAGTAAAACTCTCTTCTCTTTCCTTCTGGTTGGTGTTGTGTCATGTCTAAATAATTATGGATATGCAGGCAAAGTTGGATTGTATATCACCATAGTGATGAGATTGTGATATAATGCATACCATCTGAATCTAAACTCTCCAAATATGACTACCCTGTTGTTTAAGAATCTCTTGAGAGTAAAAAAAACATTAAAAAAACCTCCAAACTTTCTTCAAATGGTAACATGGTTTTTATTCCTAGAATTTAAACTATCTATAATTTTCTTGATAAAGCCTTGTGATTCTTTAATTTCTTATGGATGAAACTGACCATTGATGTAGTCATCTTTTGTATGTTTAATTCAATGCATTGTTTTTTTTACATCTTAATGATAACGATCCAAAAAAATATAAAAACTATCAATTTTGAGTGTTGTATTCATAAAAAGTAATACATTCAAATGTGATGTTATTTTAAATGGTGGTATAATTTAACCACGTAGACAAAAGATTTTTTGTTGTTTATGCCAATACACTAGAAGAAAACACTGTCCTAAACGACTGGTTCAAGACGACTCAAATGTCCTAAACAACTATACAATGACTCAATTATAGTCATTTAGGCATTTGCAATCATCTTGAACTAGTCGTTTAGGACAAGATTTCTTCTAGTGATAGATTATTTCAATATGTATATGCTTCCATTTAAATTACTATGCTTCTCAAGGTTGTGAAAATTTTGACCAACATTTTTTTGAAGTTGTCAAAATGTCACTTCTGACGTTCTTATGTTAGGTGACATTTTTATTTATGAGTTGTTTATGAAACAATTCACTTCCAAGTTGAAATACAAGTTCACTCTTTAGTTTCCATGTAATTGGTGAAATCAATTTACAACATACGGTGAAACTAATACTTGTAACTTGTGCCATCCTTGATTGCTATGTTCTTTTTTTTACAAATCATATCTGTACATAACCATATATTAAATGAATGTTTAGTACTGAAAGAATTATCATACTTGTTAGTTGGCAATTTAGCATTAGTTTCAACTTCTGTTATTCTAACTTTGACTAAACTTTGATTGCTTGTTTTAAAACAACATCTAATGAGTATATTCTTTATTGATTGTCAACGTTTCAATAGCTTCAGAAATTTTAATAGAAAGAAGCTCTCCATAAATGAAACACTATATTGTCAAGGAGGAAATTAAAAGTAAAATTTTGTTTATGAAGATTGTGTAAAAACCACTAATTGCCACATTATGTTGCACAAATTTATATGACAAATGTTCAAAGACTATTAAAAATCTAATTTGTATGTTGTTTGAGATGCTAAATAGGTAATGTTACACAAAAATTAAAGAATAAATTCAACTCAATTGTTTCTCGATGAGGCTACCTATGCCCTTGTGACGTGTATGATCAAACTTCCATCAATCAATTCTTCAGTCAAATGATTAGAGTTGTGCTTTTATTAAACCTACATTGCTATAAGATATAAAATTTGACTCGAAAGGTAAAAAGAAGAACAAGATATGCATTGAAAGGAATGAAGAAAAGAATCAACTACACGCAAAAAAAATTTTAATGCACTTTCATCCTTGTATTGCATTGCAGTGCTCACAATAAGTGCAAATTGAGAACCAATGTAAACTCTATTGTATTTTGCCAAGCAACTCTTGCATCTATACTCGGAAACAAATTGATCAATTGCCAATCATTCAACAAATGATCAACACTTCATGTCCTTTACATGAAACACCACGTTATTCACCAAGCTTATTAATGCACACTCCATAATCTGCAAGACCTGGGTACATGACCTGCAAGACCTGGGCACTTAGAGGAATGAGAAGATTACGCGACATAATGCCAAGGGTTTATAAATTTATCCTATTAATGAATAATTCCTCTGACTGTTAGGCAGCATTCACAAACTGGGCAAAATGTTGAAGAACTTCTACCAATTTTCTTGTACAGGTATAAGAGAATTTGAACACTGATGTTAAATCATAAATTTTATCACAAATAGCAGTGTTTTTTGTCAGCCACTTGAGATACTTAAGAATATCACATATGGGATCAACGGTGTAAACCCTAAACCCAACCAGTAGGAGAGGGGACTTGCAAGGAGTCAGGAGTCTCGAAGCAGAGCGCCAGGCAAAGTCGGCGAGGCATTCTCCACGACTAAATCCATGAGAATCTTCGAGCATTGCTGCGCAGCAAGCTGCAACACAGCAGGCAGCGTGTGTTAGAAACAACTTGTCCGATACAAAGCCAGCATCATCACTTCATAGAAAAGAATTTGCTTATCAAAATGAACATGTTGTTCTCACTGTATTTTCAGGGTACAATTGCAGGTCTGGTTCATATCGAATGGAGCTGTACCGTGTCCACCACCATGAAAGTTGGCAGAAACGCCATGATAAGGGCAACTTCAAGTGGCAAAGTTTCGTCCAAAATGCATTGCATCACACAAAAGCCCACAATGGATTGTTCGAAGTCCAGAAACTCCACTTCTGCACCGGATTCCAGACATCCCCATAATCCTCTTGTTATGCTCTTCACCCTTAAGTTTTCTGATTACTCTCTGATTCATGGTTTTTATTTATTTGAGAGAAGCAAATTGTAACGCCAATGCCGGATTGTGAAGCTGATGAGAGGCAGATTCAATGGATGAGAGAAGTAGAACTTGAACCCAAAATTCTAGCCCTGATTAACTGTGCTTACTTTACAACCCACTACAACACTTTGGTTTAGAAGGAGCAACCAACGGAGTTTTAAGCGGGAAAAGTTACTCACAAGATCAAATTGCAGTTGCATAATTTGGTAACCTATAAGTTGGAACTAAGGTAGGGCTGAAACTGAATTTTGGGGAGGTGGAACTTCTTGAAATATTTTCCAGTAAATTTTCCTTGAAAGACAAGAGGAATTGGCATCTAATCCAAGCTGTTTCATATTTTTTGGAGCTTTGTGGAATTAGTTATGAAAACTTGAAGTTGAAGTGGCAGGGCTCTAAATCTGCCCACCTCTTCAAACGGACATTTCTTGTACATTGGTGGAGCACATTGTTGAAGATTATGAAAATAGCATGTACAAATGGAGTACATTTGAGAAGGTGAGTGGTTTTAGAGCCAGAGCGCTTTTGGAACCTCTTACCTTATGACTTTCAGCATTCTATACCTTGATTATGGGAGTTAGGTGTCCCAAAATGAGTTTTTGGAAGATGAAAGTTTGGTCATATGCCGTGCTTGATTGTAAGTTATTGATGTTATTTGCACAGTTGTTATGTTCGATAAATACCGCGGCTATCAAGGCCAAGTTCATCAAAATGTATTTGCAGGTTAGCGACTTCGTGGGTACTAATCTGGGAATAACTGTTTGACAACCATGACTGTATTTAATTGCCATTACCTAAAGTAATCCAATTGCACATGATAAGATTCTCTTCACTCATTTCTAGAACTTTTTTAACCTCATTAGAGCAATTGAATCCAGCCATTCCGTAGCATGATGTCCAGCGACATGAGGCACCTGAAACACACAGACAAGGTCGGTGAGAGTTGTGAAACCTGTGAGAATGGCAGGGATGAGTTCGTCGGCGTTTCGACGTGCTCGGAGCACCAGAGGCGGGGGAACGCCGGTGATAGGAAGATGCGCCAGCATGTTGTCCACGAAGTCGAACGTCGTGGCGCCCAGCGGCTTCCAGCCCAGCACTCGCAAAACCATCACCTCCATGTCCTGGATATTCCTTCCGCTTCTCTTGCCCTCACCAGAATATCTCTACAATATCGTGCGCACATGTGTTCAAAGGTGTAAGGATTACAACCGATCCAATCACGCAACATTTCCTGCATTTGACCTCGCCGACGACAGCGCGCTAGATTGCAACACGATTAAAGAATCCATCGCTACTGTTACGAATTACGTGAGAGTGTTAAAGTACTAGAGAGGAGCAAGCAGTCACCGCCGCCGAGAGGGCGGGATCATCCGAGAGGAATGCTTCGTAGTCCTGGTCTTCATTTTGCGGAGGATAACTAGTGCGTAATTAAGTAGTTCTGTTCTGTCTTATACATGAATAGATGCATCGATCATCTTTCATGGCTAGAGAAAGCTGTTCCGATCGCGGAGATCAACTGGGCTGCTTGGACGAAGTTAGTGCGTTGCTGGAGACATTAGGGATGATGAAACAATGGAGACTGAAACGGTAGGGTCGGCATACTAAGCGATTCTTCGTTCGTAATGTCTGAAAGACACTCACTCGGGAAGCTTTGAATCATTGAGGTCGGATGCAGAATTATTGAGGCTTTACTTCTGAACAAGACGGTGACATGGATGTCTGTCTCCGCTTTATGTAAAGCCCGTTGGCTTGACAGGAGTTACAACTTACTGTCTTTTGGCAAGCTACAGAGATTGTGACAGAGTTGCTTGAACATTCGCTTTTGATGATAATATGTACTGCAATAGCAAGTCGTCACAAGTTTTATGAATTACGCCTAGGGAAGCTAGAGACGGAGCAATGGAGTCGTCCATTTTGGCTGCAATCCAAACTCAAGCTGTCGCAATGTTGCGAAACTGCGTCGCTGACGTTTCGTCGACCTGCAAGGCATAGCTCCAGAATCAGTGACCGGAGATTCACATAAGTTTCACGAGCGCGTTTTCTTGGAGAGCGACAGAGCGTCACTCATGAAAATATATTCACAATATGTAAAGGCTGCTACTTTTAGCCTACTATTATTGTCTTACCGTCAATTTTGCCGAAGTGAAAGGGAGGCTGTTGAGGAAGCGATCCAGGTACGCTGTGGCGTGAGCAGCAATCAGTTTTCGGAGCCTCAAGGCCTCCACCAGCTGACAGTCACGCACAATTACAGTAGCGTCAAAAAATCTACCTCGCATTTTTAGGATAGGAAGATGATTACAAACAATGGAGAGTAAGCATATCAAGGACTCTCAATGGCCTTAATCATAATCTACCGAACGATTGCAATTTAGAAATTATTCTCATACAGCAGTAGCTTATACAGGTGACGTTACAAGCAGGTTCTTCTCCGCTACTGAACTAGAGCTGATCGATCGCAAGGAACAGAAACTCAAATTACAGCAGTCTAATTCCTAAAGCGGACTAGGAGAAGTCGATATACATTTTACAGTACCTTGAAAATGAGGAAGACGTCATCGCGGCGTACATTGCAGATTTCGGCAAAAGACGAGCCGACTATTCCAAACCCTAGGAGTGCGTCGAGGTAGCGATCGGACAACCTGTAGGACGTCTGTGCCTCCCTCTCCAACAGAATACGCATGGCCTCTGCAAGCTCCGCAAGCGTGGAAATGGCCAAATCGGTCACCACTCTGAGTCTGACATCGTGCCCTGCCTTGCAAAGTCTGAGAGTTTGAGTATCTGTTCTTGCTGCTGTATTGGTCATGGTGATTTCGTCAGCAAGGAAAGGTGAAGTGTGAATGCAACATGGAGAAACATGCTCTCCAACTTTGGACGGGAGGGAGCTCCCCGTGTGGATAGGGGTCGGGCTCAAGGGGCAGATCATTGCAAGCCAGCGAGGAGCTGCATTGCGATCTTCGTGAGGTAATCCAGAGGGGCGGTGAGTGTTGTTGTTAGGTGAGAGAGCTTCTCTGCAGAAGAGATCCTGCACCACCATTCCACAAGCCTCGTCGTTTGGACCGATTTCCCGCTCAAGGGGTATCAACGTCATCAGTAGTAACAACAGTCTCACCCCTCAGTCTTCGAAATCGTCGGTCACGTGAAACACTCCGCTGGCTGGCTTCCCTCGGGGCACTTCGATCGGGAGGTGCCTCTCAAGCACACTCCTGATGTGGATTGTTGCTGAAACGTCAACTCTCAATTTCATGTCGAGGATTACCATCGAGTGGCTACAACCCGATGTTGAAAAGCTCTCTCTCTCTCTCTCTCTCTCTCTCTCTCTCTCTCTCTCTCTCTCTCTCTCTCTCTCTCTCTCTCTCTCTCTCTCTCTCTCTCTCTCTCTCTCTCTCTCTCTCTCTCTCTCTCTCTCTCTCTCTCTCTCTCTCTCTCTCTCTCTCTCTCTCTCTCTCTCTCTCTCTCTCTCTCTCTCTCTCTCTCTCTCTCTCTCTCTCTCTCTCTCTCTCTCAGATAATACTGCACGGCACACGTACACGTAGTTGCAAAGTATCATGTATCCGAAACCGCTTAGAGAGAGTTTCAGCTATAAATAAAACAATGCTAGAAAAGGATCAGCGAATCGAATAAGCATTCATTCCTTCTGAACCACAAATCGAATTTCGTTACAGATTTATGTCCTTCTCGTTCGTAGCTTTTCCAATCAACAGAACTTGTCGAATCCTGGGGATCGATCACGGATCTCCATGATCCAAGCCGTGAGAAACAATTATCAACACACCGGCTCAGAAACTTAAGACTCGCCTTCTGGATGGGCAATAACCGTGACACGTAAGTGTAGCATCATCGCTCACATTCTAATGCCAGGACATTCCGGGACCGACGTTCAATTTTCTCGTAGCGAATCGTTCATCTCATTAAAAGCTATTGATCGTGAGAGGAATCATCAGGTGCAACACTCTATCAATCTACGACCAATGAAACATCGGCCTCGAGATCACAAGCCGCCACAGCAGCTCCAGAACGGCCGAATCACACATTACAAGCAGCAGCTGCTGCAGCTAAAGGTACATTGAAATGCACCAAAACAAAACTTCAAGCCTTCAAATGCAAGGAAAACAACATACATACACACACAATCTCTCTCCCTTTCGCTCCCATAGAACACTTCGTAACTGAATCCAAACGAATGTTATCCAAACATGAGCAGCGCACGAAATGATCGGGCATAGTTTGAGAGCCGGCATGCTCGAGTGCAGAAGAAGCAGCAGGAAGTAACGGGCACACTCCTGGCAGCACTTGAGATATGGACAGTGAAGTGCACGAAGCAAGCAGGGAAAGAAAAGGGGCAGCGAACTTATAACTGAGCTGCAAGCAGCAGTGCGGGCGAGCAGAGCAGAGCAGTGCATCCAAGACAGGATGAGCTCCTGGAAGGGGAGTTTTCGGGGGTCCCAAGAAAGAAGCGACGACGACGACGACGACGTATATCGGTATTCGTACGTACGCCGTAACCCGTATTTGACCTGGCGAGGATCTGTATCTGATTGCGTTACCGTATTCGTATTATTGCATGGAGACAGTACTTGTACTTGCCTGCGTGGACCGCCACGATTGGATCTCGTAGTGGGGCAATTGAGGTGCACCTTGTGTATGTTTCCAGTCATCCATGAATATTGACATTCTAATTGTGAAGGAAACCAGGAATTCTATTTTGCATCAACTTCAGTTATGAAGGTTAAGGCAATGTAAACTAACTTCAGCAGCGTGGAGTAACTTACGGCATGATAAATGGTTCGGTTTAATTACATCGTTAGTGTTAATAAATTATTAGTAGTGCCAACATAAAGCTTGGTCAAAGTGGACCTCCTTGAAGGGAAGTCATGTGCTATTGTCTTGATCTCTCTTTTGTAATCCCAATACAAGCAAATAAAACACATTTCTTGACCACTAAAGGATGTTGCTACAATGTATATGTTCTCCTGTCGTATACGGGTAGGGTATTTGGGTAGCACATGAATCCCATTGGAGTTATAAATTTCAAAGCAAGCCATAAACATACTATAGGTCAGTTTAGATTTTTTGGAATTTTTTTGACATTTGTCATGAAGCCATTTCTTCAAGTACTAAATAGTCCTTGTGTGAATATAACCAACACTTTTGGTAGGCACCATTCTTTAAGGGGTTAAGGTTATTCTTTTTCCAAACATATATATAGCTAATGAAGGAACAAAACACTATGCCTGATAAAAAAATTGTGTAGAATATTGTTTGAAGATTTAATGAAGTTCAAACAAGTACTTTAGACGCAAACTTTCAAGATTGTGCAAGCTTCGTGTACAATACCCTTATATAATGATACGTAATCCATGTTTTGGCATTCCAAACAAGTTTGTGTAACAAAAAATATAAATGGTATTTCAATCTCATCTTGTTGGTATTTGATTCTCATGCAATCCCAATAAGCCATACCAAATTTTAGTTACTAAAAACCAAAATCCTATTTTGGTAAATTGTTTTGTGTCAAAATCATGGTTGTACAAGAAAGTTGATTAAAACACATTGGTGATGAATTTTTGAGATTTGATTGCATGGATATGTAGGAAACATCTATACGCACATTTTTACTTCTAAAAAGAACCCCCTTAAGAAACAAAATTATGATGAACAAAGAGTTCAATGTGGGATGTGGTACGACCAACATTTGTAAAATAGATATTTATTTATGATAACCAATTTTTGTTGTTTGACTCATACTTTATGTTAAATTTGTACCTTCAAACATAACAATATGTTTACTTAGCCAAAAACTAATCAAAAAATAGAAGTATCTACTTTACAAATTTTGGTCCTACCACATCCCACATTGAGCTCTTTGTCAATCATAATTTTGTTTCTTAAGGGGGTTCTTTTTAGAAGTAAAAATGTGCGTATAGATGTTTCCTACATATCCATGCAATCAAATCTCAAAAATTCATCACCAATGTGTTTTAATCAACTTTCTTGTACAACCATGATTTTGACACAAAACAATTTACCAAAAATAGGATTTTGGTTTTTAGTAATCAAAATTTCGTATGGCTGATTGGGATTGCATGAGAATCAAATACCAACAACATGAGATTGAAATACCATTTATATTTTTTGTTACACAAACTTGTTTGGAATGCCAAAACATGGATTACGTATCATTATGTAAGGGTATTGCACAGTAGTCTAAAGAAAGAGTATATAAGTCCCTCTTATGGGATTCAAAGAAGTTTGTACTATAAAGAAATTAGCTTTTGGCAAAATAAACATATCATCATGTTCAAAGGTATAGACTTAATTACAATGTATGAGTCACATAACAAAAACTAATTTTCAAAAAGAAATGTATATTTTACTAAATTTGGTAATGATCAGCCTAACATTAAAATCTCTATAGAAGGAATTTTGAAACTTTTTGAAAATGTTTGTTTGAAACAAAGATGTGCACATGGATGTCTCTTACATATTCATGCAATCAAACCAAAAAATTCATCACCAATTTTTTTTAATCTACTTTCTTGTAAAACCATGATTTTGACACAAAACAATTTACCAAAAATAGGATTTTGATTTTTAGTAATTGAAATTTGTTATACTTGATCATGATTGCACGAGGATCACATTTCAAAAACCTGAGGATAAAATGCCAAAAACATTCTTTGTTATACCAACTTTTTTGAATGCCATGAGAAGGACTTATGTACTCTTTCTTTCTGGTACTGTACAATGGGGGGACAAAAAGATTGGGAACACCCTATTAGGCCATTCAAAGAATTGTGCCTAACATACATAGTATAATTGATATTTTATTATCTTGCATCATTGGTGTTGAATTCTTATGTAGCCCTCGTCAAGCATACCAAATTCAACTCCTAAAAACCAAAACTCTATTTTTGGTGAATTATTTTACACAAAATTTAGTGTTTTACATGATAATTAATTAAAAAATATTGATGATGAACTTTCGAGATTGGATTGCATGGGGATGTAAGAAACATCCATGCACACATCTTTCCTTCCAACAAGCATCTCCAAAAATCTACAAAATTTCTTCTACATAGGTTTTAATGTTGGGACGATAATGACCAAATTTTGTAAAATAGATATAATTGTATGGTAATCAGAATTTGCAATTTGACTTGTCCATTATGATTAAGTTTGTAATTTTGAGCACAACAATATGTTTAATTTGCAAAAATCTCATTAAAAATTGATTATATCTATTTTACAAAACTTGGTCATAATCAACTCAACATTAAAACCTCTTTAGAAAAAAATTTGTAGCTTTTTGGAGATGCTTGTTGGAAGGAAAGATGTGTGCATGGATGTTTCTTACATCCCCATGCAATCTAGTCTCAAAAGTTCATCATCAATATTTTTTAATTAATTATCATGTAAAACACTAAATTTTGTGTAAAATAATTCACCAAACAAAAATAGAGTTTTGATTTTTAGGAGCTGAAATTTGGTATGCTTGATGGGGGTTGCATAAGAATGCAACACCAATGATACAAGATAATATCAACTATACTATGTATGTTAGGCACAGTTCTTTTAATGGCCTAACAGGGTGTTCCCAAACTTTTTGTCCCCCCACGTACAGTACTCATGCCTCTGAGGGAAAGGCACAAGATTGAGGCACTCTGTTCTGTATTTATAGTAAATATACTCGAAAGTACAAAAGAACAAAGCACGCTCTTTGTGAAGATGGAGCGTAAATCCGATAAGAGTCACCAAAGAGTGCTGTAAAATCAAAAAAAAACTTATGAGCTACAGCATGTTCTTAGTACTGTTTTTCAATGATACACTTCTTGCGGTCTGGGTGCAAAAATTCCATGTAAATGGACAAAAACGCCACCAGCTATTGGCCAAGAGTATCACCTATTTGCTAATTTCAAACGTCACTGGGATCTGCAGTGTCACCTTCTTCTGAAAAGGATTTAGATTTTCAGGATTTACTCCACTCAGCATAGTTATCCCTAATCGGCTTACTTGTCCCTTTCCCAAGATTCTCTTCACCTTGGTCCTTCACTATGTGAGGAGATGCTGGATCGTTCTTGAGAATGTAGAGCTGCACTGCACCGACGCTTTCAGTTTTGTGGGACTTAAGCAGAAGGTAAAAAAGAGCCCAGCTTGACTGGAGAGAATGGAAGCTCATAAAGTGACCGAGCCATTGAAGCTTGTTCTCATGACGATGGTGAGAAGCAAGAGTCAAGGAAAAAGTTCAAAGATAAACCACGAGAAGGAGGCTAAGGCGTTGTGGAGGTCACGGTCGTAGGCTCCCACACGGTCATAGCACGCACAATTTGGTTCTTCCATCCCATGAGAAACCAGTCTCCATCCTGTCCCACCCCATAGTCTTGGTGAAAGGAACCCATCATGGATTGCATTTTGGAGATCATAATCGGTGAGAGCGGCTTTTGGGCAAACCCAGCTCGTTGCGTGCGAGACTGCCACTGCCTATACGGCTCTGCACGTTCCACTCTCTCAAGCCCATCACACGCAACAATGTTGAGAATCTCTCGCCCATAAAACTGCCTCTCTAGAAGCACTCGATCTGGGTCGTTGGCCGGCATGGAGACTTCCATGGCCTCAAACATTATGGAGTAGTGCTTCATGCTCTCCCTGAACCGGGTCATGAAGAAGGGAGCATTGTAGTTTGCATTCACCGTTAACATCATGAAAACCTGCATAAGCGTTTCACAGATGCTTAGAACTATACTGCTCACCCTCCATAGCCAGCACCACAAATCGAAACACATAATCAAGACAATGGCACCGTCACGAGGGCTGTCTTCCTAGACAGACAACCACGACCTTTAGTTTGCTCGTTAGACACAACGTCCAACAAAACCCCTCGGCTCACATATTTCAACAGGATTTGGTAAGACTCCCATCCAATAGACATCAGATTCTAGCCCTGTTCGTAGGTGTGTAACCTGCCTAAAAAGAGAAATTCTGATGATTTCTCTAAATTGTCAAGTCTATTTGCATCTAGAACCGCTCAGTTGTAGAGAAGAGCATGATGCACGAAGCGCTTTTGCAGTAGACAAAATGGAGAGAAAAGTAGCACACCTTAGGATTCATGCTTCGGATCCTGTCCAGGACAAGTTTTCTGGGGCTGGCAGCCATTATGGATTCGTCCAGGAGGTTGCGAAGCCTGTAGTTGCAATTCACTGCGAGCACCTCATCCTCCTTCAACCCCAGCTGGACTGCCGTTATGGATTCCCATTTGTCAGCCAGGGCATGAAACTCAAATGGCACTCCCCACAGTTTAGCGAACTCCTCCAGTCTGCGACCTGCTTCTAGCACTCGCTTCGAGGGTTTGTTGCCCGGTTGGGGTAGCTCGATACCTGAAACCAAAAACGGAATCTTTCGTTAAGATATGATTCTGAGTCTCAAACTGTTCCTGAAAATAGACTGTACGCACTCAACCCTAAAGAACCAAGGAAATCACGGATTTTTGATGACCAATTTGAACGATCGTGTTGTAAAAAGTAAATAATTCAGGCGGGGCCTGGACTTCATTTTACTCGAATCAAGAGGAACACTGCTTGCATCGGTCAAGAAATATGTTCTAGATTGGACAAAGGAGAGTCCCCGTCTGACCACTCAAATTGCTGGTGAAAGGGAAAGGCTCAATTTCGGCGTCTTGGTCCTCTAGCGATTTGATGAAGTCAGTCAGTTTTACGTAAACCGAAAATTAGTATAACAAATGGAACAATACTCACATGTGATGCGCAGGTGAGGCGGGCCTTCACGCCTTTGAGAGAGGCTTTGGATAAGGGACGGCCATTGCACTCCATTGGTCGTACCGTAATCAACCAAATGTACTCGCTCTGCACCTTCAAAGGCATCTAATATAGATTTTGTGGAGAAAAAATGGGAAATCTTGATATATGGGCTGTAGTCAACAAACAAGCGATGCGCTTTCAGCATGGTCGCAGTAGAGGGCGTGTTACTAGAAATGGCCGAGTAGAGCTGTGCGCCCGTTCCTGACATCTTGGCAACCTGCATGCATGGAAACTTCTTCTAAGAACAAAGCTTGAATGCATGACCGCAGGATCATTGCTGGAATCCGTGGTATACATCGAAAGACAAGAACCAAAAACAGCGAAAAGCCAATCAAGAGATCAGCGATCTTCATTTGTTAATATACATATATATGAACAGTTAATGTTGTAACCGTGTCCTGGAAAGATCGTGAAGTATACTAACCAACGCTTCCGTGCAATAGTAGGCCATGCGCTGCAGAGAGTTGCCGTAAGCTGATGAATGCTGCCGTAATTCTCGAATCAAGTCGCTCGCGCTTCTCACATCGTCTTGACTCACAACGAGCGCGCATCTGGACCAGAAGATAACTGTCAGGTGAGCGCACAAAACTAGGACAACTAAGTGTAAAATAGTTCCAGACGAAAATGAACTCACGATGAATTTCCTTGAGCAGGATGTTCAGAGATTTTGCATTCGAGTCGCTCGACCATGGGACTGACTACAGGAGATTAATTAGTGGCATGTACCTCAGAAGCAAGCCCTTTAAATCAACGCAACCAGAAGTGAAGGAGCAAGTCTCGGGCGACATGCTTTCTTCGCCAAAGGCGAAACTCTGATGCCAAGAGGAATTGGAAGACAAACGACGGTCGCCTCCGGATGTGGCCCGAATGCAGTCGAGGTCCCAGTCCCATGATTCGTCGTCGTGGTCCGTGCAGGCGTCGCGTTCGTTGATCCAGGTGCGGGGGTCGACGTTCCCCCCCGAGACATCGGTAACGTGCTTCGAGAGGTTGCAGGTGTAGGCGTGAATGAACCTGTCTGTCACCCCTTCCTCCGTTGGCAAGAACCCTGTCACCGTCCAGCTATTGTCGTACGCCGTTTCACTTCCCCAGGCAGAGGCATTCGGTCCCACGAGCCCGTCGAACTCCCTCACCATGGCCTCACAGCCAAAATCTTCGGGCAACGCGAACTTTGAATCTTCGAAGGAGACGACGCATGGCTCTGTGGCGTTCGAGTCTACTGAAGCATCCACAGCATCATCAAATCCTCGCAACTCGCTGGAGGTGGAGCTACTCGCAGACGACAGTGAGTCGGATCTTTGAGAGGAAGAAAAGCCCGAGAATACTGAGGAGACATTCGACCTCGATCGCTGCGGCAAGTCGGCTTTTGTTGAATACGAGACGAGCTGCGGGTACACAGGCCGCTTTGGAAACTCGGGAGTTTCATGCCTACTTTTGTGAAAATACAGGTCTTCATAGTTCACGGCATTTTCACGCCCCGCATGATCAGCCACGATTGAAGAAAGATCTGAAGCTACCTGTTGGAACTCGTGGTTATGGGAAGCTGCTGCTGCTGCTGTTGCTGCACGTCGCTCAACAGAGACGTCCTGTGGCATTCCACGCTTCTGAAATTTCGGCGACTGCGAGGAGATTTGCGAGTGAAGCCATGCTTGCTGCAGTTGGCTCGCAAGTGGTGTAGTAGACTCCGTCCCTCCAGAACCCGATCTCATGTGCAGGACTCCCAGCATCCCTATCTAGAAAAATTCTGATAACAAACACAATTTCACTCACTCAATACTCGTCACGCAGCTCTGGTCACCATAATAACTACACAAACTCATCATCTCGAACAAATTCATCACGAACATATATGATTTTCTTGCAATTCTTGCACTTGCTTGAATGTTTAAAAACGCGCCAGGATTTCAAATCGAAGCGCAGCAAGTTTTTCGATCGTAAAAGGTTTAAGTTTACTTCTAGACGAAAGAAGGCGCAAATGCTGCACTTGGAATTCTTCCACTAATGGTTGTGATGGCGGAGAGGTCTTTATGGCCGTTCTTTCTTTGGTGGCCATGGCCATGGCCATGGTAGGCCAATATGCTTAGGCCACTGTTGCCACGACGGCCATGCCGCGGTCGTAGTCGTCGCTACCTGGTCCCCGCCTTATTTTTAGAGAGCACTTGGCGTCATCTAACGACAGATCGCGGGCCCGCCTCCCTGACATCAGGTTGAGCATACTTCCGCGCCATCACTCCTGTCAGTGGCCGGCCTCCAATCGCAACCGCGCTCAGGGTTTTGCTATGGCAAATCCACGAAATACCGACAAGCTTCGGTGTGTTTTCCTTCTGCGACGCTGTAATAATAACTCTTTCGGCTTGCTGCGCAAGTCTGGACGTCTGGATCTCTCGTCCGTGAATTGCGCCCGGCCATTGGGAGCATGCCCGATATCCGCACTTACTGTTGGCCGACGCAGGTGCGCGCGAACGATCGGAGCTCTTTCTTTGTGCATTTCCTTGAGCGTTTTGAGTCCGCGACGGAGATGTCGACATCCTTGCTTGCTTGCGGATAACACTCCCTCCTCGAAGCAAGCAGTGTTCGGGGAGACCCGGCTCTCAAGGCCGGGCCACCCGGCCCAGACCTGGCGTTCTTTTGTGATAAACAGGCAGCCCTGTTACTGGTTTGCGTGAAAAGCAGATTCTTTGACTTTCTGAGACCCATTTTCAAACTCTCAATTTTGAGAGTTCACAAACCGGCCTCTCAAACTTTTTGTCCTATAATGATGGAGAGGCTATCTTTAGGTACACACTAGATGAGAATTTGGAAAAATGATTGTCTCTCAAATTTTCAAAAGTACAAGTTATTGCTTCATCCATTTCAAACCACCGGTTTTGGGCCTATGTGGCCCCGCCATAAGTGCATTATCAGCCGGTCAATATTGCATAGCAATTAGTTGACATTTGAAAGTAACCGGTTTAAATTGAAACTAATGAATAAGCCTATATTATACTGTAGGTTGGTAGCAGATTGAGTAGGTCTTTGCCAAATTGATTAATTTTTGAGGAAAAACCAATTTGGCATCAGATTTTGTAATTAAACAAGATTAGGCATTTTCAAAAAAAGTTGTTACTATTTGGCATTCAACCAATTTTTTAGTAGAACTAAGCCTTTTTCTAAGCATCTTTCACTTTCTAAAATTAGTCTTTGGTATAAAATTTGTAATAGATTGAGCCTTTTTGGAATCAACCTCAATCTTCTATTGTTAGTTAATCTTAATGACTTTCATAATCTTCGACATTTCAATTTTTTGATTTGTTTGATATTGGGCATTTTTGGAGATTAATTTATAGAATAATTAGGCAAAATTTTGGGAATTATTTTATGCCAAATTTGCTAACAACCTATAGTAGTATAAAGGGAAACTTTTTATGGATACCCTTGAAGTTTGCCGTGTTTGCATAGATACCCTGGGCTTTTCAAAAATTGCACAAATACCCTTGGGTCATAATTAATAGGCATTTATTTTGTTATGCACACTACTTCCTTCATGACTAATATTAACCCTTTAGAGACCACCAAGCCATGTTTTGGTTCAGGAGAGTAGTTTTTGGCCTATAAAGTAAAATTGCTCAACAATTTGGAAAATGGTCTTGAAGAATGCTTGTGATCACAAGAATTTTGCATCCAACCCAAAAAACGACAATAGAACTGGATATGGGAGTAGAGAAATAATGGTGTTTATATGTCATGACCTCAAAATACGTATCCATATTTGGTAAAAGATGGATCAAAGCAACAATACAAACATCAAACATCCAAGAAGAAAGTCATATTTCAATTGTGCAATCTTAACCCCTAAATCCCTCCTGAGTGTCCCCTCGGGGTACAAATGAGATTTTGGGCAGGTACCTATAGCCTCAATTTTGTCTTAATTTTTTGAAACATTTTTTGAAGATAGAAAAACACATTAGCTTTTGGGGAATATAATTTTTGTTTCAATCTATGCTTAGGAGCAAAAGTTATACCCAAAGAAGCACAAATTTATGGAGATTGGGCAGCAAAAAAAAATTTACAAAAAATTGAATTTTTTTTTTTTCAAAACTTTTTTTTTTCATAGGTTATAGTTTTGTCTACATCTGAAGCTTTGATTCATTCCATTTGGACTACTTATGAGAAAGTTATGGACAATCTTGTTTTTTGGGCACCTCAAGCATCTTCTTGAAAAAATAACTTACAAACTTCATTTTTGAATGCAAATTTAACATTTTTTCAAAAACAATTGTTGGAGAGGGTGAAGTTTATTTTCTAGAACAATCCTACCATTGGGATTATTGCATTTCAATTCCATTGCAAGGTTATTAACAATTTAAGTTTTTGTTCAAACCCAGACTTTCTTCCACCTGATATTTTTTTTAAGAATGAAAATTAAGTATTTTTTGTTTTGATTTTTTTCCAAAGATTCTCAACTCAATTTCCCACCATAAAAAAATAAACCTCAAAACTCTGTGGTGCAAAAATTTTAAGCTAAAAAAGTTCAAAGTCAAATAGTCTAATCATGCAAGGTGCAAAAAAGTTTGTTTTTACACTTTGAACGCAATAATCTTGCAATCTGGGTGGTCAAAGTTTTTGAATTTCTTTCCCTTCATTCTTATACTAGTCTAGTACAAGATCCTATGGTTAGATATGAAAAAAGACCAATTTTCAAACTTTTTTGCTCTTTGCAACAAAAATGGCAGTTTTGAGTGTCTTTTGACAAAATAAAGGCCCCAAGGATTTAGGGGTTCAAAAAATTCAAATTGCTCAAGAAATATGCTTGTATTGTTTCTCTATACAATAGTAGTACAATTGTACTATTTGAGAATCCATTGAAATGATGCTATTAATTTATTTAAAAAAAATTCATCCTACATTAAAGGCCAATTCTTGATTGCTTTCACCGATCAGATTTTCTGAAACAATTATCAAATTCCTTGTAGAATTGTTCTAGGGTAGCAAAGAAAGTGGGATTTTTGACCCTTTTTATCCACTTCGCTACACCTTGTAATTGCTATTTTTGTTTATTTTGAGTGAAACTAGTCTTGTTGGAAAGGTGGGAAACCCTACTTTCTAGAAATGTAAGGCTCTTCTCAATCGAAGCTTGCATGAAGCATTAACATTCAAAACTACACAAGCATGAAAACTAGAGATTTTCCATATACAACTCACTCAATCATTATTATATTTCACCTCCAACGGTATATTGAACTAAAATTTTGGTGCATTACAACAAACAAGGTGTCCTTCACATTTGTACGGTTGGATTATTCAAATTGGGTCCATATTTGTTTTAAATGCACATCTAATTTTATTGCCTTGGTTTCTAGTGGATTTTGGGAAAACATGTGGGATCTTTAAAGGGTTAAAGCAAGAAGTGCAATAGAACAAAAAAGAGACAACATGCACACGTGGAGAAAAAAATGACTTGCACAATTGAACAAACACCTAAAAATTATGATCCAAAAGTGTTTGTGCAATTTCTGAAAAACCAGGGGTATCTATACAAATATGGCAAACTTCAAGGATATCCATAAAGTTTTCCCTCGTATAAATACAGGAAAGATCTTGTGAATGATTGTGGGAAACCGACTGAAAATGGGAAATGCCGGAATTTAGCTATTGGAACTAAAATTTCTCTGTAAATGCTGCTTCAAGAAAGGTGTCGAGAGATACCAAAATAAAACTTCAATTTTTTGTATTGGGAGTGTCTCTTTTCTTGAGGTTTACATTGATAGCGATAATTATGTATAATAGAGAAACAACATTATGGACACAAAATAAAATTTTCAAATATTGTGCATGCTATCGTAAGATGACATTGCAAAGATTATTTGTGCACTATTAATCAATTTGTCATCTAGCCTAGAGTTGGAATCAGTCAATTTTACCCTTTGCTATCAATTGATCTGCTTAACTTTACCCTTTGCTATCGATTGATCTGCTTGACTTGAGTTTGTTTCCATACTTTCTAAAATCAACTCATATTTTTTTAAACAAATGTGTTTTCATTGCAAGTTGTATTTGGCACGGGATTTCAGCTTGTTAACCTGTAATATGTTCTTCGTACATTACTTGAGGTATAGTGCTCGCAGAACTAAATGTGTTTGGCAATATTGACAACTTTTGTTTCAAAATTTGTCACAGAAACATTAGTGTTTGTTCACAAAAAAACTTAGTCAATCAATCAAACTGTTGGGCTTCCCTACATGTAACATTTTCTTATTCAACCTCTCTTCATTGGTTTTTTTTACCTTTTTTGAGAATTTATGAGTGTTTAAACTTCAGTTTTCTTTTTTTCAGTCTATAATGATACAATTCTAAATTGGCACTTAGAAAACTGAAGCAACTTTCAAATCTTAATCATGACATACACAAATTTTTGCCACCTACCTTGTAAAATTTTCAATCAATTTGGAACCTTGTCACCAATCATATCACACCTTCCCAAACAAAGCAATTTGGTGCACACTAACCAAACTCCATTGCTCAAAGTCCAAGAGTCTTGAAACCGCACTCTTTGGTGCAAACAAACAGCAAGTACATTATTTCTATTTACAAATATTATCAAATTCCTCAGTTTGCTAGTCTATGATTAATTTGTTAAGCATCATCCAAATTTGGAGTCATGTATTTTGCAAGACAAAGCTCTAGATTTGTTTGGCTATGGCAAGCAAAGTGCTTCCAAACTTGCCTAAAGATGGTTGTGAATGGAAGTTTTTAGCAGAGGATTTTAGTTGCAGTAACTTATCATGACAAGCCTTGAAGTTGTCCCACTTTTCAAAGCTGCAAAATGCCAACTCTATAGAATCCATTTGCCAACAAAAACCAAAGCTCTCTTGTGGCAACTCGTTTGGATCGCAAACCTGATGTCAAGAGCAGCATGTGTTGATGTCATGACTCCATTCCTCATTCTTCCACATTCATATCAATTTTTTGACAATCGTTATTGTATGCTCTATATTTTTATTCTGGTCATACATGGACAAACTTCTATGAACTTTGGTAGAATTTGACAATTGTATTCAAATGTTGCAAGTAAAGGCTCAATATCAATTTGTAAATTTTTTAATCCATGTCCTAATTTTAGTGTCCTAGAGTTGAACATGTTGCAACTTTTGTTGAGATGTCAATTACTTCCTATATGAGTATTAAACCTAACTACTAAAACTTGCCTTCTATTTGGAAATGGATAGGCCCCCATTTGTGTGACCAACTAGACAAGCTGCTAGGCTTGTAATATGTAAATCATCATGGTTAATTTGCTTTTGAACCTTCTCCAATATGTATGTGTTTTTCATCTTTTAGGACAAAAATTGGAAAAACTCTTGTTGACTTGCGGAGTATCTAAAGCTCTAAAGCTGACTTACATCTATTGCATGAAAAAATTAGAAATTAAATAAAAATAAGAAAACATGCACAAAGAACAAGATTTGAGAAAATTTGGACCCCAACTAGTTTACAATCCTCTCCTTCATAACTTCAATTAGTCACAATTGAAGCTTCATCAAATGCAACTAAATTGCCTCAAATTTTGGCTAACCAAATTGTTTATTTTTTATCCTTGCTCTATTTAATCTTCTTTTTGTTCTAATTTGTACTAGCCATAAATCCATCAGGTAGCAACACCCATAAGCATGGAAAGGGTTTTGGAGTAGGTAGAACAATTTACTAACTTTGAAATATATACTGTAAGTTAGCAAGAGTAAATTAAAAATATTGGCATCAATTTCAAGGTTCCAACTACAAGTATTTGTTCTGCAAAGATTTTTCAAAGTTCAAAATCACTAAAAATGTAAAACCGTGAGATGCTAAAAACAAGGCTTACTAGTTCTTAAATAGTGAGATGGGGTACTCAAGACCATCATGCAATCACCCACAGCCATCAGTGTCACCCATAACCATCACTTAGTCACCGACAACCATCATTGTCACCCACAACCATCACTTAGTCACACACAACCATCACTCTCACCCATAACCATCACTTAGTCACCCACAACCATCACTTAGTCACCCACAACCATCACTTAGTCACCCACAACCATCACTTAGTCACCCACAACCATCACTTAGTCACCCACAACCATCACTTAGTCACCCACAACCATCACTTAGTCACCCACAACCATCACTTAGTCACCCACAACCATCACTTAATTACTCATAACCAGTTTTTTTAGTATTTGTTAATCTTGATATTGTCAAACCACGCTTATGGAAACACCCTCGCCTATGGGTGCGGTTACCTTATCTATACTAATAGATCTGCCTTTGTTTATATAAACGTGCTTTCAATTTTGTCTGTCGGTCTGATAGGGGTATGTGGCACTCCACCAATGCCCGGGCTTTTTTTATTAAAAACTTGGTGTGATGGTAAAAATGCAAAACCAACTACATGGGTTGCGTTTAATGCGTGTATAATAAAACAAAAAAGTATAAATTAATGACATGAATGATTACCATGTAGGTAAAACTCGAGGAGTAAAATGTTTGTGTAGGTAAACAACACATAATAAATTTATTCGTACATGTAATAGATTAGGTTGTTTGTCAGTTTGTATTAGTTGTAACATAATGGAAACTTATGGGTAAGAAGACTTGCATATGGAAAAACTTGCTGCATGGGTAAAAAATCGCATGGGTAAAAAATTGCATGTGTAAAAAAATTGCTTGGGTAAAAAACAACAAATATAAAAAATTTGCGTGAATGATTACTATGTGGGTAAAATATTTGTATAGGTAAAAAATAAATAATATTTTTAAGCATGAGAAAAAAATGATGTTGATTTTATTATGCGGGTAATTTTTTTTGTGGGTACAAAACAAATAATGCTTTAATGCAAGAAAATGTTTGTTAAAAAAAGATAAATATTTTACTGCATTTAATGGGTTATTTTTCAAAGTGTGTCCATAGGACACACATGTCATACTATGTGTTTATAATTGATCATGTTGTGTTTTACAATTATTTTCAGCTTGTCCACTTTACTTTCCATAATACTATTGTAGGTGGGGAGCAGATTCGGCTGCTCATAGCTGAATTGATTACAACCAAGCTGATTATTTTTCCAAGAAAAATCAATTTGGCATCAGATTTCATAATTAGACAAGATTAGGCATTGTTGGAAAAAGTTGTCATTATTTGGCATTCAACCAAAAAAATAGTAGAATTAAGCCTTTTTCTAAGCATTTTCCACTTTCTAAAGTTAGCCCTTGGTAAAAAATTTGCAGTAGATTGAGCCCTCCTGGAATCAATCTTGACTTTCCATTGTTAGTTAAGCTTAATAACTTTTATAATATTTGGCATTTCAATATTTAATTTGTTTGACATTGGGCATTTTTGGAGAATAATGAATAGAATAATATAGCAAAATTTTGGGAATTATTTTATGCTGAATCTACTAACAACCTGCTCACAACCTACAGTAATCAAAGAGGATGAAAATGCTACTAAATTTAGGATTTCTATATTAATTTAAATCCATAGCAAAAATGTTTAGCATGTACCATGGCAAAACTAGTATTCAACCATTGCAATTTTGCACTATGCATGCTCAAACTATTGTTACCAAAAAAAATCATATCCGTCTCATGTTTATCCATCCAACCTCCACACCCTTGGAAAAGCTAAGAATGTTCGCAGGAACAAGATTCATTCTTGCCAATATCTACCCAATACAGTTTTTAGGTAAAATTTAACCCCTAAAGGACTATGGCCTTTATTTTGTCAAAAGATACTCAAAATTGTCACTTCTATGGCAAAGCGTAAAAAAGCTTGAAAATTGGTCTTTTTGCATATCTAACCATTGGATCTTGTACTAGACTAGTATAAGAATGTGTCATACAAAATTCAAGAACTCTAACCACACAAATTGGAAGATATTTGCATTCAAAGTGTAAAAAACAAGATTTTTTGCACCTTGCATGATTAGATAATTTGACTTTGAACTTTTTTAGCTTAAAATTTTTGAACCACAGAGTTTGGAACTTTATTTTTTTGTGGTGGAAAGTTGAGTTGAGAGCCTTTGGAAAAATAATCAAAACAAAATAAACTTAATTCGCATTCTTTAAAAAAAATCATTGGATAGAAGAAGGTATGAGATTGAAGAAAAACTTAAATTGTTAATAACCCTGCAATGGAATTAAAACACAATAATTTCAATGGTAAGATTGTTCTAAACACTCAACAGTGTTTCTTATAGACAGTGCCGAGGGGAATTTAAATAGAAGGTCAACAAAATGTTGCCAAACATTGTGGGCACCATAGCTGGCGCAAGACTTGTACTTTCTTTGTTCCTTTTGAAGTTTTTGGCGCAAAAGGATGTAGAGATCAGTGAACACAAGGGGGTTTCAAAGCTTGGGGGAAACTCTATTTTTGCAAGGCATTTTTGAACAAAGTATCATATTCTTCTTGCAAAAAATTGCAAATCTTCTCATATGAAATCAAAACTAAAAATGCACTCAGCAAAATGCATTAAAAAGTAAGGATGCATGGGTTTTTTTTGGTTTTGTGTCAAGGAAGAGCAACCTGCAACCCAAAATGCACGCATGTAAGAAAAATTGGCTAAAACTAGAAAGAGAACGATGTGTGCAAATTCATCCAAAGTTTACTAATATAAGCTACTTTCATCCAACATCTAGCAAATTAGGTGTTGGTTCAAGGAGGGATCTGCAATTTATCCATTTTTTCACCCAAATTTCTTAGTCTAATGGTAGCCAAATATAGTTCAAGATAAGATTTAGGCAAAAATTTGACATAAGAAAAGAACCTATCATAGATGAGCTCTCTTTAAGGCTCTCTTGCATTAAAAACAAAGAAAAGACCATGAAAAATGGAAATTTTTTCTTGCAAAAAGGCCCTCAAAGAAAAACATGTTGACGAGCTGGTAAAAATAGCAAAGTTAGGGTTGCTAATGACATTTGTGATCTATTGTGTATGCTAGCGAGTATGTCAAGCATGCAATCTTGGTAGGCGAGCGGCAACTAGCAACTATTTGGGTATTGACTACAAGAAAATGCTATCAATTTGGTAATTTTTTTTGTAGATTTGGACGTGTCAATAAGGACGTTATTTTGTCAATTTGGATACTCAAAACCCTTGATCAGTGAGCAAGGAGATGCAAAAAAACAAGGGAAAATATTAAAAATATTGCTCAATTCTTTCAAAATATCAAATATACCCCTATATTATTTGAAATATCAAGTATACCCGTGGCTTTATATAGGAATATCCATTATACCCCTAGTTCTTTGGGACCCTCAATTATTATGAAACATCAAATGTACCTTGGTATTATTTGGATTATAGAAAATATCCCTAGTTCTCCTATGCCATTTTTTACATTTTTTTGTAAATACGTGGATGATACTGGAAAGTTCAAAAGCTAGATGTATGTTGAAAGCAAGCCAAATCTTGGAAGCAACATCTCTTTATAAAGGGTGTTTGCATGTAAGTCTATTGTGGTCAAAGCCATTGCATAGATTACATAGTAATACTATTGTCATTTTGATATTTGACCCTAAAGTACTGAACCCTTTTTTGACAACATAGCAATTTTGGGCAGCTCATTACCAACGAGATTTTCATTCTTTTTCTTTGAAATTTTCACACATGATGTGTCCAAGGAGTAGCTTTAAGGGCCAACAACTTTCATAACTTTTGACTTCATGGTTCAAAAGTTATTGCATGATATGTAATTTTCTTTGCTCAGTGGGCAACCAAAAAACTCCTTTATAATTTACATTTTTTGAATTTTGTTATTTAAAATTGATTCTTTAGATTTATAAATACTTGGAAAGTTTTGGATCATTCCATTTTGATCAATGAGATGAAAGTCATGAGGAGTTTTTGTTTGCGGGCAATTATGGATTCTCTACTCTAAAAGAAACTTGGAAGTCCATTAATTTACTTAATTTTCATTATACTTGAAAAAAACAAAACTTGTGGATGTAGATTTTTTTTCACAACATTATAAATCTTGGGATTAGAATTTTTCATTTCCATATTTAAGTTCTTAACAATTTAGTGATTTGAGTCATTCTCTATTGCTCGCGCTACTTCTTTTTACTTATTATTTTTTTCTATGTGTTTTCCAATTCCAAACAATTTGAAAATTTTCAGGTGTGTACCCAAGTTGCTTTGAAGAATAATTTCCAAAAAAATAAAACCATTTTGAAATTTTTCTCATACAAATATGACCTTGTGAAGTGCAATTGCTTGGATTTTTGTAAAGACAAAGAACGGTTTTTTGTGAATTCAAACTCAAGTATCTACCAATCTATGTAGTGAAAACTCCTAAATTTTTTTCACATCTTTGGATACTGGTGTAGCACAAGATCTTACGATTACAAGTGTCAAAAAAAAGTTTTTTTCTAAAATTTGGTACTTGTACCAAAAATGGCAGTTTTGGAGTGGTTTTGGTGAAAATTTGAGCTTAGTGCTTTTGGGGTTTAAAAAATTGTCATGAAGAGGTACAAAAATCTATGGGTATTAACCTCTAAAGGCCCAAGCCCTTTTTTTTTGTGAAAGTCACTAAAAACTTTTGGAGGAATAAGTAGAATGGTAGGAAAAAAAGTTTCTTTTGAAACTCCAACCATAAAACTTCGCTCTAGACTATGAGAGGTACTTGATGGAAAAAATCAACTCATTCTAGATGTACACAATTGAGATATTGACACCTAAAGTGAAAAAAAAAAAAAAAAAAAAAAAAAAAAAATCGTATTGCCCAAAAATTGCAGAAGCCCTTGACCACTCCTATAGCAAAAAAACTGCTCTACTCAAAGTTGAGGTTTTTTTTCCTTGGTAGAAGACCAAGTTCAAGACCAAGTTAGGTGTGTGCAAGAGAATTTTCAAATGAATTGGAGGTGTGAATCATACTTTGTAAAATCTTGCAATGCCGTAAGGCCATGAAATTTGCATATACACTAGGTAAAATTGGAGGATTAATTTTATGTAAAATTCAAAAATCTGAATTACTTTGATCCAAATGGTGAAAACCAAGGAGTCTTACTCTACTACAATTTGGACAAAAAAAGTCCAAAAACAAATACACAAAGAGCTCAAAAAAGTGAAGCACCAAATTTTACAAGGGGCAAAAGAAATGGAGGTTTGGGAGTCCCATATCTACCCGCAAACTAAAACTTCTCACAACTTTCATCTCATCAATCAAAATTGAATGATTCAAAGCTTTTAACATATATTTAAATTTAAAGACCAATCTTAAATTTTTATTTAAAAAAGACACATTTTTTAGGTTGCTTGTTTCTCCCCTATTTTTTAATTATTCATGCATAACTTCTTCAGATTTTATTTGAAATGAAGACAAAATTAGTTGCCCACGTAAATCTTTGAATTTCCCATCTTCCATAAAAGTTTCAAAAAATCACATAAAGTAGTCTAGTTATAGGTACATGCCCAAAACTCCACTTGGCCCCCAAGGACCACTTGAGCCTTTAGGAGTTACTGATATTTTCAAAGATAACTGGGGGTATAATTGATATTCCTACTCAGAGCCATGGATATTTTTGATATTTCAAAATAATATAAGGATATATTTGATACTTTGAAAGAATTGAGGGTTTTTTTTATATTTTTCCAAAAAGCAATAGAAATTTAGCTGAATAAAAAGGCAGTAAATTGATCAATATTTGAATATATTTGATAAAAACTAGTCATTTTTAAACATATAAGCAGTACCATTAGAAAAAATTTGAGCCCTCCTCAAGGCCCCTAAGAACCCCTTTCAAGGGATCTCCTTAATTGTTTTAATTTGTACTTTGAGATAACAAAAATTCCTTAACCCTACTATGCCTTTGAGTACAATCATGGCTCACATTGGCATGTCCAATTTTCATTGGGTGTCACAATTGCATGTACAATTTACCATGATCTTTTTTTTAAAAATTAAAATCTTCAACCTAGTACTTGTGAGGGTATCATTTAGTTATGATTGTGTACAATAGTAGGAGAATAATTAAGAAATTGTGACATAGTACTAGATTGCTATTTTCTATTCATAGTTTTTGTGATGTACAATAGGAAAGTCATACGAGGTAGAGACATTTCACATAAGTACTTACATGCTTCTAATGTACCCAGCCTAAACTCAATAAATGTTAAGAGTGTCAATTCTTAACCCATGAGCGCCCCTGCGACCACTATGTGGTTGCTCAATTTTGAAAAATGTCCATGTTTGACTCTTATCCTCTTCTTAATGGTAAAGTCAAAGGACTTGTAATTTTTCACGTACCTCCAGGCATGTGTCTACTACCACTCAAAAAAAAACTCAAGCTATTTGACTCTACTTAGGTAATACTTTTATTGGACTAAGTACACAAGGGTATGGATTTGAGTGAATATGACCTGGGTGCTCAGGGATTAAGGGCCTTGTGGAGGGTTCAAAATTTTACTAACGATAGTGCATGCACTCCAGCCTTTAAAATTGATTATTTTGTTGGCCACGCACAACAAGTATCCAATAATGTAAGCATGTAAGGAAAAATCCGATAGAAATGGATAGAATTATCAAAGTGAGCATGTTCATCCATGGTATCTATTAATATTAATAGCTCTCATCCAAATTCTAGTGAACTTAGTGTTTGCTTGGAGAGAGATTGGCAATTCTATCCATTTTTTCACCCAACTTTTCTAGCCTTATGATAACCAATCACAAATTGAGACAAGAGTTTGGCAAAATTTTGCATATTTATTAAAGGATGATGCACTTGCAAAAATGGTTGAAAATGAAAAATGTTGGATTTTTGCAGGGGAAACTCAAAATTTCCTTAAACCCCACCCTTGACAAAGTTCCCATACTATTTGTGATTCATCATTATTCTTTGCATTTATGTGAGTTTAGTTTTAGTTTTCAATTATTGTATGTATAGCTTTAAGATTTCTCATTCAAACTTGGGCTTGTCTTGGTTGTGGATCTGTGACAAGAAATAAGGGGCATCCAAGACAAAAAAACTGAGGGCATCAAAACTGGAATTTTCATTAGAAGATTGATAAGTTGGCTCTCAACAAGTAAGGTAGGAGGCTCATAAACGGAACATCCAAGGGCTGAAACTGAATTTTGGGTAGGTGAAACTCCTTGAAATGATTTTCAGTAAACTTTCCTTGAAAGGCAAGAATCGGCATCTAACCCAAGTTGTTTCATAATTTTTGGAACTTTGTGGAATTAATTATGAATATTTGAAGTGGAAAGGTCGTAGGGCTCTATAATGGAGCACCTCCTCAAATGTACATGAATTGTACATTGTTGAAGGGCTATGAAAAACAAGATGTACAAAAGGAGTACATTTGAGGAGGTGCTCCAAATTTGAGCCTACTCCAAATTTGAGCATGTTCCAAATTTGAGCATGTTCCAAATTTGAGCCTCCTACCTTAGGCCAAAACATTTGAGTAACCAACCATGTTGTCAAAGATTTATGGTCTAAGTTTTTCAAGGAGTTGTATTTTGATTTTTTTGGATATATGGAATCTTTTTTTATTATGCCTCTCCTTTTGCCATTAACCCCAAAAAGCCTAGTGTCCCTACATGGACAAATTGGATTTTGGGCAACTCACCCAAATGGAGTTTTTTTTTTTTTTTTTTTTTTTGAAAATTTTATACAATATGTATCTAAGAGTAGCTTTAACCCTTTAAGGACCGGTCGACCCAAATCTAGTCGATTTTGCTGCTTTTCAGATGTTGAGCTGAATTCTCATACAAATTTGGGAAGAAATCAAAGGGGACGGATGTGGGAATTAAGTGAACGCTTTCATTGGCTTTACGGCACCAAAATGTGACCTGGCATTTGAAAATGAGAGTGGTTTTAGGCTAGGGGGGGTGGGTGAGAATACAAAGTTGGATGCGCGAAAGAAGGGCCTAAAGGTAAAAGAAGGTCTTTTCAACGCTCTGACTAGGCATTTGCAGCTTGCGTTAGAAACAAGGTGCTTTGTTTGGGAACTGCCCATGACCGTTGCCTACTGCTTAGCTGGCAGCGGGGGAGCGTCACGCATGCAACGGCCGGCATCTGAGGACCTTCAAGCATCTGAGGAGCTTCAAGCATCCAAGGAGCTTTGAGTGTCAACGGGAAGCTCAGAGTTCACTGGGGCACTTCCAAGGCGGGGAAGGAAATTGATGTAGGAACGGGGGGGAGTTTGCTAGGGCGCTTTTGAGGCGGAGTGGAAAATTGATGTAGGAACAAGGGAGGGATTTGCTGGGGCGCTTTTGAGGCCGTTTTAGCAAATTGATGTAGACACGAGGGGAGCCATTTTCCACTTTGTTGCAATCAAGCATTGACAACGACTTTGTTGACAGCAATTTCGTGGTTAGGGTTTCCAATTTGTGCTTAGCAATGCTGCCTTTGACTAGGGGCTTGACGAACCGGAGGCGGGAGACTTGCACAAACTTTGGCATTTGGGTTGAGAGTTGAAGATTGATTCTATGAGCAAGGCGCACAACAAGAGGAGATCTACGGGTAGAAGACCAGGTGCCCAGCACCGCTCACGTAGATCGTCACTTCATTGCAAAGAGTGCTCAACATGGGTCTATAGGAGGTGCTTGAGGTTGCGTAGTGGGGGATGGCGGGTTCAAGAATACATTCTGGTAGGCGATGCAATGGCCAGGCGCTTCCTCTTGCAGAATTCTCTGCCACAATCAACATCCTCAAAGACTGGGCAGAAACTAGGAGACTCCCTTCTGATAAGAAGAACATGTTATTGGATTTACTTGATCATCGTTATTTGCTTGCTCATCCAATTCCAGCTAGTGCTCAAGGATTCAAGAACTTGGAGGGTGTCTCTGGCGCTCAGCTTAGATACTTCTTTTATAGTCATGCTGCAAAGTTGCTCCGGTGGGGTCAAAGACGCAAGGAAGGTAGCCATGGCGAATTTCCAGATCGACTGTACGCCCATCTTTGGACAAAGGTCTTTCCGTGACGTTATTGCTAGGAGGAGTCTAGGATCTGGTGTCCTTCCGAAGGTACCAAACAAATGTACAGGAGGAGGGCCATTACTGCGTGATTCACACCACAATTTGGCAATTCAACATACCGGCTCAAGCGTCCACATGCACGAGATCCATGTGCTTCCAACTACAAGTGCAAGACAGGTGAATTACCAGCCCCCGCCTCACTTTAGTGTAGTGCCAAGGAAGCCAAAGAGGAAATATGTTTGGAAGAATCAAGGAAGCGGGGGCATGGACTGCAGTGCAGATGTCGACATGCTTGTCTCTAAAGACGATGTCATGACCAGCATGGAACCAGCCATACCGGTGGCAGGTTTGCCAAAACGCTCCAGGAAGAACATACGTAAGTGCAAGCCTGCAGTGGATTTGGCCAACATTGTTGAGATTACAACTTCATCTGGCCTCGCGGAACTAGAAGTACCTGCTCGTGCTTGTGCTAGGGCGGGAGGTCGTGGCCAGGGTCAATATCGTGGATGGGATTTTGGACAGAGACAGGGACAAGGACGGGGTTGGGGATGGGGGCAAAGAAGCAACGTCAATGAACTCTCAAGCATGGAGGAGTCACTGCCAGCCATGGCCCCAAATTCTAGGGGATTTTCACTGCCAAAGCTACGGGACCGACTGAATTGTGGAGGTTAAGTTGAGGTGTTCTTATGTGACTTGGTGTGGGAGGGAGAGGTATTACAAAACCCGTGCCCAACAACAGTTGGCTTAGTCGTTGGAGGGGAGCATTTGGTTGCTAGCAATGACTTTGTGCAGGTTGATTTTGGATTGGACTTAAGAGTGCAAATTGTGCCGCGTGCTGCTGTCTGCTAGCTTCGTCCGCCACCACTAACCATCAACACTTGTATCTCAAGCATGATAGACATGGAGGACAGTGTCTCAGCGGTGTTTGAAACAGGGAGCACAGATGCTCGTTAGTGTCATTGCGGTGGCCTTGCAGGTTGGGAACTTTCAGATAGTGATTCCACCCATGATTGGGACCCCTCCTTATCTGATGTAGGGAGTGACATGTTGGATGGCCTCTCCGATGGTGGAAGTTCTACTGATGACCGTGAGGATAGTCCCTTGGCTTTGCTAGGAGATCTCAAGATTTACCCCTTGGGAGCTGAACTTGAGCGGCCTGACCTGGACCAGAAATATTGCAAGGCAAATTGGCACGCGCAGACGTGGGCATTATTACCACGGCAGTCATTCAACGGGAAGACACCTGGTTCTATTGACGACTTGCCTAGCAACGCTCTGCTCCAGCCTATTAAGTACTTCCAACTCTTTTGGGACAAGGTGCTACAACGGAAGATTATTCGTGAGAGCAATGTGTATGCAGAGTTCATAGACCCTACCACGAGGAAGCAAAAGGGTGGCGAGGAAGCGGTGAATTCCATTACATTGGAGGAATTCCACTAATTTAGTGGGATATGTTGTCTCATGGGCATGCGCAATCAGCCTTGCATTCAATATTATTGGAGACGTGACCAAGGTGCTTTGTTTTGCAAGGATGTGGCCCATATTATGCCACACTAGCGTTTCGAGTACATTTTGAGGTGCCTGCACATGACATACAAGTACACCTATGTCACTAATAAGGGAAGCCCTCAGTACAACCCCATCAGCAAGTGTAGGTGGGTGTTGGAGCATGTGGAATCTCGATTTCAACAGTACTGGAACTTGTCACCTTTTGTGACAGTGGACGAGTGCATGGTGGCCTACAATAGGAAATTCTGCGCTTTCAAGTAGTATCTCCTTGCTAAGCCCATCACTCATGGTATCAAAATCTGGACGATGGCTTGTTCAAGTACTAGTTATCTCTACAGGTTGGAGATTTATGTGGGAAAGGATAATGCGCAACCTAATCTTGGACCAAGTGCAGCTCAGATTGGCATGGCAGGGCAGGTGGTGAGCTGCTTGAAAAGGGGCCTGGAAGGGAATCGATATACAGTTACGTGCGACAACTATTCACCTCACCTTACTTCTTTGATGATTTATTAACTCATGGGTTCTACGCGGTTGGGACTGCACGGAGACAGAGGAAGGGCTACCCCACGAGTTTGGGCATCTCTCAGGATCAGCCACAAGGATCTATATATCCAAGTGCATAAGGATCACAGGATGGCAGCAATCTAGTGGCAGGACACAAAAGGGGTGTGCTTCATGGCAACAAGAGCTAACCCAATGGTACTTGGCGGAATTGTGACTAGACGTGTCTCTGGTCGACGGGTGGTTGAAGTACCAACATTCTCAATACAAATTTTGTATTCTCAAAAGATGGGCGGAGTAGATGTGGTAGATCAGAACCACTTCTATTATAGTACGCAGATTGCCACAAAGAAATGGTGGCATCAAGTGTTCTTCTTCTATTTGGACTCAAGCATAGCAAATGCTTTCACAATTCATAAGGAGCTTTCAAAGTGTTTGGGAGAGAGAGCATTGACCCACAAGGAATTCCAACTCTGGGTTGCGTACTACTTGATGGGGCGATTTTATAAGGCAGGAAGCGCCCCAAGAGCACCTCGCAAAATTTTGGAGCAGTCCCCTCATGGGGGAGTTAATCACATTCCCAAGAAAACAATGTTGCATCGAGTGTGCCGCTTATGTAAGCGGCGTACGTTATACATCTGCCGGGAGTGTGAGGGGATACGCCTATGCATAACCGAGTGCTTCAAGCTGTACCATGTTTGAGGGAAGTCGCTGTAATTTTGTCATCACTCACCTAATGCGGTAAGTAGCTTGTGAGTAATGTCTCATACATCATTGTTGTACAGTTTCAAGATTTGAGCCCTCTGTTATGTGAAGGTGTCATGCGCGTCCTTATTGAGGTACCTTTTTTGTAATGTACCCGACCTGCAGGGCCGATCGACTTTGACTGGCTGGCACCCTAGTCTCCAATCGAGCGGCGCACAGAATATCGGGTAATGCCTTCAGCGGGAGCTTTGATCTTGTTTGAACTAGAGCCAAAGAGTGTGTGCATTGGTGGTGAATGGAGAAGAGGCGGCAGCGACATGTGTGGATGAGTATGGTGTGCCTCCCGTTTATTATGTTCTTTTGTTCTTCAGTCTACTGTATTGCTTGGCATGACATGACGTTTCCAATTTTTTCAATGTGATCAACTATTGTGTGGGGCCATGAGAAGGTTGTTGTTGGTTTCCAAGGTAGGGTTTGTTGTGTTCTCCATTCTTTTCGGCCTAGTGCTGAGAAATTGAGGGACCAACTGAGGGATGGAACGAGGGAATGTCTGCTAATGTGCCTTCTAGACGGGGCAATGTGGGTGGCATATTCCGTAGGGGGCAGCTGCAGTCTCCCTTTTGCCCCTTAAGACGTCGTAGACACCGGTCATAGCTAAAGGAGTCATGGCTTCCGGATGTGGATATGCTTTTTCATTGATGGTTCTTTCAGTGACTGTAAGTTATGGCTTACGGTGTCGTACCAAATTTTGGATGGAAGGTACACATGCTAGCTGATTTTATTGGTGAGCGCGCACACTCGGGCTGAATGTATCCAAGTTTTTGTAACCAGCATGTAGTCTGCAATGCGGTAGCTTAATCAATGGACCAGAACCAAGGAAGTTTGTTTCTTGTGTGAATTTCAATGGGGATGTCGCAGTAAACCGCAAAAAGAGATGGGGGTGTAGGAGTGATTGCTTGGATTTTGTGCCTCTGGAATATTGAACCGCCTAGTTTTTGTATGTCAGAAGAATCTTTGCTCAAGTATTCTACAACATTGTACCCTTCATAGCTTTGGAGGAAGACAATCTAAAATTTTGAGTGTTGTTTGATATGCAGTGTGCGCGCACTACGCATTCCGCAGCACAGTGCTCTCTAGCAAAGAGGCAACGTGGCAATGTGGAGTCTCTGCACTGTTTTGCAAGTTTTGTGTTTTTGTCTGCACTTTCAAGTAACCAGCTTCTAGAGTCTATAGTGTCAGGCTACCTGGATACTAAAGGCCTCGACGAGCAGGACCAGGAGGGCAACCTCGGAACCACAAAACTAGAAGAGCCTGATGCATATTACGGCTCTGTCCGAGCTAGCGTCTACACTAGACGGCGCATTCAAATTGCCCCACTCTAATTTTTGGGCATTTGCACTACATGAACTTGACTACACCCGAAGCAACAGGTTTCTACTAATGGCATCTGAGAATCTCTTTTGCGGATTCACGTGCTTCTATCTATGATGCCAAATTTGTTTCTTGCGGAAGGCACGACGTGGCGCCATGCTTTGGCAATGCAGGATGTGGAACTCTGTAACCTCAGTAGCGCTGGGTTGGGATGTTCCATCCGTTGTTGTCTTTGATCGAGTTGTTATGATTCTCAATGGTACCGTATCCGGTGCTAAACCAGCAAGCACTGCTGCATATTCTCAGTCATGGAGCAAATTACTCAGCCTTCAAATCTTTCTGCTTCAGCTGAACCTGGATGTGTTCAGTATGGGGACAGTCGATTCCACTTGGCCTGATGCAAGAACTCCAGCATGGCATTCCCACGAGGACACCATGTCCTTACTGACCATCGTTAGACTAAAGGAAACGCCAAATGTTGCTCCCCCAACAAAAAGGAAATCGTTGTAAGGAAATACGCTCCAAAGATGCAGCTGACATGTAGGATTCACCAGAAAATGCATATGGCATTACAGATGCATTATAGAATTGCAGATTCAGTCACACTTTTCCTTGAAATTTTAATCCCCAAGAGGAAGACCCTATCCCAATTGCATTCGTACGGTGAGATTCTAGAAACAAGGTCGGCACTTCAACCTCAGTCCATGTATCACTTGCGACTAAAAACTGCCTTGCCTGCCCCCAGATCGACCGCGGACCTTAAAGGGTTAAGGTCCAACAATTTTTCACAACTTTTGAGTACATGGTTCAAAAGTTATTGCATGGTATGTAGTCTTGGGGAGCTCACTTAGTGTATCTATAACTAACCACATGAGTTAAGTGATTTGTTGTCCCCTATTTACTTTTAAATGAATAATGATTTCAACCTATAATTTTGAGCGTTGTTTAATCATGACTATAGGATTTTTTGCCAAAATCTTCAATCCATATAATTTATTATATGATTTCTAGAGAAGGTTGAAAAATGAACTAAAATGGCATGTTTTCAATTGAAATTTTTATAGAGAAAACACTTAGATGACCATTGCATTGAGATTCAAGAAATATGAACTTTCAATAGAGCCTCATTTTTGAGAAATTTTTGAGTATTTTTTAGACAATTTTTCTTATAAAAGATAGGGGTGTGAAAGTTCTTTTCAGCTTTGTAGTGTATCATTTTACTTCAAAACTGTGTAACTAATTATAAATTACTAATAAAATTATCATTAATTCAAAACATACACTTCAAAGTAGGAGAATCTACTCATATTTTTTTCTTTTTCTTTTATTTAAGTCTTAAAACATAAGATAGGGGGTCCAAAATCTTAACACATGTGGTTTTTAATGGACCCTCTAAGTGATCTCGCCAAGTATGTAGTTTTTAAAAACTTTGGGCAACTTGGGCAACCCTGAAAATTTCTTTAAAATTTACATTATTATCATTATTATTATTGAAACTGGTTTTTTATATTTATATATATTTGATCAGCTTTGAATTATTTGATTTCAATTAATGAGGTGAAGGTTATGAGAAGTTTTAGTTTGCGGGTGCCGAGTGGGTATGGTTTTGAGAAACTCCATACCTACCCACAAACTAAAACTTCTCATAACTTTCATTTCATTAATCAAAATTAAATGATTCAAAACTTCCCATGTATAAGTCTAAAGAACCAATTCAAAATAATAATGATAATAACATAATTTTTAAAGAAGTTCTTTGAGCTACCCATGCTGTCCAAAGTTAAAAAGAATTACATATCGTGCAAAAACTTTTGAACCATATAGTCAAAAGTTATGAAAAATTGTTGAACTTTAAAGCTACTCCTTAGGCACATCATATGTGAAAAAAAATTAGAAAAAAGAGATGAAAAATCCACTTATAGTGAGCTGCCCAAAATTGCTATGTTGCCCCCAAAAAAAATAGTGCTTGGGCCTTTAGGGGTTAAAAATAGGTAGAGGCATATAGCTACAACATGAACATTATAGTTCTTCTTTATTTTCTCTCTTGGTGCCCACTAATGCCAGCACTCTAACATTTTCATTGGGTGAGCTTCTCTAACACTTCTCACATGTTATTATCTCAAGTGCCAGAGGATGGCCATGCATGGATCAACGTTTGGGGAGAAATTTAGATTCACCGGCTAGAATTCGGCATTTTCAAATTTCACCTGATATTTCACTGACATACACGACTCATTTTTTTATAATATTATATACATTTAAACTATAGAAATACTATTTTTAGTTTTCCTTGAAGTATTGGCCGGTATTTTATATGCTAATTTCAAGTTTCAACCGGTTTTTTTGCAATTTTAATCGGTTGACAATACATTAAATGTTGATTCTCCTTGGATCCTAGTTCAAGTTGCGCGGACTAGTTTGAACAAAAACAATGAACAAAAAATTATGTACCTCAAATAATAAAAAAATATTTGTGCACCAATCTAAATGCATGGTTTTTTTTTAACATTAATGAACAAAATCTTTATGGGGAAATTACAACATGAGTAACAAAAACAAAAGAAATTACAATTGGGTAACAATTTGAAAGTAATTACAATTTGGGTAGCAAAATCCAATAACCTTAATGGATTTTGCAATTGCTGAGGGCATTGGAGCTGGCATCAATGCCATTGCTAACTTGTCATTGGTTGTGGTCCTTGTTCTCTTAATTGCAATTAGTTGCGACCCTTGCTTACACCTAGCTAGCAATGTTTGTCAAACAATTGTATATTGCACACCTATCAAGGAACAATCACTTACCTTTTGTTCACAAGTACCACTTCTAAACTTCAACCTCACAGGCTCACTAGTCACGTCTCACTCATGGACGTGCATCACACACCATCTTATTGATAGGCAACTGCTACTTATGAATCAACTTGTGTTGGGATTAAGACAATGCGCAATACGCGTCCATGAGTGAGATGCAACTAGTCGTGTGAGGTTGAAGTTTTGAGGTGATACTTGTGAGCAAAAGGTAAGTGATTGTTCCCTAATAGGTGTGCAATCTACAATTGTTTGATAAACATTACTGGCTAAGTGCGAGCAAGGGTCGCAATTGATCTCAATTGAGAGAATAAGGATCACAACCAATGACAAGTTGACAATGGCGTTGATGCTGGCTTCAATACCCTCAACAGTTTTAGAATTCATTGAAGTTATCAAATTTTGTTACCCAAACTATAATTACTTTGAAACCATTACCCAAACTATAATTTCTTTTGTTTTTTTTACTCATTTTGTGATTTCCCCAATCTTTATTGGACATAGAATAACTTATCTTATATTGCGCACAAAGGTATCTTTTGATTCCTCTTCCAATCTCTCTCTAGCCATTTGCTTCATTTATCAAATTTTTCCATGTATTTACTTAATCTCATGATTTCACGTAAACCTATGTTCATTTCTTCCAAAAGGATGAACTTGCAACAAATCCAAGAATGTTACATGGTTGTTTCCATCTTTCTTTTGCAATTGAAATTGCCCATAAGAGTTACATGAAGGGTTGCTTGGGTAGGAACTTCCAATCTTTTGTGCCAAGGGTAATGTTTCGGCCATGGTGACTTTCCTTCAAACCAATTCATGATTCGATTATATTTATGGAAACAAAGGCGCAAGGTTTTATTATGGTTTTACGTTAAGTTTCCAATTTGGTTTGCCCTTAGTCAAAATAGATTGGTTAAGTCACATTTGAAAGTTGGACTGTCAATTTTTTAAACTCGGTTTACATTGAAAATTAGTTATTTTGAGGACAAGTAGATATGCATGGGTAAAACTTGATTTGTAAAAATTGGGCTGCTACAAGTGGAAAGCGTGACGGCAGAGGCTGCTGAGGTGACTCCCAGATCTGTGGAAAGAATGTACCAGTACTGTACATTCCAGGGATGGCTGCCCCTTGGAGCAATAAGACATAGATGATGACACAAAGCCGCGGTCATGCTGACGAGAGGAAGTGCGTGAGCGGCTAAGGCAAACTTTAGTGAGCTGGCAAAGTTGGATCCAAGATGACTACTGGAGTGTTCAGAAGATATTTTCACATTTGCAAATATAAGTCTTGCTGATCATTTTCAAAGAAGTGTAATATAGTAGAATCTGCAAAATTTGTGTAAATTAATATGGATGGGATTGGGTGGCCCACATTGGGTTAACCCCTAAAGAGTCAAACAACATTTTATTTGGACGACATAGCAATTTTTGGCAAGCTAGTACTTATAAAATAGTGAATACATATTTATAAAATTTTAGAGGATGTGTGTCAGAGGAGTATTTCCAATGCAATAATTTTGAAACAGTTTTTCTTTTTTCTCTTTTAAGATTGAAGTGATCATGATAGAATTTATATTTTTGCTTGCTTGTAGGGTAGGATAGGCACAAATTATTTACACTTTGAAAATTTGGGATCTTGCCCAAAAGATGAAGGACACATATGTTTCTTTGACAAACCTTGACCCAACCTTATTTCACAAAGGCAATTGTTTTTACTTATTGCCCTTTACTTTGCCAAAGGCAAATGTGGCCATATGTTAATCAAGTTTGATAAAGTCACAACTTTTGGCCAATTTCTATTTTATTTTTGCCCTTTATTTCTAGATAAAATTTTAAACTTTATTGTTCACATTTTGAAAAGATTGATGTACGTGGAAGTTAAAAATTGTTGAAAAATGGTTTTGTATGAGAGTTTTCTTGAAGTTCCCTATTCTAAATTTTTAGTATGTGTTCCCCAATTCCAAATTTTCTAATTTTTTTAGACATATAGTTAGCTCTATTACAAAAAAAGACCTGAAAGAACTCAAGCAAAAAATTAATACTAACTAGTGCAAAAGGCTCTCCAAATTAGAGTTGCCCAAAATTTGAATGCCTCCAAAAAATTAGACAATGCTATTTTGTGAGCATAAAACACTAAGCCCATGAGTGGTGAGCCTAGATTTGTGTGTGGGAATAAATTTTGAGCTCAAAAGCAATGCAAACATTTTAAAAATAATATATTTTTTCAAAAGTTGAATGTTTATAATGCACAATTATAATGCCCTATGTACACGTTTATAAGTGAAATTTAACATTTTGACAAAAACTCTAAGCTCACTACTCACAACTCATGGATCCTTGCTTCTGACTCATGAATGGACTCCTACTCACAATTTAGCATTTCCCCAAAAAAAATTATTTTTTACCACAAACCCTACAATCTCACTATTAGTGCAATAAATATCTTTCACCAAAAGAAAAATTTGAGCCCTCCAATAGCCCCTCCCAAACTCTCTAAAGGGGTTTTAACCCCTAAATGCCCAAGGGGTAAGAGCAAAACATAAATGTGCTATAAAATGATATTTTTGTAACTTCTATGAAATTTGTTTTAAAAGTGAAAACAAGAATCATGGTGTTTAGTAGTTATCCATATGGTCAAACATTCATAAAAGGTCTTGGAGTCTTCTTTTATGAATTTATAAGCATTTACCATTTAATATTCATCAAAATTTTAAAAATTATTTATAGAATTTGAAAGTTAGTATGATTGATTAAAAATAGACATGTTATCGTAAAGTTCAAAACTACAACCATTTTGAAGGAAAGAACATCATTAGTTTCCCAAAATAGTAAATTTTGTAATATTAGCAAATATTGAAGTGTTTGTTTTTGAAAAACTCTCCTTCTTGGAGTTTAACTTGGATTGACATGATTCAAATTGAGTTGGAAAATAGACTTACTTTTCTATATGAAAATATTTATAAGAAAAAATTATTTTCTTGCATTTCAGGTAGCTCGCAAGAAAGGGCAGCGATTAGAAAATGGTCAACTAGGCATTTAGGGGTTAAGATATGTACTTTCTAAAACAAATAAATCACTAATCTCCTATTTCAGCTCACCCTTTGAATTCCATGCATTTAGGAAATTACTTTATTGTGTTATCCCAATTGGACAAAAACTATGTGTACAAATGTACAATAGGACCATAAATTCTACTTTCCTCTATTTGAATGGATGAGTGAAGTACTTGGATAATGACAAGTGAGTACATTTACATATTTTATGAGTGCAATTCCTTTTATATTGTTTTGGATTGTACATGTGGTTGAGGTCCTTCATACAAGGTAGCAATGTATATGAGTGCCCTTTTCTTGTACTCACGCTAGCCAAATAATAGCTAGCTTGATTTGTCAAACCTTAGGGGAGCTCTTGGAGGGCTCAAAGTTTTATGTATATCTTTCTACTACAACATAATGAAGTAGCCTACCACTAGATCTTATGGTTAATTGCACCAAGATTTCATTTGACATTTTTTTGCCTTTGCTATCAAAACTACTCATTCAAAGAGCTTTTTGGTGAAATATAGTCAAAGAAATTTAAGGGTCAACCCCTAAAAGGACCATTGTCCCTTTGGGGGACAAATGGGATTTTGAGCATGTACCTTTGGATAAGCTACTTTGTGTGATTTCTTGAAACTTTTATCGAAGGTGGGGAATTCAGAGATCTTCATGGGCATCTAATTTTTTCTTCATTTTGACATTTAACAAAGAAGATATGCAAGAATTTATCAAAACTAGGGAAGAAGGGGCAGTTTGGGCAACCCAAAAATCCTCTTTAAAAATTGTGTCTTTTAAAAATAAAAGTTTGGAGATGGTTCTTTTGATTCTTTTCTACTTGAAAAGCTTTGAGTCATTCAATTTCAATCAATGAGAGGAAAATTATGAGGAGGTTTTGTTTGCGGACAATTATGGATTCTCTACTCTAAAATAAATATCAAAGTCCTTTATTTTACTCAATTTTCATTACTTTGGAAAAAAATTAAACCAAAGGTTGTAGAATGCTTATCACAACATTACAATTGTTAGGATTTGTATTTTTCATTTCAATAATTAAATTCTTAACAACTTAGTGTTTTAACTCATTCTCTACTTCTTTTTACTTACTATTTATTTTCCATGTGTTGTATAGTTCCAATTGATTTGAAAACTCTCCCACATGTACCTAACTTGATCTTCTATATGGAAAAATAAAAGCACAACTTTGGGTAGAGCAATTTTTTTTGTGTAAGAGTGGTCAGAGGCTTCTAGAATTTATTAGCGGCAAGGAAAAAAAACCTTTTCCCTTCACTTCAAATGTAAATATCTTCTTCCTCTCCATTTAGGATGACCTAATTTTTTTCCCATAATTACCTTTTCTAGTCTAAAGCAAGATCCTATGCTTGGATTTTCAAAAAAAAAAAAAAAAAAACCTTCCTATTCATCCCCTAGAAGTGGCAATTTTCAGCGATTTTGGCAAAAAAAAGGGCTTGGTCCTTTAGGGATTCAAGGAATGCTCTCATTTTGTTCCTCTCTACATTAGTGTTATGATTGTAGTACAGTGGCCTCCAACAATGTATGTCGGGCCCTCTTTTGTCATTTGGAGCTCATGTCATGTTATGACACAAAGTTGAGGTCAATTGACCTTATTTTACATTGGATTTTTTATACTTCATTCCTACCCCCAATCCCAACCAAGCTTATCAAAATTCAATCCCAAAAAATTAAAATCCAAGTTTTGATAAATTGTTTTGTATGGCAAATCATGGTTTTACATGGTTTTACAAGAAAATTGATTGAAAAACATTGATGATGAATTTTGGAGATTTGATTGCATGGGTATACAGGTAGCATCCATATGCACATCTGTATGCAAATCTTCTATGCTAAAAAAAACCCCTTAAGTAAACCAAAATTGATCTTTGAAGGGTTTAGTGTGACCTGTGATATGTCCAAATTTTGTAAAACATATGTTCTTAATTTTAGTTAGTTTTTCACCAAAGAAACACAACAACATGTTCAAATGTACAAACTTAGTCACAATATGTGAGTCAAATAACAAAATTTGATTACCAAAATAAAATATCTATTTTACATAATTTTGACATATTACAAGTCACACCAAACCTTTTGGAGATTAGTTTTGTTTTACTTGAGGGGATTTTTTTTAGCATGGAAGATGTGCATATGGATGCGTGTATGGATGTTACCTATATACCCATGCAATCAAATCTCCAAAATTCATCATCAATGTTTTTCAATCAATTTTCTTGTAAAACCATGTAAAACCATGATTTGCCATACAAAACAATTTATCAAAACTTGGATTTTAATTTTTTGGGATTGAATTTTGATAAGCTTGGTTGGGATTGGGGGTAGGAATGAAGTATAAAAAATCCAATATAAAATAAGGCCAATTGACCTCAACTTTGTGTCATAACATAACATGAGCTCCAAATGACAAAAGAGGGCCCAAAATACATTGTTGGAGGCCATTGTACAATATTTGAAAATCTATTAACCCCTAAAGGCCCAACTATCCCCTCATGGAACAAGTGGATTTTGAGCATGTACCTATAGCTTGACTAGTTTGTGTGATTTTTTGAATCTTTTACAGAAGGTAAGGAATTCCAAGACCTACCTAGGCATCTAATTATTTCTTCATTTTGACATTTATTGAAGAAGTTATGCATGAATTTCTGAAAAACAGGGGAGGGCAAGCAATCCGGTAGCCCAAAAACTTTTAAAAATTTGTATTAAAAAAATGATACTGGTTATTTAGATTTATGTATTTGTGGGAAGCTTTGAATCATTCAATTTTGATTGATGAGTGAGAAGTTTTAGTTTGTGAGTAGGTATGGGACTCCCAAACCTCCATTCCTTTTGCCCCTTGTAAATTTTTGGTGCTTTACTTTTTTGAGGGTTTGAGTATTTGTTTTTTGATTAGTTTTTTTCCCAAGTTAGTAAGCTAAGAACTCTTTGTTTTCATAGTTTGGATTAATGAGATTTGAATTTTTAAGTTTTACATAAAGCCTCCAATTTTGCCTAGTGTATATTCAAATGGCATGATCATCCGGCATTGCAGGATTTTACAAAGTATGTTTTACACCTTCAATTCATATGAAAATTCTCCTACACATACTTGACTTGGTCTTATACATGGGTAAAATAAACCTCAATTTTGCATAAAGCAATTTTTTGATATAAAAGCAGTCAAAGCCTCAAAGGCTTCTGCAATTTTTGGGCAGCAAGGAAAAAACATTTTTTTTCATTTCAGATATCAATATCTCACTCTTCTCCTTCTAGAATGAGCTGATTTTTTTCCCACGTGTACCTCTCATAGTCTAGGGCAAGATCCTAGTATGGTTGGATTTCCAAAAAAAACTTTTTTCCTACTTTTCTACTCATTCCCTCAAAAATAGCATTTTTTAGTGACTTTCATAGAAAAAAAGGCTTGGGCCTTTAGGAGTTAAAATAGTGCTGTCATTTCAATTTTTAAAATTTGTCATTCTATAGTTAAGACCAATTCTTGATTTTTTACACCAATCAATTTTTCATGGCATATATAAAATTTCTTGTAGAACCCTTTTTGTGTGGCAAATTAAATGGGATTTTCTACCCTCTTTGTTCACTTAATTACATCATGTGATTGCTAATTTCATTCATTTTGTGTGAAACTAATATTATTGGAAAGAACATGATATTTGTTAAGTTGGGGAAAATCTTTCTCAAAAAGTATTTTGGGATCAGATGGACTACTTAGCGCATTTTAGAAACCACATGCGGCATAATATAATAAGGGTTTTATTCATTCAAGATAAAAATTATAACAAACTTACAAATAAAAAAGTGAACGTTCAAAGTAGTGAACCCAATATAAATAATGTAGGTACACTACAAATGTGGTGAATTAAATTTTTTACAACTATTTAGGAGCCAAAGATTTGAAAGTATCCTATGTTTAGTACTATATTTAGTATGAGTATTGAACACCAACTAAGTATACAAAAGGTTTAGGATTTGTTGGATGAAAAGTGACAACAATGAATGTGAATGAATGTTTGTCAACTTTCAAGTTTAGGTAAGGGTCTGAGGATTTGAGCGGTTTACCGTTGCATTTGGCGTGATTTCTTCTTTGTGTTAGTTTTTGCAGGCTATGTACAGCTTGTTGTAATTTTTGATTTGTAATTTTCAATATTCACATGAGGTTTGAGGTTGGTTGTGCATAGTGTGTGCAATAACATTTGGCGCAGTGTTTAGAAGAAAAATTGCTACAGTGTTCACAAGAAAACTAGGCGTAGTGTTAGCAAGAATATCTGTCGTGGTGGCTGCATGAGAATCTAGCACAATGTGTGCAATTTTAGCTAGCGGTTTAGGCAAGATTATTTGGTGCTCATTGCTTGGTGACACTTGAAGTGGGGGGGGGGTCAAATTTAGGGTTTTGTTGTTGATTTCACAAGTGCCTTGGATGCAGCCTATGTGAGGTTCAGAGCTGAGGACAAATCCGCCAATGAACTTTGTGGAGGTCTTTGGGCTAAAGATCAAGTGATCATTTGTATTTAGGAAGAGATCTTTTGGTAAGCTTGGATTGGCATTGTTCATAATGTACAATTGTGGAGTGTTGTTAACTAGCTAGCATTTGAAAATATTGTTTTGGATCTTTAAGGGTTGCAAAGGGTTTAATCATTTAAGTGCTTGAATCTTGAGTGTGGCATTTGGTCTAATGTACAAACAAAGGCATTTTCTTCATTGTGTAAATATTACCAAGAACGTCGTTTAAGAACGTTCTCTCTATCTAAGCCAACCTTAATTTGAATGCTTTTTCAACATCAATTACATATGAGGTTATAGTTGACAAGCAAATGATGCTAAAAAAGAATGGATGAGAATGCAGTAGAACAAACTAGAACATGTAGTCTTCAATTGTTTTTTGTAACATTGAATACTATTTGCAACTATGTTTTTTTGTTTTAATTTGTAAGGTCTCAGAGAGGGGATTTCTTTTGGATAGGTATAGTATTCTATATTTTGGGTTGCACAACATTTGTTAAATTTTGGTTTGAAGTTAGAAGTTTTTAAGGTTTATTTACAACTTTGTAGTGGGCTAAGGATTGCTTTTAGGTTATAGCGGCCCATGGCGACTCAAGTGAAAATTTGGACATTTGAGAGCTCCTTTTGTTGGTGCTTGCTTGGTAGTGTACTGTGAGACAAACTGCTCTTCATGTTCCTACTAGTAACAGACTAAGTTCTTTGTCGCATGTAGAGGCCAGAACTCTTTCTATTTGGAACATTTTCAGTTCTCTTCCTTCACATGCAAGTAAATGAAGTTGTTTCTCATGCTTTGGTTTTGTGTGTAGTTAATTATGATTTCTTGAATTTGAGAAAGAATTCTTATTCCATTGTATGTTTTGATTCAGGATATGTTCTCTATTTTGATCTTATGGATGAAACTATGGTGCATTTTCACTAAGCATGCATGTGTACCTTGAATCAATCAAGGTGGTTGAGTTAACCACTAAAGCCATGTTGTCCCCTAGGGAATAAATGGGATTTTGGAAAGGTACTTATGGCCTCAATTTTTTTTTTGATTTTTTGAAACTCTTCTTGAAGATAGGAAAACACATTAGCTTCTAAAGAATATAATTTTTATTCCAATCTATGCCCTTGAGCAAAAATTATGCCCAAATAAGCACAAATTTGGAGAGTCTAGGTAGCAAATTCTTTTTACAAGAACTTGAAATATATATATATATATATATATATATATATATACATATATATTCTCATAGATTGTCTCTTTTTCTACATATGAAGCTTTGATTCATTCCATTTGGACTAGTTATGAGAAAGTTATAAACAATCTTGTTTTTTAGACAATTTCAACATATTTTGAAAAAATAACTTATAAAGTTCATTTTTGAATGCAAGTTTAACATTTTTTCAAAAAAATTTGTTGGGAAGGGTGAAGTTTGCCTTCTAGAACAATCTTACCATTGGAATTATTGTGTTTCAATTCCATTGCAGGGTTATCAACAATTTAAGTTTCTCTTCAATCTCATACCTTCTTCTATCCAATGATTTTTTTTTAAGAATGAGAATTAAGTTTATTTTGTTTTGATTGTTTTTCCAAAGGCTCTCAACTCAACTTTCCACCACAAAAAAATAAAGTTCCAAACTCTGTGGTTCAAAAATTTTAAGCTAAAAAAGTTCAAAGTCAAATTATCTAATCATGCAAGGTGCAAAAAATCTTGTTTTTTACACTTTGAATGCAAATATCTTCCAATCTCTGTGGCCAAAGTTCTTGAGATTTGTATGACACATTCTCATACTAGTCTAGTACAAGATCCAATGGTTAGATATGCAAAAAGACCAATTTTCAAACTTTTGTGCTTTTTGCCATAGAAGTGGCAATTTTGAGTATCATTTGACAAAATAAAGGCCATGGTCCTTTCGGAGTTAAAGACATTGGGTTTCTAAAATTAAGTGAACTCTAACACCACCTAGATTGTCATAGTCAGAGGCATAACATAAAATAGGGTGTAATGAAGAAAATAAATTTCCTACAACACTTAAGTAAACCCATTAAATCCTACATACTTCTTCTAAACCCTAAGTCCAAACCATTTTGCTATCACTTTGCTGAGCAATTCAGCTTTTTTTTTTCTTATAAAGAAAATAGCCTAGGAAAAAATTGAATCCCATATGCCGTACAATTAATTATAGAGTTTCCTAATATAGGTCATTTTGTCCAATTATAAACTTATAGAGTAGCGTATGAGGAGTGCCAAAGTTTAGTTACTAGATAGCTGGTTGATTTTGAGAATTGCCAAATTGAATTCAAGAGTTTAGAAAAAAAATCAACCGTTTAAGAGGAAAAAGAGATTTTATTTATTTATTTCTATAGGCTTAGCTGGGAGTATATTATAGACAATTGGTTGGCCCAAGAGAATGTAGGATATTGGCTAGTTAAATTTAAAAACTCCTTGTGCTCTATTGTAGAGGTCATTTTTTTTTTCTTGAGAAGTAAATAGCCCCTAAAAAATACCCCCTTGCTACACAAGTGGTACCCAACATACAAAGAGTGACCCATCCAAGATTTTAGGAATACTAGATTTTGCATTTGTAAGAGTAATTTGATGAGTTGACCCTTAAAGGCTTGAACAACATTTATTGATAACACAACAATTTTGGGCAAGTATTTTTGATTGAAGATTTCCATATTTTAGGTTGAAAGCTTATTAAAAGAAGGTGGAGATATGGATAATCTTTTATACGCGCTAATTTTTCAAGACATGAGAATTTTGAGTAAAAAGTTTGGCATAATATGTTGCATTTACGCTAAGGCAGGTAGTCAACAAAGATTATAAAAAATGATTTTTCTCAAAAACAAATTTTCAAAATTGGTTTAGGAGATATATGTAAATGTGGAAAGCTTTAAATCATTTGATTTTGATCAATGAGATGAAAATTATAAGGAGTTTTTGTTTGCTGGCACTTGTGGATTCTCTACTCTAAAAGTTACTCAATTTTTAATATTTTGGTAAAAATAAATAAAACCAAAGGATGTAGATGGTCTATTACAACACTATAACAGTTTGAATTGGCATTTTTGTTGTTATAATTAAGTTCTTAATACTTTAATGTTTTGAAATACCCTCTTTTTTATTTTATTTTTTCTCATGCGTTAAACAATTCCAAACAATTTGAAAATTTGCAAGTGTGCACCAACTTGCCTTGAAGAATGAATATAAAGAGTTATAATCATTTTGGAATTTTTTTCATATGTATATATGACCTTGTGAAGTGCAGCTACTTAGGTTTTTGCAAGGACAAAAAATGGCTTGTTGTCAATTCACATGCAAACATCTAACAATCTATATGGCACAAATTTCTGAATTTTTTTCACGTCTTTCATTACTGGTGTACTCCAAAACCAATTTTGTAGTTGTAGAGTTGTACTAGAGAAGCAGTTTTGGAGCAGTTTTGAACTTTTGGTAAAAAGTTAGCTTGGGCCTTGAGGGATTAAAGTGAGGTCTTTGATAGCTCCTTCAAGGTATTCATCATTGATGTAAGGCCTTGAAGAAATTGTCATGAAATTCACTATAAATCACCAAAAATCTCTTAAAACCATAAGATCCAAAAGTCTCAAAATGTTTCTTTTTTCCCAAAGTAACAAGTATAGAGTTAAAGGTGAAAAACTTTGCTTTCTAAAACTATAAGGCCCTTTTCAAGTACAATTTACATGAAGGGTTAACATGCAAAACCACATAAGGATGAAAAACTAGAGATTTCCCACTCTTGGCTCACCCAATCATTATAGTCTTTCATCTCCAACATTAGATTTGGTTGAAATCTAGATACTTTGCAATGCACAAGGTGTTCTTGCCATCCATACTATTTTATTATTCACATTGGGTTCATACGTGATTCAACTTCACATTTAAGATCAAAACCCTTGTTTCAATTTTGAGAAATGTGTGATTTTTAAAGGGTTGAGGAGGTTATTAGCTTACACAATAGAAGTGTACAGTACAAAGATTGTGTAGATGAAGTATGGGGCACACATTGGTACTAGTGAATTATATTAGCTTAAAAAGTTTATGGGTTTATTTTTTTTAATTTTAGACAAGTTCTCTTGTAATATAATTGTCTTTTAATGCATTATCCATTAAATTGGGAAAAAGAGACATTTTAGAATTTTGGGATTTTGTGTTATTTAAAGAGCATTCAAAAATCCCAAAACGGTCACTTTTCCCCCAATTCAATGAATAACACGTTCTTTAGTAAAAAATTTGATCAAATTCCCACTGAGCTGCTACCAATTTTAAGACTAAATTTCAAGCGTGAATTTCTTTTCTTTCAAATTAGATGAATGAAATATTGTTGAATAGCTCTAGACAATGCCCTTCCAACGCTATAATACATGCCCCATTTGCAAATAAATTACAATGTTCAACTCCAATTAAATTCCATCACTACAGTTACATATTTACATAGATTGCAAATAATGATGACCTTCTAATAGTCACAAGTCTCGATTTTGACCAAGTTTTTTGTCAATGCAAACTCCATAACCTAAGAGCTTTGTCCTTAACCTATTAAGGACTGGTCGACCAGTTCCTGGTCGATTTTGACTCTTTTCAGTTTATAGAAAGAGCATGTTAAGGAATTTGATGACATGGCAAAAGGGACGGGTTTGGGGAATTGGAAAGTGCAAAGTTTAGGATTATAATCATGCCAATTTGAGGTGGCATGTGGCTAGAGGGTTGAAAAAATTAAAAGAGTATCGATTGAAAATACACCAATAAATGCAAAAAGATGACCACAACAACTAAAGAGTGAGCATAATTCATGATGCATAACACTAAACGCTGCAAGATACTTCCTTCTGTACGGTCAGATCTGTGATAGACATCTGTATTCAAAAACCCTAAAATGTCCCCCAAATGGAAATACAAAGGATTGCCCACTCCCAGAATCGACCACGGTTGTTAAAGGGCTAACCCCTAATGAGGCCCAGCTGTACCAATGTACCTTGGGGGACAAATGAATTTTGGGCATGTACCTATAGCTTAACTATTTTGTGTGATTTTTTGAAACTTTTATTGAAAGTGGGGAATTCCAAGACCTCAGCTAGCATTTATTTTTTCTTCATACCAATATTTAATGAGGAAGTTTACAAGAATTTTTTGAAACTTGGTGAAAAGGGGCAATTTGGGCAGGGCCTCTCTCTTGTAAGTGAGTGTTGACTCCAGTAAGGGTCACCCCTTGTGGGCACAAGGCCGTGTGGACACTTGGGCAAAGGGGAGTGGAGTAGAAGGTGCTTATCTACTCCCAAACCTCCATTCCTTTTGCCCCTTGTAAAATTTGGTGCTTTATTTTTTTGAGCTCTTTGTATGTTTGTTTTTGGATTTTTTTTCCTAAGTTGTAGTAGACTAAGATTCCTTGATTTTTACCATTTGTATCAAAATAATTTAGGTTTCTGAATTTTACACAAATCCTCCAATGTTGCCTAAAATATATCATTAGAAGGGATTTGAACCCTCCACATGGCTACTTCCTAGTTCAAGTTTTGCTTCACTATTGGAATATTTGAACTACTCAACTAACTAATTTAACCCCTGAGCGCCCAGCACAAGTTCACTCAAATTCAAACCCTTTGGAACTCATTCCAATCAAACTATCACCTGAAACAGATTCACAAAAATTGACCATACCGATTGGTAGTGAACATAGGTCCAAAGCTCTAGGGAAAAGAAGATATCCTTTCACTGTACCATTGAAAGGATTTTAGTGGTCAAACAAGGAAATTTTTCAAAACCAAGAGGCCATATTTTGGCGCCTTGGGCGCTCACGGGTTAAGCATTGCCAGTAGTAGTAAGGAAGAGGGGGTAGTGCAGTCATCACAATGACATCATTAAATATTGCCCAGATTTGTCAGCCTTTAAGCCTTGTTGTCAACCACCATAGCATAGCTTGGCTACGGCTTTTCATGAATGCTCTTGTGAATGTGCAATAAACTTACAACTGTAAGTAGTCATATGCAAGGAGCATATACTATTGGGTTGAAATTGGCGCCAATGACAACGTGGTGGTTGGAATGCTAGAGTGTACAATGATGTGCAAGACGGGGCAGACACCCTTTAGTAAGAAAAATAGTAACAAAACTCACAGCCTTGAATTGGGTCCATACCCCTCTTAGTGGCAAATCTTATTTTAAGAACGCTAAAGCCTCAAAGACTTTTGCAATTTTTGGGCAATAGGAAAAAAAACTTTTTTATGCTTTTCAAATGATGATATCTTACTCCTCTACATCTTGAAAGAACCGATTTTTTTTCCCACAAGTACCTTCCATAGTACCTCCCAAAGTATAGGGTAGGATCCTACGGTTGGACTTTCAAAAAAAAAAAAAACTCTACCTTTCTATACATTGTCCTAGAAGTGGCAATTTTCAATAACTTTTGCAAAAAAAAGGGCTCAATCCTTTAGGGGTTAAGGTAAGAGCACCCATAAACGTCAAACTAAGGGTTTTGAACATGATGACTTACTAGAAAATTTTAGGATCCTAGTAGGAACAGAAAAAAATGAGTGTGCACTTTCAAAATGTATTATTTGAATACTATGAGAATGAATAAGTTATGAATTTTTTTTAAAACAAACTGCCATTGCACCCATAATCACTTTTAAGAATTCATGTTCACATGTTGTACATTCTTGTCATTACATCTATTCACTTCCACAAATTTTCCAAGATTTCAGAAGTGACGGTTATGGGGACATTGACCGATTTGACGCTTATGGGTGCTCCTACCTTAATACATACCAAATTTGCCCTAGACTTTGTTTGTCAGACATGAGTCGGTTCAACATGCTTTTTACCTAAGTCCTTACTAACCTCTGTCTAAATCGGCGTCAGGGCTGCAACCAATGAGGTCCTACGACTTTCTGCGGCGATTCCACAAGACTGCCCTCATGGGTGGCTACACAGAATTCAGAGTCAGTCATCATGCCACAAGTCAATCTCACAGTAAAAAAATAAAAATAAAAATAAAAAATAAAAAGTTAAACAAAGCTAATAGAATAGTCTAGTATCGCTCCCTGCTATACGACAGTCACCGTTTTGGTGAAGCGTGCAGCAGATATGCATCGTGACAGTTGGAGCTTTGATTCTCGCAGGGGCAGTGGGGCACTTAACTTATCTGGGACTTTGAGGAGAGAAAGCCTCCAAATACATGAACCCCACTGAATTACTTCCTGCCTCTCCAGATGCTGTGCCGTTTTGTCAAGCCTGATACTCCTCCTGACGCTTTCACACTTGTCCTACCCTTGGTGTTTTGTTTACTTATGTTTCATTGCTGGATCGGGCCTTGTGTGTCGATAATCGCGGGTTTGGATCGTTCGACCACTTCGATGGCACTTGACTTATTCGTTGGCGTGGGGGGTGTCGATTTTGCAGGATTATCATGAACTTGTTGGACCCCGGAAAGGCGGAGTCCCAGGACCCAGACACGGCTCCCAAGTCCCAAGTACCAAGGTTCCATGTTGCCAGTTGTCACGAAGCAGGTCAACTGGGCTGACGACCTTGTCAGCAAGAATGTGACGAAGTATGTGCAAAAGGTCATTTACTGGCTCACGGGAGAATGATCGAGCCGACGAAATGGAATCTCCTGCTTTTTGGAACTGTTCACTTGTACCATCCAATTCTGTTGCCATCTAAGGCTCACGTTGCTGCTCCAAAAGCCGGGTGCTGCGTTTACGGTAAAAAGGACAAGACCAGATCACGAAGGTGGTCACTTCTGTATCTACGTGACTGGTTTCTGGCTTCCACCTGCACTTCACAAACGCCACCTCGTGAAGGAATTATTACAGTTTTGGGCAATGGCATGATCAGGGTATCTCCAAAAGGACCAGCTGGAGTATCCGAAAAGGATCCTAAACCCTTCACAATGACCCATTGACCCCTTTATTTGTCTACACTCTACACCACAGGAATTATTAACATTTTGGCAGTTTTGATCTTACATGCACTTAGAAACAAGTATATGTGCAATTGTGCATGCTTGTGTTGCTTGAAACGCAAAATTGCAAGTTTTTGATGTTTCGTATTGGGTGTGAAAAAACTTGAATTAAATTGTTTTTTAAATAATTCATTTTAGTAAATTATGGGTTAACATATTTTAAATTTACAGACCATATGTGTTTGCACAACTATTATCCCATTTTTCAATTTAAATGAGTCCTTAACTAGATCATGCTAAGATGGGAAAATTTCAGAATTTCTTACAAAAGGACTCATTTGGATATAATAACATTTTTCTTCTTAATCCCTAAATCCTTGAGTGTCCCCTTGGGGGACATATAGGATTTCAGGTAGGTACCTACAGCCTCAATTTTTGTTCAAATTTTTTGAATTTTTTTTTGAAGATAGGAAAACACATTAGCTTTTGGGGAATATAATTTTTATTCCAATCAATGCCCAAAAGCAAAGGTTAAACCTAGATAAGCAAAACTTTATGCAAATTGGGCAGCAAAAAAAACTTACAAAAACTTGAAATTTTTTTTTTTTGGTTTTTTTGTCCTAGCTTATAGTTTTGTCTACATCTAAAGCTTTGATCCATTCCATTTGAACTAGTTATGAGAAAGTTATGGACAATCTTGTTTTTTGGGCACCTCAAGCATCTTCTTGAAAAAATAACTTATAAACTTCATTTTTGAATGCAAGTTTAACATTTTTTCAAAAATAATTGTTGGAGAGGGTGAAGTTTGCTTGCTAGAACAATCTCACCATTGGGATTATTGAGTTTCAATTCCATTGTAAGGTTATTAACAATTTAAGTTTTTGTTCAATCTCATACCTTCTTCTACCTAATGTTTTTTTTAAGAATGAAAATTAAGTATTTTTTGTTTTGATTTTTTTCCAAAGATTCTCAACTCAATTTCCCACCATGAAAAAATAAACCTCAAAACACTGTGGTGCAAAAATTTTAAGCTAAAAAAGTTCAAAGTCAAATAGTCTAATCATGCAAGGTGCAAAAAAGTTTGTTTTTTACACTTTGAATGCAAATATCTTGCAATCTACGAGGTCAAAGTTTTTGAATTTTTGTTTCCACATTCTTATAATAGTTTAGTACAAGATCCTATGGTTAGATATGCAAAAAGACCAATTTTCAAATTCTTTTACTCTTTGCAATGGAAATGGCAATTTTAAGTGTCTTCTGACAAAATAAAGGCCCAAGGGATTTAGGGGTTAAACAACATCTTTATTCTCTACTAATTTACAGGTATAAGTATGCTATTTTCAAAACGTCAACCACACAACATCATCCATTAGGGCTTAATAAAGAGGAGAAGTATCACAGGTGAGGTCATAAACAATTAGACCAAATAACAATTAGACAATCCTTTTTGATACCCCAATTGTACTATTTGCCCTTTTTTGAGCTCACTTTTTATGTGCACAAAGCAAAATGGTTGTAAGAGTCTTTGATCATCAAGCATGTAGATTTATGTCAGGAAGATGATTAACTCCATATTTGTTAATTTGGGAGTAGATGTCCATTTTGGGAATAAACTAGGTTTAAGGTAATCACCTTAAACTGAGCTCTAGGTTTAAGCAACGTTTTTTTGGTACACATGCCCTCACCTAAGAGGAGAAATTTGTGAGGGACAAAATTTTAGTGGTTCAAATTGAATCTGATACCTTCAAATTTGGCGTTTAAACGGTTTAAGGTAACTTCTTGGGTTTAAGGTGAAGTACAATTTGGGAATTGCGTTTTCCCAATTTAACAAATATGATGTGTATTATCAGTAGGCTTTGCCTCTAATGAAGGCTAACTAAAGGAATCTCATACATAGATGCATGGAAAGGCATGAGAAGAGTATAATCAAGGGAAATTTCATGGATACCCCTCAAGTTTATCATATTTTCATAGATACCTCTGCTTTTTCAGAAATTTCGCAAATACCCTTGGATCAAAATTTTCAAGTATTTGTTTTGTTGTGCATGCCACTTTCCTTCTTTCTTTGTGCGCACGCATGACAAGAAAGAAGTAAAGTGCGCACAAAGGGAGAGGGAAGTGACATGCACAACAGAACAAGGGAATTGATACATGTACTACCCTTTCTTGACTATTCTACCACACCCTACTATATAAGGTCAGTATTTACAATCTCAAAATAGGTGTGAACCACAAGAAAAACATCACTAATTTGAAAATACAACTTGACATAGAAGATACAATTTTATTTTGATTTTTCAACTCTAAATCCCACTCATAGTATCAGCTTAAAAATCTAAATTAGGTTTAGTTTAATTCATACTTTTTTAAATTGATACTATGAGCAGGATTAAGAGCTGAAAAATAAAATAAATTTGTATCTTCTATGTCAAGTTGTATTTTCAAAGTGATATTTTTCTTGTGGTTCACATCTATTTTAATATTGTAAATGTTGACCTTATATAGTAGGGTGTGGTAGAATAGTTAAGAAGTGATGGTACACGTATCAATTCCTCAAAACAAATGCCCAATTTTTTTGGTCCAAGCGTATTTGTGAAATTTTTGAAAAAGCAAGGGTACCTATGAAAATATGGTAAACTTCAGGGGTATCCATGAAATCTTCCCTGTAATAAAAGCGATGGTACAACTTTATGATGAAAACTTATATGTAAAATGGATGTTCAAATTGTAGTTATACCATCTTCTAACTTTAGTGATAGTTGTCATCTTAATATGCAGAATAATGTTTCCGCGTGTAAAATACAAATTGTATAGATTGCCGAATGTCGGCCACGAAGGGGCTGGCGAAAATTACTAGCCTAGAATATTTGCAGAGGGCCAGATCTAAGACAATCACGTTTTTGTGGTTGTTTTAGTTGTTGCTGTTATTGTTGTTGTGCCGGTACCTAAGCCTTGTTCTGAGCTCCAACCACCGCTGCGTGAATGGCGTCACTACGGGAAAACGGGCATTTTATGACTCTGATTTATGACTATCATGAATTATTTAGAATTATGAATTATGAATAATTCACAACAGTCATAAATTAGAGTCATAAAATGCCCATTTTCCCGTAGTGCGTCAGCCAAGTGAGGCACAGTTTTGCTGCTTAATCCAGCCATGCTGATACGTCTGAAGACAACAACTAGCGAAACACGGTCGGTGAGTTTCACATGGTACGGACTACTACTGATGAGGAAATTTTTGTTTACAAAATTCATGGAAGCAGAAAAATGGACTAATAACTTAGGTGGCACAGCTTAAAACAACCCAATAGGGCTCCAAAATATTGAGTTTGGCAAAGGGCATATAGGCATCCAGACCATTGCTACACCAAAATTGTGAAAGATGTAAAATAATGACGTACCCATCTGATGTCATATAGATGTGATATTCGCGAGTCATGAACTGGACTTGATCCTTGTTCAACCCCGTGAAGGTAAACATGCCAATTAGCTTCAAGACATGAGACCAATCGCCTGGTGTGCCTGCTCCAATATATCAAAGAAAACACTCAGAACTAGTTCTTTATACAGCCCTCTCTCTGTTCTCCCACTGAGCCTCAGGAAAACATTTCAAAGCTAAGTATGTTTACTCTACCCTCTGTTATGTCATGAAAAGCAGTGATCAGAAGGGGTCGACCACGTTCATTACTTTTGCAACTCTAAGAACTTCTTAAGCAACACAATTGATTGCTACCGAACTCCATAAAAGAATCAAGTGCATTTGGGAACGTGGTGAGAGAATGAATGAAAAGGGGCAACTCACTCCGAGCCTGCAAAGCATCAAAGAGCTGATGGCGCATGCTAATAATGCGTTCTGCCATGCCCTTCAGCTAGCTCCACAGTCTAGTCCTCAAAGAAACGCATGCACATTAGCTCATAAATTAAAGACCATGAGGCTGAAAGTGAGCCTATATGTTCTTTCAGCATTTGAGGAAAACGAGGACTTTCCATTTGTCCAATTTCTATTTTTATTTATCCTACCAGTACATGCGAGAATCTTCTCTACTGCTGAGAGAAAATTTGGCTCCCTGGCTAATAACAATTTTCACAGATTGATCAATCAAATTGGTCATTTTAGAACCATGAAGCCTGCGTCCTTGGGGGCAAAACCAATGAGAATGTCGTCCATGCTACTGACGTGACCTGAGAATTTATGTAAAAAGAAAACACGCTTGGTAAGGGGAAGCAAAAAAATACATACCTTTCAGCCAGAATGGTGGCTGCAATGGTAGCACCGTGTGTCGGAGGGCTGGAATACATGGGGCGGATCACCATTTTGAGCTGACTGTCTACTCGGCTTGCCACAGGAGCACTCTTACAAACCTGATCCCCAACACCAGCCATAGTATAAGATCCTCTTTCTCCATGAAAAATGATGCAATGCCCAGTCCATAACCAAAATAACCATAACGCTAGTACAAATTTTCACTCCTTGCACCATAACACAAAAAACATGGGATTTAACTCTCTGAAGAAGCTTGACAAAAAATTGCAATAACCTAGAAAGTAACGTAACCCCAACAATGCTCTCCTGGAGACTAATAAAAGCATCTGGTTGGCATACTATCTGGTCGATGAGGTTTGACCAATAAGACAGCCTGAAGAAGTCAATAAATACACTAGAAAACAAATCCCAGACAAAGGTTGTAAACTAAATGATCATGACAAAATTCAGCACTGACTCAAGCTGCTCTGATATTTTCACTTGACATAAATAAAAACACCAACTAGGGCTAAACCACAGAAGGTATAATTAATAGCATGGAAAGTAGCTTACAATGCTCTAAGCACCCACTCATTCTCCATAGAGCCCTATGTTCTTGGCATAACTTTGTGCAACAAAGCACTCCCCACCATCTGCTACAAATGTGCAAACAGCATATGCATCCTTGTCGAGACTTCCACTTGCAAAGCCCTAATAACAAAGCCAGAAGCAAGGCGCAAGTTGGAATGTCATACTCGTTTCTCCCCTTCAGTTCTAACCTTCCTTGTACTCACTATTGCTAAATCCCTATATAATGCATACATTGCTGATATGAACTCTTTTAGATGTGACATTTGAACATATAAATGATCAACTACTTCGAAATTGAATGAAACTCAAAGACCAATTTACTTTCAAAGGAAACTAAATGTCATTGTGTTTGGTTTTCATTTAGATGTATAAAGAGACAACTCGCTGATTGTGATTGATTCACCAAAATCACCAAAAAATGCAATTGTCAGGATTCTGTGTGTGCTCTAAATAACTACAACTTAAATAGCCCACATCTAAATGAGACTAAGTAACACGTGTCTATGAAGAGAGACTACATGATATATTGAAAAGGGTGATAAATGAAAGGGTATACCTGGTATTCACAGTTGAAGAAAGGAAGCTGCTTCTTACTCCAAACCACCCTCCGAATTCCTTCCCACTGCTCATCTGTCAGATCCACCCCCGTGGGGTTGCGTGCACACACGTGAAGCAATATCACTGCCCCATCCGGAGTTGCCTTCAAGTCCTCCTTGATCATTCCTACAAGCGTTCAAACACAAAATCTCTCTTTAACCCCGCCGAGAACCATAACATTCCGTAACAAAGTGCTAGATGCCTTCACGAATGATCAAGTAATTTAATATAATACCCAAAGTGCATATCCAACATGTTTGATGATATGAGAGATGCTCCTTCACCTAAATTGTCTTCACTCCAGCTCATGTTCTCATTTTTGGTAAACATAGATAAAATTACCCATTCAAAATTCACTATTTTGGATCTCATAAATCTTGATTCCTACCAGTGCTTGAAAGGCCCATTCCAAAGAATATGATACTACGGCATGGCAAAGATGATAATCTTGTAAACTGACAATCTTGTATTCCAAGATCAAGATATTTCAAAGATATCACTAGTAAAAAATGGGAAAATACAACTGCAGTAAACGACTACATTACAGTCATTTATGACATGAATTCACTCATGTGCAACTAAAAGGGCTGCAATCATAATCTAATCAAATACACTTGCACAGCAGTGAGAGTGGACCAGTCACATTTTACCACAACTTTAAAACAACTGCGACATTTCATCCATTGCCCCTCCAATTTTTTTGTGAAGACCTGCCCACTTTACCTTTCTTTCTTCTTTGTTGGAAGAAATCTTTCTCACTAATCCCAATGTATTTATTAATACACATCTGACACACAAATGGTTGGATGCCACTTGTCATATTTTCAGAGCCTTTGGTCAATTTTTAGCATATACATGAAATGAGAAATTGATATTCTATAATGCCACGTGTCCCAAGTAGTTGTGATACAGTTGTATTTTAGTTGTAAATTAGTCACTAAGCAATTGTTTACATAAATTTTCTAAAAACAAATCACTTATAAATATAATCACCTTTACATCAATTGATCTTCAGTCGATATATAGTTGATTTATAGTCAAGTTTGGAACATACATGACTCTTCACTCTCTTTTGGTACTACAATACAACTGCAATGTATAGTAGATTGACAGTGGTAGTTGCAATTTGGTTGTATCTAAGTTGATATTACAACTTGCATGCCAACCTTGCAGTTGTACTGTAGTTGTATTTTGGCACCGTGTTCTCACCTAGTAGAGATAAAGTTGTATTTTAGTTGCACTTCAATTACAACTAAGTTGTATTTTAGTTGCAATAGAGTTGCAAGCGAGTCACAAGTATAACTCATTATAGTCATGATTGGATTGTAGTGCAATTGCCACAAAGTTGTAATCTAATTGCACAATAGTGACAAACAAGTTGTACGGAAGTTGAACACTAATGATTAAATAGTATATTGCAACAAGGATTTGGCTCTACATGATTAGGGTAAATACTAATACAATGGCCAATTGTATTGTACTTGCACACAAAGCTTCCCTACTGCTACATGATTATATCCTAGTAAGCTTTAGGAAAAATAGAGAATGCATCTTCAAGCGCCAATTTTTAGATGCTTCACCTTCCACAAAGTGCTGGTCTTCAGCACTTCTAAATGGCTATAAACACCATATCTAAACATTAAAAATCAATGGCAAGCAACCTAACTTCAATGACACAAATCAGCACTTCTAAACTCCTTTAAACACCCTAAAATCAACACCAATGCCCAATGGAAAGCAACTTACTTTCAATGATGTAGATCAACCCCTTCTAAACTCTTCTAAACACTCTCAAATCAACACCAAAGCTCAATGCCAAGCAACCTAACTTCAATGATAAGAACCAACCCTTCTAAACTCATGTAAACACCATAAAACCAACACCAAAGCTCAATGGAAAGAAACTTACCTTCAATGATGCAAATCCACCCCTTCTAGATTTTTCTAAACACCCTAAAATCAACTACAAAACTCAATGTTTAGCAATTTAACTTCAACTATAAATATCAGCCCTTCTAAACTTCTCTAAACACCCTAATACCAACACCAAAGCTCAATGCTAAACAAACTAATTTCAAGTATAAAAATCAGCCCTTCTAAACTCTTCTAAACACTCTAAAATCAACACCCAAGCCCAATGGAAAGCAACTTACCTTCAATAATGCAAATCAACCCATTCTAAACTCATGTAAACACCTTAAAATCATCACCACAGCTCAATGGTTAGCAATTTAACTTCAACTATAATAATCAACCTTTCTAAACTCTTCTAAACACCCTAAAATCAATACCAAAGCTTAGTGCTAAGCAACCTATCTTCAATGATGCAAATGAACCCCTTCTAAACCTTCATACACACCACAAGTGAACACCAAAGCCTAATGGCAAACAACTTACTTTCAATGATGTAAATCAGCCTTTTCTAAACCTTTATACACACCACAAGTGAACACCAAAGCTCAATGGCAAACAATCTAAGTTCAATGATGCAAATCAGTCTCTTCCAAGCACTCATACACACCACAAGTGGACACCAAAGCTCAATACTAAACAACCTAACCTCAATGATGCAATTCAACCTCTCTCTCTCTAAGGGTTTCTTAACACCATAATTCCTGTGGACTAGGTGCAAAGTGAGACATGGAGTGCGCCGCTTTGAAGAAGTTAGGTTTAGGACGTTGATTAAAATTGTAATACAACTATAAGCTAACTAAAAAACAACTAAATCATCATTCAAGAACAACTGAAAAATGACTACGCCAGTAAGATACAACTAACGCACGCCACTTAGATACAAGTCATACAATTAATGCATGCCACTAAAATACAACTAACGCACGCCACTAAGATACAACTACGCCGTCCAACAATATTATAGCATTTATTGCTTAGGTATTACATGAATGTGACAAAAAACATCTGAAATATTACTCAAAAACAACTGAAAAACAACTATATGACTTAAATACAACTAATGTTGTTTAGCACTATAGCATTTATTGCTTAGTTACTGCATGGCAATGACAACTGTGACATGAACTACATTAAAAGTTGTTTACAATTCCTTACTGAATTATGTGAGGGTGTTGAAAGATGTTTTGAAGTTGGACTATGGTTATCTTAAAATATCAATGATTCTCCTCCAAAGTGAGTGGGTGAAGACAGATGACAATAGAAGGGACACCACGTACCTTAGAGATGAGGCCATTTTCCTTGTGAACTATAGTCACAAAATGTCCAAGATAGAGCCATGGAGGAACCTTTCATTTTCTCAAGCCAGACTACACATGTCTTTTTCTTTGATGTTCACAACAAACTAGGGTGGAAAATTGTTTTGCAAAAACAACCATGCGCCAAGAAGTAAGTGTTGAATACCTCAGATGTTTTCATCACCACCACGGTGGAACCGAGCGGGCTGGTTGCACCTCAGCAATTTCCAAGGCATCCAAAAACACCATTGTTGGTAAACAAGGGAATGCTATTTCATGAGTGGGAATCCGTGAGCCGTGAGCAAAGATTTTTGTTCAAAATATTCAATTTCATATAATTGTGTACATAGGGTCTTATAATTATACATTTTAAACCTTTATCTTCTAACAAACTTTTTTATTTTAAGTTTTTTTATTAAATTTAAGATCAAAATTGATTCCTGCTCACCAAATCTTGGCTCACTGCTCACAAGCTCACCATTTTACGTTCAGAAAATAGCGTCGTCCCTTCTCGGCTCTCCTTGTACATTATTTAGAAGCTCTTCAAAGAGAAAAACAAATGAATTGATATGGGCACACCCAAGGTTTGATATATGCACACCCCTTAGAGTAAATTTTAGATTTTTACCATCAAAAAGCAAAATGTGAAAACTTTGAATTTAGATTTGGACTTAGAGACCTTGAATTAGTCTAGAGCTACAAAAGAAGTTACAATGGAATAACACCCAATGTAAAAGTTTAGTTTTTTTAAACAAACAAAAGTAAAAGTAATACTTTCTCCCCTAGCTAAGCTTTTCCATTGGGTATTATTCAATTGTAACTTCCTTTTTGGCTCTAGACTAAATCAAGGTCTCTAAGTCCAAATCTAAATTCAAAGTTTTCACATTTAGCTTTTTGATGGTAAAAATGTAAAATTTATCTCAAGGGGTGTGCATATATAAAACACTGGGTGTGCCCATATCAATTCCCTTTTTTTTCTTTGTAACCCCTAAAGGGCCCTTGGGCTGTGGAGCTATAGTACCAAATATAGTTGCAACCAATATTTAGAAGTTTGAATCAGCTGGAATTAAGTGTTACAACCATACACATTGAAGAGTTGTATGATGGTAGTGCATAAAAAATTGGAAAGCTCTCAGAGCAACTCAAATAGGTCTGTACATATGGCCATACACACAGCCGCAAAGGGCTTTTGCGACATTCAAGGGTTAAAGAGCTTTTAAATAACGTACGGGGAGAGCCGAGAAGCAATTGAAAGTCAACCAAATGAAATGTGAAAAAAATTGAGTAAAATTGAAATCAATTGGTTAAAAACCGATTTATTTTTTAATTTTTTGGTGCTTGGATTAAAAAGACGGATGAAAATGAGTGGGGTGGGGTCTGGGATGGGGCATGTGGAGTGGAGTCTTTGCCACTTGGGTGGGCCATGTGGTGGATCTAGCAAAAACTATGGTGGATTTAGCAATTCCCTAAAAAAATGGTGAAATTACAAATAGGGCCATGAAAACAAAAAAATATTACAAATAGGGGCACAATTTCAATCAAACTTATTACAAATAGAGGCACAATTTCAAAACAACTTGTAAATTTTTGTAAGTTTGTTTGGTTTGGACATTAGTTGATTTCGATACATCACATGAAACGTTTGTTGACTTCCAAAAAAGTTAGAGTTCTCTCCAAAAGTTGTCATCCCCTTTATAAAAATTTCTTTATTTAGGCTTGATTTGGAGAGGCCTTGAAATTTTTTGAAAGTTAACTAACATCTAATTTGATGTATCTAAATCAACTAATGTCCAAACTAAACAAATTTACAAAAATTTACAAAAAACTTGAAATTGTGCCTCAATATGTAATCATTTTGAAATTGCACCCCTACTTGTAATTTTACCAATTTCTTTGACAAATAAACTAGTAAAGTAGGCCTTTCAAAAATATAACAAGCTAATTTTACAAAACTAAACTAAACAGTAGTAGTGACCATTTTATTTCAATTGGATTATACAAGAAATAGGCTAAACCAAAGTGTTATCATTTTTATTGGACAAAGTACATGCTTTAATGTCATGAAAAGAACTCTAAGATATGACACTATTAGATCAATTGTAATAGTTATGTATAATCCCTGGACAATAATTTTTATCGGCATGGCCAAGTTTTGTGAGGTAGAGATCTCTATTATTTTTTGACTAGTTTTTGGCAAGGTAAGTGTACCATTGTGCTGAACTAGGTATAAAAAAAATTATTTCGATAAAGAATGGCCTTTTCTCTAAAATTATGACACAGACACCCCAATATTAAAATATATATGAAAAAAAATGTAGCTTTTTGGAGAAGCTTGCTAGAAGGAAAGATATGCATATGGATGTTTCCTACATATCCATACAATCAAATTTCAAAAATCATCACCAATATTTTTCAATTAATTATCATGTAAGACCATGATTAATATACAAAATAATTCATCAAAAAATAGGTTTTGATTATGTTGAAATTGAACTTTGATATACTTGATTGGGATGGCTAGTAAGAATTAAACATCAATTATGCAAAATAATAAAATGCAGATTTTATTCTTTAATATGCTAAATTTTATGAATGATGAAGGGGGGCGGCAACAATTTTTGTCCAAGGGTTGTGTAGAATACAAAAGTTAAAAGATAAATATTATATAGTTTCTTTTTCTACCTTGTGTTTTGTACTTCATTTTAATATATGACTAAATTATACTCTACTACTGTAGTGGGTTTGCAAACTAAAAACTCAAATCTTTTGTCAAAACAAGCATTGAAATTGTAAGACAAAAGATTTATGAATGAATAAAATATTTTTATACTTGGGTATGAGAGTAGATTGTTTCACATGAGTACTTAAGCAATATGAAAATTAAAAATAGGGAACAAAAACAAAAAAAATTGTTTTTGGAGGAATAATGATGTGTATTGAAACTTTCCTTTGACATTCAAAATTCATTTAAAATATAACTTGTTAAAAAATCATGTATTACCATCATCCTATTGGAGTTGTTTTGAAAAATGTCATTTTGTTTTTTCTAAAGATGAATTCCATTTACTTTTACTTAAATTCACTATATTATTCTATTTGATGTGGAAATTTGTGTATAGATTTTGTAGAATTAATTTTAATTGGATTGTTATAATACTTTTGTACAATATACTCTTAAGTGTGCATTTGAGGTGGGATTTTTTAACAAATTTATTATTAGTTAGCATAACATGTAGTTGGGCATGCTTGCATTGCAAATTTAAGATTGATTTTTATTATAGTACTTCCCTAAATATATTTATTCACAAGTGGCTTAAGCAACCCTTCTTTTGTTAAAAATACTAAAAATGATGATTGTATAAAACTAAATCAATATCAATTTTACCAATATGGACCAAATGTAACAATCTCAGCGTTAGCATTGAGTTAAACATTTTTGCACTTGAAGGGGGTCACAATGCATTTAGCATGTGTATTAACAAACATATGCACTTTAATAAATAGGAAAGGGAGCAACTTTGATAACTTACATTACCATCATTTAGTTATATGTGCAAATGTCAAAACAAACTCCAATTCTTTTAGGCTGCATTTTTCTTTAGCAATTCAAGTATACCATTACTTTATTTGTGAAAAATCATTTTCCTTCTCTACTTACAAACATAGGCAATCTTTTTCTCTTTGCTTAATAATATATGTTTAACAAATCAATTTCATAAATATTGCCATGTACAATAGTTACATTACATAAATCACAAGGCAAAAGGATTTTAAATTCACGAAATATATTATTTGAAGCCCTATGTGAGCATTTATTGGAAAACATAATGTATTTTGAATGATTCCATTTTTAATTGTTTGCAAGTGCTCATCACATGTGTCTTCCATCTCCATTGCCATATGTTTCAATTGATATAATTTTTCTTTAACCTTGTGCAGTGACCATTTTTTCAATTTGAACACTATGATTTGCAATGTTTGTTCCTAGTTGTTGTTCATTAGATTTTGAAATGTCTTTGTCTTCATTTCTATGTGTGTTCTTGGATGTCTTGCAATTGAGATTTCTAATATGACTTCTTGGCAATTACGCATGCACAACACTTCCTTATTATTGCACAACAATTGCAATAAGCACTTGTGCTAAATGCAATGTCCAACTCCATAGACAAGACATTTTTTGAGAGGTAGCTATAATTATCACTTACACTATTTACAAAATTCAATTGAACAATAATTATTCTACTAAAGTTTTCTTACTTATGAACAATTTCTAATAAAAAAGAACCACTTGTTTTTTGGCAATAAGTGAAACTAGCAATGTTTATAACTTCATTCTTAAATCACTAACTTCTTGCATCCATTGAATCTACTAGGAAACACTTCACTTAATGAAGAATAAAATAAAAAAACATCTTGAACCTAGAGAGAACTGTCATAAAACAAACATAGCATTTCTAAAACAATTCTAGAGGCAACAAACAAAAACATAAGATTTGTAAGTCAAACAAAAATTAAAGTTATAGAACCACCAAACTTAGAGTTAGAATGCTTTTATAAAAGTTTTAAAAATAAGTCCAACTATAATCATATTGATTTCTTCAAAAACCAAGAACACCAAACTAATTATACCAATGAACTTACAAAAAAAAAATCAAATATCATTATTCTTGCAAAGTTTTTTCATGAAATCTTAAAAATGATTGTAGGCATGCCATTTGTTGCAACAATTTTGCAAAATATTGCATGCGTAGCCATTGCAATGGATGCTTACACCAGTTTGCTCAATAACGCATGCTACATGTTCAATGGAGATCATTTTGTGGTATTCCTTAGTTAGTTTTGCAAAATTTTGGATAAGTGAAGGAATGCTCTTTTTGATTACCATCTTGCAAAAGTTCTTTGTTTTTTTGTTTGGAACAATGTTTGAGATAGACAAATGGTTAGTGTATTGTTGGCCAATAAAAATGCAAAAAATTTGACAAAACTTTGAAAGTATAGGATAAAACAAGCCAAAATTTCCAAAACACCTAATTATAGTATAAATATAGGAAGTATCTAGTGTAGACACGTGACAAAATTGATTGAGGATGGGATATGATGCATATTAGCAAGTGAGGCTAGAGAATCTTTCCTTTCTACACACTTGTTTGGTGCCCAAAAGTATTACCACAGTCATGGGCACTAAGAGGATTTGCAATTATTTGAGTCATCAATTATATTCAATTACAAAGCAATTGTTTTATTCCCTTATAAGACAAAACTTTGAAAATTTACAAAGGCTTGATTTCTTAGAACCAAGTTTATGATAGGCTAGAAAAACTTCCTATGTTTTATTCAAAGCGTTTCATCCCCATGTTGTATGGAGGTTGTGAGGAGCATATTTGCAAAGCAAAGCACTACTTCTCCAAGAGCCTCATGCATACACCCTTCTAAGTAATTTGAAAACCACTATCACAAAAAAATTGGAGTAAGATAAAAATACTAGTTTTTGGCATGATACAAATAATGAAACAATGAAGTATTGAAACACGCCTTTATATCTATGATAGCTTGTAGCAAGGACTTCCATGTAGGCACAAGCATGTCCAACCTCACTTAAAGTTACCATTACCTCAATGTTTATGCTTCATGTGTTAACTTGACATTTTTATGCTTAGGTGTTGGTTATGACAATTGTGTCCTATATTGTCCTTTGGCAATGCTATGATGGTGCAATTCAATAGCAACCAACTTTCTCATTGAGCACCTATATGTGCTTGCATAGGTGCAAAACCATGAGATGCACTAATTGAGAGAGTCAAGGACTTCAAATTGCTCTTGGACGATGTGGCCATCACTAATTGTTGTACAAAGCAAAACTCTTATGAGTTGTGAAGCAAAAGCAAGTTGCAGAACATGAAGCAGTCTAGTCAAAACTTGTAATGATGAAAGGCCAATCAGAAATGGTGCATTGGCATTTTGCGTCCAAAGCTTGGTCGATGTTGAGCAAACCTTGGGCTTGCGCAAAACATTGCAAGGCATGCTCTCTCTTCCTTGCCCACTCCTATCTTGCCTTGCACCCCCTCCATCTCTTGCCTCCCTACCTTGTGTGCAATTTTTACTTGTTACGCTGGTGAAATGCTTTCATCTTCTCTTATGTATGACCATTTTATATACCACAATTTTAGTAATTAGGTGCTAGTCATTCTTTTAAGGAAAAAATCAACATCTCATTGATATTTTCCTACAACACTTTTGAATATGCAAGGAAAACAATATAGTAACTCTTAGTTTTCAACTATTTGATATGTGCAAAATAAATGATTTTCTTAATATATATATTTTCTTCAAATTCATTTTAATGCAAGATTATCTTGTATATAGATCCTTGATAAATTTACCTTACAAGTACAAATTTTTACAAATACAAATTTGTGATGTGATCATTGATTAGGCGGATAGGGATGAAAGATACCATCTCATCGCTTTTTATCAATTGATTCATCTTCAAAAATACAGTGTGTCCAACACTTAAGGTAGACAGACCCATACCCAACCACTAGAAGAAATCTTGTCTTAAACGACTAGTCCACAATGACTGCAAATGTCCTAAACGATTGTAATTGAATCATTGTATAGTCATTTAGGACATTTGAGTCATTGTGAACTAGTCGTTTAGGACAATTTTTTCTTCTAGTGAACCGTTTAAGGGTTTGGGGTAATTTAAGATCTCAAAAATTCAGGAAAAAAAATCAGTAGGATTATCCTTTCAACAAGCTATCATGGCACATAATTTTTGTGGAAAAAGTATTGTAGATTATTTTGTATTGAAGGGCTAAGTTGCGCTCTTAGGGTCCCTATTAATTAGCAACTCTAAACTAATCTTGAAATTGCTTGGATGTGTTCCTATAATGGCACTAGACAATCCCAATACCAACTCCCCAAACTAGCTTAACAACTAACATGTGGCAGGATTTGCTTGTGCAAATAGAATTCACAACTTTGCTATGGATTCAATAGTGTGTGGTGAAACCCTCAAAAGTACAAGCAAAGTTGGGACCAAATGAGAATGGGTGTGTCTACCTTAGCAGCAAACACCCTCTTACCAATTCCACCTTTATCTCTACTTTGAAAGAGCAATCATGTATAAATCCTTGGGGAAATTACAAACATGGGCATGAAAATGAAAGATATTATATATATGGCACACTTTCAAAATAATTACAGATAGGGACGCAATTTCAAAATAATTTGTAAAGTTTTATAATTGTTTTTTTTTTGAACATTGGTTGATTTAGATATATCACATTAGATGTTAGCTAACTTCCAAAAAACTTAAAGGCCTCTCTAAATCAAACCAAAATAATTAAATTTTAGTAAAGGGAATGGCAATTTTGGAAATTAGCTAACATTTTATGTGATATGTTTAATTCAACCAATGTCCAAACCAAAAAGATTACAAAAATTTACAAATTATTTTGAAATTGAGCCTCTATTTGTAATTATTTTCATTTTCATGCCCCTATTTGCAATTTCCCCAAAATCCTTAAAGTATGAACAATCCTTGTTAACCCCTAAGCGCCCCAACGCCCCATATATTGCTTCCCCTTATTTAAAGCCTTGTTTTGATTCAGTGGATCTAACTTTTTGGTCTTGCTACAAACTACAATTATGAAGGCATTCCAGTTGTTTATGTCAATGGAGTAATGGTGAGGAGAGCCAAATTGTTGTACAAGCATTGCAAAAGATTTGAATTGGTGAAACACCATACGGGGCAACAGGGGCGTGGTGGCAAGTAGCAATTTACAAGTTGCAACCGGTCAATATCCCTTGCAAGCTTCCTTGTGTAAGCTTTGTGGTAGCAGGAAAGGTGTTGGCAAGGATTCAAGCATGCTTTAAACCCTTTTTGGAGTAACCCTCACCAATTGTGCTAGTCATTGTTTTCCGTGCAATAGCAAATTGAAGCCCTAAAATTTAATTTACAAAGAAAAAAAACTTAAATATTTTGCAAGTGTGTGCATTCACATCTAATCTTGCTACCCACAATATTTAAGATGAATCAAGGGCTTATAGAATTTTGTAAAAATCATCAAATAGCAACTACCTACCTAAAAATGAGATTTTGTCATCAGATGTTGTTTGATCAAATGTTATAATCTCCCATCTCCCACGGTCAATTGTCCCCAAAATTTGCAAGCCTTCTTCTAAGTAGGTGTTCCACTATTTTCAACAGTTGCTTTTTGTAAATCATCCAATTGATTGAGATACAATGCATCAAAGTTGCCGGTTTCCAAAAACCCTAATTTTGGTGAATCGGCCTAGGCGCTCAAGGGTTAAACTTAAATATACTTCCAAATGATATCTTTCATGTGACACTCTTGCCCTTCGAATCAGCAAACCAATCAATTCTACGAGAAAATACAACACCACTATAGGTGAATGGCCTGTTCAAATGTTTTGTTGGAATTAAGCTTAAGGTAGCAGCATCCATAAGCGTTGTGTCCCCATGCCCATCACTTGACAATGGCAGGGCTAATCAATAAAAAAAATGGTTGTGAGTGAGATAGTGATGGTTATGGGTGATGAAGTGATGGTTGTGGGTGACTAGCATTAGGTTTTGAGTACCCATCTCACTATTTCAGAACCAACAAGCCTTGTGATTAGCATCTCTTACACATGATTCTTACAATTCCAGTGATTTTGGACTTTGAAAAATCTTTGTGAACAAATGCTTGCAATTGGAACCTTAAAATTGATACCAATATATTTGATTTCCATTTCCTAGCATACAGTATTTTTTTCAAAGTTAGTCAATTATTTTACCTACTCCAAAACCCTTATTTCCACGCTTATGGGTGCGCCTACTTTACTTATTTTTGGTCGAGGATGGCATTTTCAAGAATTTTTTGCACTGAGGGTTGGGCTATTTGATCAAAAGCAAAGATTTTCGATGAAGCCACGTCATGGTCGTTCGCGGCGAATGTCTTCCCGGGTATGAATTTTGATCGGGTCTCTCCGGGTATACGAGTCTTAAATCCTAAACCCTGCATTTCCCTCACACTCGTGACCGAAGTTGTGTTTCTGAGGTTGCCTTGTGTTGCAGCGTCAGCCGCGGCGATGGCGCGGGCCACGACGGCTCGTCTGCTGGCCCTGGCGCGTACTTCCCTCTCTGTTTCATACGATCCCGCTCTCGCCTCCTCCCTCTGGTCCTCTGCTTCTCGCCACTCTATCCGGCCCTGCTTCGAATTCGCGCAATGTGGCCTTCCGAGTCGCCATCTCGCCGGCGTTGCCAACCCGATTCAGACGCGGGAACAGCCATGGCGCGAGAGCATGGAGAAGATCCGGAACATCGGAATTTCGGCGCACATCGATTCGGGGAAAACGACCCTGACGGAGCGGGTGCTCTTCTACACGGGCAAGATTCATGAAATTCACGAGGTGCGGGGGAGGGATGGCGTCGGGGCGAAGATGGATTCCATGGACCTGGAGCGGGAGAAGGGGATCACTATTCAGTCCGCTGCCACGTACTGCACTTGGGGTGACAATCAGGTTCGGCTCCTTCTTTCGCACTGAATGGCCAGGATTTGATGTGTTGCACGTGCAGATGAGAGAGAGAAGTTTTAAGAACAGTGAGAAGGGGAGGCGATTACAACCTGGTCCTTTGAAAATGGTTTGCATGCTTGAATGGGTGAATCTGAGTGATACAGAGCAGGAAGGGTTCAAATTCGAGGTTCTAGGGTTTTGTCGGTTTTATCGAACAGTGCTCTGAGCATGTGGAACTCGTTACACAGGCACCGCTGATGAGTGTTTTCTGACTGCGACTATGCCTCCTGCGCTCAAGAATTGCTCTGTCTGACCTGCTGTTGAGGAACTTTAGTAGTGGTGAAAATGGAGAGCTATCATTATCTGGGAACGTTACCTGTTTTGATGCTCCGATCGGTGCATTTCGCTGTACAGAGCATGCCGAATTTTGTTTACTGAGGTACTCCAGTCGAGTATTTCTCGCTGCAGTCATGCTTTCTGCGCCGCAGACACGCTCTGCTTCCAGAAGTCGTTACTTTGGGACGATAGGATTCTGTGAAAGTTGATATGAAAAAGGCGACGCTTTATGTATTTGTTGGTGTATTCGTAGAACATGTGGACCAATTCCAGGTGCATACGGTCGAGTCCATAATTGTCGACTTTTGGATGGTTGACCCAGTCGGAATACTTGTTCTTTTGCATGTGATTTCGAATTAGTGCAGGTAACTAAGGATTTACTCTGGTCTATGCTGTGTGAAGAGCGTAGCAGAACTATATATGACTTCTTCATGTGAACCTTCCCACGTGCCGTGTATTTTCTCAGAAGCATTAGTGAGTAAGCTTGTGCATCTGGTGGGGGACAGATCAACATCATCGATACGCCGGGTCACGTCGATTTCACGATTGAAGTTGAAAGGGCTCTTCGTGTGCTTGACGGAGCGGTGCTCGTTCTTTGCAGCGTGGGAGGTGTACAAAGTCAGTCCATTACAGTTGATCGGCAGATGAGGCGATACAATGTTCCACGCGTTGCCTTCATTAATAAACTGGACCGATCTGGAGCAGATCCTTGGAAAGTTATTGATCAGGTTATTTGATTTCAAAGCACGATTGTACTCCTGCTTGTTAAGTGCTATGCTGACACTTTGGATGTGTCATCTCTCATTGTGTGCTATGTATTCTGGTCGCCATCGTTGTCCTTCGTCCAGCATTCAATGTATATGTACCGTGTATCGTCAAGTACGTGATATTGATATCCGGTTTTGCAAATGTGATGCAGGTGAGGAACAAGTTGAAACACAATTGCTCAGCAATTCAATATCCCATCGGGTTGGAGGATGAGATAAAGGGCCTCGTTGACCTCGTCCACAACCAGGCCTACTACTTCCAGGGTGCTCACGGGTATGTCTTGTGCGACTATCGAGAAGATGCCGTTGCTGAGCGTCATTTCTGGAATTGTTGCTCTTCTCACCTACTTTGATTGCAGCTAGAATCTATTTGATTGTTGAGCATCAGTAAAGCTTTCATCATTTCAGGCTTCGGATTAACATATCTTGTGCGAATACAGAGAGAAAGTGTTGAAGGGCGACATTCCAGTTGAGATTGCGGCAGAAGTGGCTGAGAGAAGGCGGGAGCTTATTGAATCTGTTTCAGAAGTAGATGATGAACTGGCAGATTTATTCCTCAACGATCAACCAATCGCGCCTAGTGTTCTTTCGGTAGGTTTTGAATTTGCTTTTCCTTTCCTTAATGCGTATCTATGTAGAATTTTAGCCTCGACTGTCACAAACTTTTGAGCTCTATTTGTTAACTATATATGTACTTGACTGGCATGCCCTTCGAGGAGAGGCTAATGCTATCTGTTGCCTCGTGTCCCGTTAAAGCTTGGATATATTTTACACTTATTTGTGGAAGTGGTTTGAATGTGATGGTGATCCGACACTGAGATGATCATTTTGCATGTGTAGGCTGCAGTGCGACGAGCCACTCTTAACCTGCAATTTATACCTGTATTTATGGGTAGTGCATTTAAGAACAAGGTTTGACTTCTTTCATCTAGCATTTATGTGGATTCACGACGTGGCAAGGGCCGCTAGAATCTCATCATGGTCGACGTTGGCTCTCACTTGAATCATGTGTTAACTCGGTTGAGAGAATCAGTATTGATGGCCGATTCTCAGTCTGTGTTAGAATCGGCAAGATTTAACGTTTACCTGTTACCTCGTGGCAATGAGCTCATTGGACAAACATTGGTATTTGATTCCTAGTTGTTGATAGTTTCTAGTTGTGCAATATAATGCTCTAATTCGGTGTAGAGCTCGGTTGAACGTTGCCTTGACCTGCATTCCACAGGGAGTCCAACTTCTTTTGGACGGTGTTGTGGAGTATTTGCCCAATCCACTCGAGGTTAGCAACCATGCGCTTGATCAGAACAAGAATGAAGAAAAGGTAATGTTCAGAGATTTCTATTTGCAATACTGACGTACGTTGGGAGTCTAGCTGCATCAAATAGCAATCCTCTCTTTTACTTATTCTGTGTAGTGTTGTTATTTTGAGTATGACTTCCAGGGGTTAATATGCATACTCGTAATGCATACCCGATATTATCGTCCATGTTTAGAAGCTCTATCTCTACATAATCCATTCTAGTTCTGGTCGGATGTGGTGTTCAATATGGCATATTATTGCTCTTTAGTTTGCTGTCGCTGAATAGATATCCATTTTTGCAGGTGAGCCTCACTGGGTCCCCAGACGGTAAGCTTGTCGCATTAGCGTTCAAACTGGAGGAGGGTCGTTTTGGCCAACTTACATACCTGAGGTATGCTACTGGTGATGAGATTCGCCTTGCTATTTTCTGAGGGCTCGTCCATACATTGTGTCCAGTTTACAGAGGCGAGAGCCTTGCATGTACCAGACAGTTTTCATTTTCGTGTATTCAGTTGTTTTTCCCCATGGTCGCCTGCATCTCGGAGTTGAGCTTTTCTCATTGGAAAATCTAGGTCGTTTTTAGTATATCTGGAGATCGATGTCATTGTCAGTTCAATGCCTTTTCTTCACTATCAGAAGTTACGGAGTATCTTATAGCCGATAAGTTTTTTTCGATGTTTTTATGAAATTTTGCAGGATATATGAGGGTACAGTGCGAAGAGGTGACTTTATCATCAACTCTACTACGGGCAGGAAAGTGAAAGTTCCCCGGCTAGTACGAATGCATTCTGATGATATGGAGGTTAGTTGGCTTCTCTCTCTGAGAGATCAATAGATCATTTTTCCTTTTGTTTTGGAACTCATGAGTAGCTTTTGCATGTGTGTTGTCCATTCAACTGTTGCTGTCATCGTGTGTCTGCTCTTAGCGTGCCTGTGTGAGTTGCATCTCAGGATATCCAAGAAGCGCACGCTGGGGAAATTGTTGCTGTTTTTGGTGTTGAATGCTCTTCCGGTGACACTTTTACGGATGGGTCTGTGAAGTACACCATGACATCAATGAATGTTCCAGAGCCAGTGATGTCACTTGCCATTGCTCCTGCCTCAAAGGATGTTGGCCCTCAGGTCTGTCATCCTCCCAATTTTCGAGAAAGACACAGCCAGCTGGAAACTTGATAAGATGTAAAATGCCTTTAATTCGGCGTGGGACACCTTGCCTCATGCACTTACTTGAAGTAGAGCTCACGTTGTTATTGTATTGTGGATTGACAGTTTTCAAAGGCTCTAAATCGGTTTCAGAAAGAGGATCCAACATTCCGAGTCAGCTTGGATCCAGACAGTGGACAGGTAAGTCATTTTGCTGATTGACACTTCTTCGATACTGTAGGTGTTGTGATGTTTACACTGAAATTCTTAACGTACGATGAACTTCGTTATGATATCTGAAAACTCTTTTTGGTCTCTTGAGTGTATGTTTATTGTAAGGAGATGTGTATGACGGCCTGGGGCATTTTTTGCAGACCATCATTTCTGGAATGGGAGAGCTGCATCTTGACATATATGTCGAACGCATCCGCCGTGAATACAAGGTTTTCGACCCCTATTATCTATGGCTTCTATGCACCCTCTCTTGTATTGTTGTTTAAGCATGTTAGCAATGCCCCTTACTCTATTGCAATGGCAAGGTTTTTTTCAGAAAGCGTTGTGCTTGGAAGAAGATATCAATTTACTAACTCCTTTCATGGGTCGGCTGTTCTCTGCAGGTAGATGCCGTGGTGGGAAAGCCACAGGTGAACTTTAGGGAGACCGTTACGCAGCGCGCAGAGTTTGATTATCTCCATCGGAAGCAAAGTGGTGGACAGGGACAATATGGTCGCGTTGTCGGGTAAATGAACAGCTTTTTACTCTACTTCAAAGAAAAAATCTAACGGATCATTGATTCCGTATGTGTTGTGCACATTTCTTTACTTCCTAACTATGACAAGTTGATATTTTCATTTACTGGGTTGGTTCTGTGTTTCTGCTGGACAGTTACATTGAACCTCTTCCTGAGGATAGCGAGAAGAAATTTGAGTTCGAGAATATGATGGTTGGACAAGCTATCCCCTCGCAGTTTATTGCGGCTATTGAAAAAGGCTTTACAGAAGCTAGCAACTCGTAAGTAGCCTTCTTTTTCTTTACTTCTGCGTGGAAATATTTTGTGTTCATCACCCAAATTTTAGATGGTAGGGACGGTAGTTTTAATGCTATTATGACATGTGTCAATTTCCTTTTTGGATGAATTCTTTGACAGGAACTTCGTCTGAGGCTGTGTCATGTTCATCGTCCTTTTCCTTGCTGTGACCCCGGATCTCAATTCACTTGGGTTTAATCTTTTGTATCTGAGCTGCTTTTGACCTCAGCGTTTATTCATTCTCGGCTGTGCAGAGGTGCTTTAATTGGTCATCCAGTGGAGAATTTGCGGGTGGTCCTGACTGATGGTGCTGCACACGCTGTAGACTCTAGTGAACTTGCATTCAAGCTGGCTGCCCTTTATGCATTTCGTCAGGTACGGTTTTTACCTCACTTAATGTGCAGTCTCTACTGATTATGTGCGTACTGTTTGCTAATGATCATAGCAGTACTTTAATACTGCTTCTCGTGAAATCTTTCTCCCCCCAGTCATTAATTGTTTGTCCTGCGTAGCTTGGAGGGTAACAATGTCTCATGGTTTCTGATTTGGTTGCTGATCCTTGTGTTCCAGTGTTATCCGGCAGCGAAGCCTGTTATTCTAGAGCCGGTCATGCATGTGGAGCTTAGGGCTCCTGTAGAGTTCCAGGGTGGAATTATTGGGGATATCAACAGGCATGCTTTCTCGCATTTTCTTTTGTCCAGTTGACTTATGCTGCATTGACATGAATATATTTACCACTTGTTGCTCATCTGACAATTTTTGAAATTAGACTACCATGACTTAGATCTGTACTAATTTTCAGTTTTTAATGTTCTGATCAATTGGTTAAAAGCTCAAAGTGATTGCAAGGCTGTAACCATAGTTCAACCTTAATGCAAATTTGTTGAGCTCATCAGCTGCCATTATGGAGGTTGTGACAGGAGGAAAGGCATTATTGTAGGTAGCGACCAAGAGGGCGACGATGCCGTTGTCTTGGCCCATGTGAGCAGCTGACCCCGCTATTTGACTAGGATTAGTCGACTTTGCATTTTTCTTTTTCTCTTGAGCAGTGGTGCCATCATGTATATATCTTGGGCCATAGTCATCAATGTAGGCGCTAATTCATGCAACAATGATTGTACTCTACTTTATTACACTTGAATCACTTGATTTAAAACAATTTTGGAGAAGTAAATGTGTCCGTCAATCTCGCTTCCTCTGCGCTTTTGCTTTAGTAACCTCTGCTCCTTTCTTCCCGCTAATGTCACAAGTATTTTTCTCTTGTCAGCGTCAGTTGCTGATCACTTTTTAACATGCCAAGGAATACCTCTTGGGAAATTTACAACCACTGATTTTATTTTCTTATGTTGAACAGGTACCATTGAACAACATGTTTGGCTATTCAACTGGTTTACGCTCCATGACACAGGTATATCTGAGTACTCGTCTTTGATCTTCATTGAGTTTAAGTTACAGTTATTTGATTTTTTTTTGTCGAGACCCTTTTATCTTGAAGGTGATTACTGAATGTGGATGACCATCACTGTTGACAGGGTAAGGGGGAGTTCACAATGGAGTATTATCAGCATGCAGCTGTGCCTCAAGAAGCGCAAGCAGTGCTGGTGAAGGAGTACACAAACAAAAGAGTTGCTTCGTAACCAAGTTACACATGTGCTGAAGGACCCACAGCTCATGGCGTAGATGCTCTCAGGTCTTTATATGACGAAGTTGGCGTATAAATCCCATTTTTTGACGCTTCACGCATTCTCTTGCTTCATGCTTACATTTTTTCGGAAGAGTTGGGACATCCGTCCGAGGAATTAAATCTTTTACTTGGCGTGCATTCATATAGCAGATCAATACTGGTTCTGTATTTCTATAGAGGTATTAAGGAGGTTGTAGTCCCCAATTATAATGGGTGCCAATGATTTCACAAGTAGCATCGAGAGTTAGTCGAACGTGGTGTTTGTTCTATATTCCTGCAGGTCCTACCACTTTAGAAAAAGATTTAGTGTAGCTTTACTGCCTATTTTATTGTAGGGAGGTCCTTGCAACAGCAGTACTTTTTATACGTACTGATCATAGGATACTTTTCAGCCAGAACAAGACCCGCCTTCGGCTTCTTTTCGGGGTGTCGAATTGGATTATAGCACACAGAATTTTGTTTGCTGTCTTTGCACGATTGGCTCTCACCCAGCGAGCCTATCATATGCTGGTGGCGTTCAATAATCAACGGCCTCAGGTGAAACATTAGCGTAGCCTCCGTTAATTAAGAGTTGTCTGAGCTTCGGCTACTTCTCTCCACATTTTGTAACTTACTTTTGGAGGTAACCGAATTTTTCCTCGAGTTGGGTTGCCCCCGTACAGTTTTGGAATTTGTTACGGAGGTTTTCAATATACTTTGAGCCTGCATGACAGCATCACTATCCCTGTAATGACCAAGGATATCACTAACTGCTTTTGCAGCCTCCAAGGTGAACAAAAGCAGCACGCCTTTTTTGACCTCACAAATTTGTCATGCCCCAAAATTTCCTATATTCTTTGAGTATTAGGGTATATACCATTTTAACCCCTAAAAGACCGAGCCATTTTTTCAGTGGAAAGGACTGAAAATTGTTACTTTTGGATAAATGAGAGGTAAGTATGATTTTTTTTTTTTGAAATCCAACCGTAGGATCTTGCTCTAAACAACATGAGGTACATGGGATAAAAAATTGAGCTTATTTCAAATGACAAGGAGTGAGATTTTTCCATATGAAGTAAAGTAAAAAGTTTTTTTTCATACTGCCCAAAACTTTAGATGCCATTGACCACTCCTAAATCAAAAAAGTTGCTCTATGCAAAGTTGAGGTTTTTTTTTCCCATGTAGAAGACCAAGTTAAGAATGTGTGGGAGAATTTTCAAATCAATTGGAACTATACAACACATGGGAAAAATTTGTAAGTAAAAAGAAGTAGAGAATGGGTCAAAACACTAAATTGTTAAGAATTTAGTTATTGAAATGAAAAATGCAAATCCCAACGGTTATATTGTTGTAATAAAAAATCTACTTCCTTTGGTTTAGTTTTTTTCCTAAAATATTAAAAAGTGAGTCAAATAAAGGACTTCAAAGTTTATTTCAGAGTAGAGAATCCACAATTGCCCGCAAACAAAAACTCCTCATAACTTTCATGTCACCAATCGAAATTGAATGATTCAAAGCTTCTCATGTATGAAAAGATCTAAAGAACCAATTTCAAATTTTTATTTTAAAAATACATCATTTTTAAAGACATTTTTGGGCTGCACGTTTGGACAGCCCGCCCCGAAATTTCATAAATTCATGCGTAACTTCTTCATCAAATGTCGGAATGAAGAAAATATTAGGTGCCCACATAGATCTTCGAATTCCCCACCTTCCATAATAAAAGTTTCAGAAAATCACACAAATACGTTTAGGTAAGTGACCGAACCCCAAACGGTTCCCGAAGGGACAACGGGCCTATAGGCGGGCCTTTAGGGGGTAAGAACTTCCAACGTTTCATGCATTGCAAAGATATTTGCCTTCCTTTAAGGTAGGAGTTTAAAAACGCCAGAAGACTTGTAAGAGCAGCCACTGCTATGATTGACTGGAGTAAAAGTAAAAGGCACCAGATTTTGGTGTCCAGAAAAGCATTGGGCTACTTTGGGACCTTCCTAGAAGCACAGATTTTAATGTTTCAGAGTTTTTATTTTTTAAGAAGGTAGGATTTGAAGTTCGCTTCATCATTGAATTCAAAAAAATTGCAAATTACATTCCATCAATTTTTTTAAGAAGCTCAAGTACAAGCATGCTTTTCTGCAAAATGAACAGTGCCATACAATAACCTCTTAAAAGCTGCCATGTCATCAGAAGGGGCAGCAGTTTGAAGTTGGGGAGAGGCACGAAATCAAGGACCCGGAATTTCTAAAACTAGCACTTCTATACTTAGCCAAATTCCTACCAATAAAAAGTCACCTACAAACCTCTGGAGATAGCTCATCTGATCTTTAGAAGCCTATACTCTACACTAACACACTCAACACCAACACACTGTACAGCAAAGTCAAAATCTGACTTAGGGTTTGCAAAACTAGCCGCCTTCATTCTTCCTTGCAAAACACAGATTGAGAAGTTGTACTGTATTAGCAAAAATGGCAGACAAGGGTAGCATTTTCAAACATAGAGAGGAAACAATGGTGAAGTACTTAGGCCAGGTATGAGGCCATTGAGAGTTGGCGGAATAGGTTGTCTGGCTCTTCCGTCAATGCACGAAATTGCAGGGATGCAAAGGACAGCTACACCTACTCTTTCTCTCGCTGCACTCAAACGAAGATTGAGAGGAAGTCAGGGTTTGGAAGTACCTAAGATTGTGGAGAAGGTATTGTGTTTAGAGACACTGCCGCCAGTACCTGCACACTCACCTACACTTCAGCAACAACAACAAAACCACAAGAATAGAACAGAAGCGCAAGAGCAAATGCATGACAAGGACGGATTGCAGGAGCAGCCGTGTCGAAAAGGAAGCCAGAGTTCACCTCCACGGCGCAGCTTGCGACTTCGGAGGCGTGACAGTCTAGAGCGGCCGCAGCAACAGCGACGTTGGGGAGTTACACATGGCGAAAAAGAAGCCGACGCCGATATCCAGCAGCGGAGACGCGAGGAGGAAATCAGACAACGCGACGAGGAAAGCAGGCATCGTGAGGAAGAAAGCAAACAACACGAGGATGAAAGCAGGAAATATTGGCACAATTTTGCAACAGACACAGCAGTGCAGCAGCAGCTCACAGAGACGATGGCGACCGGAGCGCTGCAGCAGAACAACGTCAATGCATTCGGGGGGCAGGAGCACCGCGACCTAGGACTGCGGCTTGAAGAGAGAACAGAAATCCTAAATCAAGAAACCCTAAATCAGAAGCCAAATGCGTTCGGAGGACAGGAGCATCACGACCTTGGACTACAGCTCCAAGGGAGAAGAGAAACCCTAAATGAGAAGAATGCATTCGGGGGGCAGGAGGTTGGATTGCAACTGGAAGAGAGAACAGAAACCCTAAATCAAAAGCGGCAGAAGATAGGCGCAAAGCAGACCCGCGGAGACGGAGCCAAGCAAATTTACAAAACACGAGCACAGACACGGCAAGAAAAAGCAATGCAGCCACAAGAAGAAGAACGACAGCAGCTGCGCCACGCAAAAAAGCAGCCAAGCCTGCAGCCGCGCGAGGAAGGGCAATTGCAGCCGCGCAAGGAAAGGCTTTTGCAGCTACGCAAGGAGAGAGAGATGGAGTCGCGTGAGAGGATGCTGGAGTTGCCGGATGTAGAGACAGAGCTGCGAGAGAGGGAGATGGAGTCGCAAGAGACAGAGACGGAGCCGCACGAGAGGGAGATGGAGCTGCGATGGGAGGGGGAATTGATCAACGTCGTACGTGATCGTGATTGTAATGAGCCTGGACAAAGACGAGTACGTACTAGCTATTGTCATTATCCAGCAAGTGGAGAGAGACGTGGAAACGTACCTACTCATGATGAAGAAGATATGCAATTACAATTCTTGAGTGTGGTAATAATTCCAGTGAGGAATTAAGTAGTAGTGGGGAAGAAGAACCTCATTTTCCCACTAAAAGAAGTTTTTCCAAAAATCTATCAAAACCAGAAGTTGAATACGAGAGTCTTTTCAAAAATGATACATGGTTAAATGAGTATGACTCCTATGATCCACCTCCCAAAACATTTTGTGGCCCTAACCCTGGTCCAGCTCAATTTTCAAGCTATTTTTTTATCCATTGAGCAGTTGTGGTGTCAATTTTGGCGAGACCGAATTTTGGACAAAATTGTGAAAGAAACAAATAGATACGCTAAGACTAATTGGGACAAAGAGAAAGAGGTCATTAGAAGGTTTGAGAGGGGATAAAGATTGGTATGATGTTACCACACCGGAATTAAAAGTATACATGGCAATTAACCTTTACATGGGTATAAAATGCTTACCCAATGTTAGAGCATATTGGCAAACATCATCCACTTTTTTTTTGTTGTCCAATCATATCTTCTATCATGAGTAAAAACAGATATGAGAGCATAACTAGATGTTTGCACATCATTAATCCTAAAGTAGTCAATATACCTAATGCTCATGATAAGTTATGGAAAATTAGGTGGTTGCTAGATGATCTAAGAGATAGGTTTAGGTCATCTTGGAATTGTGGTGAATTCATAATAGTAGATGAAATGATGATTATGTATAAGGGTAAATATTGTTCTATTTGTCAATACTTGCCTTCTAAACTTGTAAAATGGGGAATCAAAATCTGGTGCTTATCAGATTCAGTAACAAAGTATGTGTCAAATTTTAGTGTTTATTGTGGAGGAGGGAGTAATTATGAAAATTTAAAAGGTTTTACGAAAGGTAATCCAAAACAAGGTAAATTTGTTGTCTTAAATTTAGTTAAGGGTTTGGAAAGAAGAGGGCATGTTATCCTTATGGATAATTTCTTCTCATCCATAGAGTTGTTTATGGAATTGAGGGATTTAGGTTTTAGTGCAATTGGAACAGTTAGGTCTAATAGAATTGGTCTACCAACCTCACATACCGATAAAAAAACATTAATGAAAAGTACCCAAGGCACTATATTTTGGAAAATGCATTCTTCTAGGCAAATTTGCTTTGTAGTATGGATAGATAAAATACCTGTGGTTTTGTTATCAACCCATGTTCTTCCATTGTCCCCTATTGGAAGCAAAACCACGGTTCCTCGCCGACAAGGTTCTGAGAGAGTGGAAATTGAGACATCACCCATGCACTTAGAGTATACAACCTACATGCGCGGAGTGGACGTGGCAGATCAACCCTGGGGTAGTTATACTTGTCATGTTTGTACTCATAAGTGGTGGCATCGTTTTTTTTTTTTTCTTATTAGATACTACTGTGAACATGTGGATATTGCACAAAAAGGAGTGTAGAAAGAGAGGAGTTCCTCATTATACACATTTAGAATACCAATTAGAAATAGCATCTATGTTACAATTGGGATATATGCGCATGAAGGGATCTACATCATGTAGCAATAGTCAAAATGTCATGATTCATGGGTTAGTGAAAAGCCAAAGTAGAAGGAATTGTCAGTTTTGTGGTAAAAGATGCACAACTCTTTGCCCTTTGTGTGGTGAAGTTTTTTTGTGCTTTGGAGATTGTTATTTTGCATTTCATGGAGTCCCTCAAAAGTGAGAGACTTTTTGTGAGCAATGTAGGTTACATAGTAGGATTGTGATTTTTGCCACTATACATAAAGTATATGGAATACTTTCATATTTTTATGGTGACAACATTTGTCACTCATTGGTTTTTATATGAAAATTATGCTATGATTTTTTTGGACTTTCTTTTTAAAACATTTTTGTGATACAGCAACTGAAATCCACTTGTTTGCTGTTGTCTATTTAGGAGGAACAAAAGAATTTGTAAATAGATTTGATGTGCATTTGGCTAATTTTTTTGGATGAAGTTTTGTTTTGCATGTTGAAATATCTAGTGCGTGTCAAACATCAGAGCACATAAAGTGGCTACATAAGAGATGCACCTGCTTATTGGCACAATCCCATATTTGATAAAATTTAATTATGTACTATTATGAGCATTAGTTCTTCTAGTACTAACTTTTAAAATAATTTTAGAGAACATTTTTAAAAACATATGAAATTTGAACTATGTATAGAATATAATTGAGGTGATTCGTATGTGGTCATTTCTTGTAAATTTTATTTTTATCACTTTCCAATGTTGGAAAATTATAACCTCATGACTTTGAAAACTTCAAACCATATAAAAGTGAATTTACCACTCCTACCTGCACTAAAAAAATTGAAAAGTTCAATTTTGAAGACTAGTCAAAGCCAAACAAAACAAATCAAACACAAGCAGGAAAAAACCAGAAATCATAAACTGAAATGAAAACTAATCTAGTTCAAGGCAAAGCTCTTGTCAAAGCCAAACTAAATAAACCAAACAAAGAAGTAAGTGGAAACCATACAATATGTCACAATTAGTTTAGTCCAGGCCAAATTTGGTACATCCAGCTCTAATTGGATATGACACTAGACCTTCCAGTTCTCTAATTGGATATGACACTAGACCTTCCAGTTCTCTAATTGGATATGACACTAGACCTTCCAGTTCTATTCTCAGTTGCCAGGAAACTATAAATTCATCATGCACTATTGGGAACTATGTTGGGAACTTGGGGTCTCCAAGAACCCATTATTTAAACCAAGCAAGTTCCTCTTTTGGGCAATGGAAGACCTTGCATTGAAAATTCATCATCTAATAAAATCTAAAAGTGCTTTTGGACTAATTTCACTTGGAATATCTTCATTATAGAAATTAGAATGTTTTCACTGTTGAATATTTTTTCATTCATACTGATTTTGGTCAATAATTGAATCTAAAAAATTTATGTATTAGGCGGTTGTGCTATGACTATTGAGTTGCAAGCTCATTTGTGAAATTGTGGTCATGGATTTGGAAGGGGGGTGATTGGTTTTCAAGTAACAACAATAAGTACAAAAGCACCCTAAATGGTTGTTTCCCAATTTTGTATTCAAAAGTTGCAAAATTGCATTAGAAGTTTTGGGCAGCTCCAAAAAAAGCAAAAAATTCCATATTGACCCACATTCAATCACAAATATCTTAAAATCCACGCGGTCGTTTTGGTTTCTTTTTGGGTACCACCATATAGAAGCTTTGAAGTTCAAGATTCAACGGTTACAATTTTGATGTTTAATAAAGATATTACAAGGACAATCCAAAAACTTCAAAACAGCCTTCTAAAAACAAGAAAAACACCCTTGGGCATTTAGGGGTTAATGCAGCAGAGTTAATATAACTAATTGGTCCTTGATTGAGTACCACGATCCTTGTATTGGGGTGGAACTAGGCCTCGAGGCCTCTGCCACTTGGGCTGAGATATGATTTGCACAAGATGCCTTTCCCTCTTTATTGTTGAAAATTTGACGGATTAGGGTTTTCAAGCTCATACAGCTCAATTAGCGGTTAACACCTGAGTTACTCCCCAATCCCAGTACAGATTTGTTGCTTAAGGGCAAGTTTACCTACCAAGGCACTTTGGCGCGCTCGCTCTCTTTTGCTAGGGTTTGGAAAAAAGAATCTCCACACAACATATTCTACTTTTTACTGCAACAGCTTGAGCTCTGAGGCTTTGTTGAGTACAATTCCCAAGCAATATAGTATACGGGAGGACTAAATGCTTGCTTGCAACCTCTGGACGTGGAACTTAGAGTCTTACGTGGTCTTAGCATGACTTCGTCACATTGCAGCTCACATGTTTTGGTTTTGTTTTGTTGAGCTCTGCTTGTGTTACATGCCTTGCTTTACTTAGCATGTTTTGCTTTGCGTTGCAAGCTTTGAGGTTTGTGGTGATGTTATTTGTAATTTGTCTTTAAGTTTTCCTTGCAAAAACTATAACATGTGAATTGGGCTGAAGACACCTGCTGTAACTTCATTGACATCATATTGGTTTATGTTTGTTTTTGGGATGGGCACAGGTGAGGTCTAATCCCTCTTGGAGCTTTTTGGCAACTTCAAACTTTCTACCACCTACTTCTTTACTTGTTGCGAATTTTCTCTTCCTATAACTCAAACCATGTTTTAGAAAGGTGTATAAATAGGATTGTTGAATCAAGCTTCTTTTCATTAAAAAGGACAATTAGCGATACCTTGTTTTTATATGTCGCTTTGAGTTCAACAAAGAAACATTTTCAAGATAATTTTGCTTGCAGTCTTGTCTCTTCTCTCCCTCTGGAAGGATCGAGAGTAGTGAGCATAAGACCGAGACTTAGCATTATAGTAACCTTCAGCCACTGAATGAGGATTGAAGCACTAGTAAACTGACCCATGTCCATATAGACTAGTCTTTCTATAAGAAATCTCATACTAAGATTCTTACCACTCAATAAATTCTGTATAGTAGAATGTAATGGCCTGAAAACTTTTCACTGCCTCCTCAGCCATCGATTGACTACCTTGGTGATAAAACTCTAAGTTAGGGTTAAAGGGCTATAAGATTAACTAAGCCAAAAAAATTCCCTTTATTTTATGGATGAGTTTTTTTCTAAATGACCATCTCGTATATTACAAGGTCAGTTATGATAAACTTGCATATGGTGCCATGCACATATGCATAGAATCAGCTTTCTATATAAAGATGCTTTACTACCGGATGATACAATACCTCTGCTTAGAGTATATAGGCTATATTCTTAGGAGTATCTGAGGTGTTGTAAAGGAAGTTTTTTGTGAATTCTAAGAGATTATCTCTAAATCTAAAATTGGCAAGATGGTATAAAACCAGTACTAAGGAAAAATATAGGAGATTATTCATACTAGGATTCTTGTTATAGGTCCTATAAATATTCTTCTAGAATCTAAAAAAGGTCCAGTAAGTGCCCAAGAAATTGGAATGCTCCAAAAAAAACATTTTTTACTATTTTAATTGTATCATCTGACATGGTTGAGCTTTGGTCAGGTCAGCCTGCCCATGTGGAAGTGTTCCCATGGTTTGGGGGAATGGGCCCCAAGTTCCCATGGTTTTGGAGAAGGGACCCATTCTTGGGTCCAAATCCCTTGTAATGATTAACCACTATGCAAGAGGTCATTATTGTTTTTTTTTGCATCCCCATTGTAGCAAAAAACATTATAAGGTCATTGTGGCTATTTAAAACATCTACATACACAATGCCAAACTACACTACCTCTACAACTTAGTCTTCTTAGTAAAAGGCTAGTGCCACCACAACATATTTTAAGCAAAAATCCAATATGCTTTAAACATGTAGAAAAGGAGCCCTAGGACAAAGAAGTTCCACAATGCAATTGACTTCACCCAGGCAACTTATTGCCCCTTCAAATTTTGGGATAATGATGCGCTATTAACAATGGTACTAACAATCCGTGACTATGGAACAATGTTTGCTCAAAATTGAATTAAAAAAAGACTCCAATCTTGCTACATTAAAGGAAGTAAGGGAAATAGATTCTTTGCAACCATTATTAGGAGAATTGCTCACTCCTTCCTAGCTTGGTACCAGGGCTAGACATTAAAAGACAAGTCTTTTGTTGAGAAACCCATCCACTTGCCATCCAAAGGCCTATTTGGCCTCATGAGCAATGTTTGGGAGGATTTTTGAACTTCACAAGCTAAAATTTAGCATTCTATATTTTCAATAAGTTTTTTCACGTGCATGCATTGGATATTGCTTGTATTTGTACTATGGACAATATTTTTGGAAAATCTTGATCTTTATGAGTAGGTATCAAATTTTCAATTGTTGCCATTCCAATGGGTTGATGTTGTAATGATAGCTAGTTCTCACCAATCATTGCTTAATGCTTATGTGCCTTAGGAAAATTGGGGGGTTTTGGAGCTAATACATGTTTGCATTCACGCATAACATAACTAAAAATAATTGCCCTTACAATACGCAAACATTGCATATTGTAACTTGGTTTTGGTAGTATGAGCTTCATATATAGGAGCAAAGTTTCCATCTAATCTACAAGGACATGGTTTCAAGTAATCCAAAAGTGCCATTGGGCATTTTGGCACTTTGCAATTGAGGGTTGTTTCACACTAGATGTCACATTTGAAACCTCCACCAAGTCCCAATCCATGCTTCACTCACAATTGGTTAAACGTCTTAAATCATTACCAAAGCCTTGAAGGCAAAAATTTCAAAAGATATTAAAATTTTCAAAAGGTAAGATTCAAAATCATTCTAGGTTCAAGAGCCATGTTCATAAAAAAAAACCCCTAAATTGATTATAATTTGAATTGTAAATTTTACCAACAACCCTTCTAAAAGTCTTGAACCTTTGCCAACTTTGCCACCACATGAAAATCTACCATTTTAGTGAGTACATTGGCATACTCCTAGTTTGAACTCACCATTTTTCAAGGGTGGTCCCAAAGTCACTAGTTCATTGATTTATAATACTAGGTGAGCATGTGGGCATTTATGTTTACCCTAGATGATCAAATTTGAAATTTTGAAATCATATTCGTCAAGGAGGACCTCAACTCATCATAGAAAAGCAGCATGAGAGAGAAACAACCAACTTCAAAAGCAAGGCAAGTATCTACTTTCTACCCAACAAAGAGAGAAATGGAGAAGCAAAATTGCACATCTTAAGTCCATATACCATCACACTATAAGTAAGTTACTACCGATAGTATGAGAGGTCACCCAACTCATGTGCCATAAAGGGAGAACGCTAATGATGTTGTGAGAGTGTCTCTTGTAGCCAGCCTTAACTTTTGATTTTTTGTTGGTCGCATGACAAGCACCAAACAATGCAAGTAGGTAAGATTTTTTTTGGCATAAATGGATAGAAACATCAACTTGCAAACATCCATCCATAAAATATACTAATTTTAGTGGTTTTCATCCATATTTTGAGGAACATTGTGATTTCTTAGGGAGGGACTTGGCGATTCCATGCATTTTTTTACATCATTTTTCAAGTGTTACGGTACCCAATCTGAAACTAAGGTAAGATTTTGGCAAAAGTTTGCAAGAAATTAAAGGCTACCTACAACTGTGCAATTACAAAGGTCCCTTCAACTCCTCTCTATTTGTTTAAGATGGGATGGCCACTTGCAAGTTGCATCTCGAGCAGTGCAACTTGCTAAGTATAGTGCCAACCAATCACAAGTCAAGGAACTCCCAAATGCAATAAAGTAAGCTATGATGGTAAGAAAATATGAGTTTGTAGAGGGTTTAGAGACCCCTTCAAGTATGGCTTATTGGAAGAGGAAAGGTAAACATAGAGGGTGTCACCTACTAAAGTTTGTTGGTTTTCATCCATATGTTCAAGGGCTAGGGCCACAATATTTGGAGGGTAGTAAGAGATGCTCTAAGAGAGGAACCTCAACCCTTTGGTATTATTCTCTAGGCAAAAAACAGAATCTTCTAGAACGCTAGCCTAGACGGCAACAAAGCTAGGCTCCACTCTAGGGCAAGGTTACAATAGGTTGCTCTAAAAGCGACCATATTCTAAATGCGTTCCCTATCTAGGAATGACTAACATGTTCTTTTAGATATCTATAACTCATTGATGAGCTAGGTAGGCTTAAGTTATTGCTTTTAAGGTAGAGGGCTCTAAAATGAAGCGGGTTCTAAAACGGTGCACTTCTAGGAATGGTTGACATGTTCCTCTCAAATATCTATTATTGTCATTGATGAGTTAGGTGAACATAGCTTTATAGCCGTTTTAGAACCCGCTCCATTTTAGAGCCCTCTACCTTAGAGCCGACTACCTTAGCACAACTCCAACAAGAAAAAAGACATGTAGGAGTAGCAGCAAGGGTCAAGAGCAAAGCTTGGGGAGAACCAACCTTTAGTATATTGTTAGCTGGTTGACATTAGAATGGAACTTGTTGAAAATGGAAATAAACATATTGAAACTTGAACTACCGGATAAATAAACGAGATAGATTTTCAAATCATATATAATTACAGTATGTTACAATATAAATAGGGAATTGATATATTGTAGGTGGGGAGCGGATTTGGCTACTCAGTGCCAAATTGATTATTTTTCAGAAAAAATCAATTAGGCATCAGATTTTATAATTAAACAAGATTAGGCACTTTCAAAATAAGTTGTTATTATTTGGCATTCAATCCAAAAAATTAGTAAAATTAAGCTTTTTTCTAAGCATCTTCCACTTTCTAAAATTAGTCCTTGGTAAGAAATTTGCAATAGATTGAACCCTCTTGGAATCAACCTTGACCTTCCATAGTTAGTTAAGCTTAATGACTTTTATAATATTTGGCATTTCAATTTTTGATTTGTTTCACATTGGGCATTTTTGGAGAATAATTAGGCAAAATTTTGGAGAACTATTTTATGCCGAATCTGCTATCATCCTATAGTATGCACACCACGGTTGATATTTGCACACCCCGTTGGGATAAATTCTAGATTTTTACTATCATAAAGCTGAATTTGAGAATTTTGAATTTATTTTTGGACTTAGAGACCATGATTTAGTCTAGAACCATATAAAAAAGTTGCAATTCAACAACACTCAAAGAAAAAGTTTAGCTAGGAGAAAAATAATACTTTTACTTTTGTTTGTAAAAAAGGATAAGCTTTTTTATTGGGTGTTGTTGAATCTCAACTTTTTTTAAGGTTTCATACTAATCATGGTCTCTAAGTCCAAATCTAAATTCAAAATTCTCAAATTCAGCTTTATGAAGGTAGAAATCTAAAATTTATCCTAGGGAGGGTGTGCAAATATCAACCCCCAGTGTGTATATATCAATTTCCTTTTATACAAAAAAGTTAAAGGAAAGAATTGGTGCATGTTTGTGAAATTTGGTGGAAAAGGGGATAAGATAGGTAGCTCAAATTGGGTCCCCTCTAAGATAAAATGTCCCGTAGGTAGCTCAAGAATGGATGTGAGGTGGTTCTTGTATGGACCCTCCTTAGTCATAAAAGAAAAGGTATATTCTATTGCAAGAGCCAATTGCACTTCTTGATTTCACCTCATCTCTTTATAAGCTGCACAGGTATGGTTCATGGGAGATCTAGAATCACAAATACAGTGACTCACAAAACCAAGTCATAGTTTGGACATTTTTCAATAAATAAGCAATATTAGCATATGGAGTGTACAATCCAACATGTAAAAATTTGTTTTAGAAAGTAGAAGGTTTACTGATTATTCACACAAAAGTTGAAAAAAAATACACATAAGACATGGGAGCATTAAAATTCTAAAATCAAACCCCTCACTGACTTACTTTTGGACTTATGTGTCTATACACACCCAAAAATCAATTTATTTGCCCTTTGCATAACTAATTGCCCTCACATTATAAGGAATTTGGACCCAAGAAGGGCTAAGAGTTTGGATGTTCCCAATGCCACTGTTGGTTATCAGAAAATAAAAATAAAAATAAATGAAAAAATAAAAAATGTCAAAAATAAAAAGTGAAAAAAAAGTTTTTTTCCAAAAATAATAATTAAATAATAATTTCTGACATGGTCGCCCTAATGCCATGTCAAACTGCTGCAGATTGCCTATGTGGAGGTTTTGTGGAAGTGTTCCCAAAGTTCCCATAGTTTTGGGGAAGGGGCCTATTCTTAGGTCCAAATCCCTTGTAATGTTTTTTGTGGCATGTTTTCATAAAGTTTCTCATACTTTGTGGAGGTGAGAGAATTGAAAATCTCAAATCCATGCTCTCTTAATTCTAAAAGACCCTTTGGATGAGTTGATTAACAATTGAGCATCTGTTTTAGTCTTGCCCATAGGTTATTTATAGGATTTAGGTTGGGTGATTGAGCATGTCACTTTAAAACATTGAAAAGTTGTTTAAAAAACACTCTTTCATTGTTTTTGTTGTATGTTTCGGATTGTTGTCATGTTGAAAAATAACTGTAGATACATTTTTGCCATACTTCAAAAAAACAGCATAGGGAGATTGGTCTCTAATACTTCACAACAAATATATTGATTTATTGTACCTTCTATCTTGTAAATCAAACCAAGTCTAATTGCACTTATTCAACCCTAAACCGTTGCAAAACCTTTTCCATGTTTCACAAGTTTCTTCATTGTTCAATCAATAAGACCCTCTCCATCCCAATCCCAACATTAGTAACAATCGTCTAAGCAAAAATGATCAATTGAAGTCTCATCTCAAATAATCACTTGCTTACAATCTACAATAATCTAATTTTCAAGAGATTTGGTAAAACTTAAACAAACTTAAATATTACTTTTTGAAAAAAAAAAGTTTTTTCTTCTTCACACATGCCTTTAAACTTGCAAATTCAATGCACATTGCATTGTCTCGACACTCATTTCATTGTCAAATTGTTGTCTAACTAATTAGAATGCTATTGTAGCAATAATAAATCTTTTATTTGTCATTGCTCTTACACATGCCCTCCCTGCATGGTTTAAAATTTTAGTCGATTTTCCTTCTATAAATAGTTTAGTATCAAAAAGATGTTTCTTTTGGATTCTATTAATATTAGATTAACTAACACCAAACTGTATGGCTACATTTTTTGTGATTCCCCCATTTTGTAGCAATGATATTACACTACTTTGCTTCTTTTTAAACAATGTCCTTATAATATTGTGGAACAATTAAAAGTGCAATATACTATTAGAAGAGTAGTAGAAACACTCTTTCCTACTTATAACATTCACAACTAAATTTAAATTCTATAACATATTGTCAATATAAGGAGGAGATGGAGATATAGACATGCAAAACCAAAAGTGAGTCAGTGAGTGACTCTCTTTTGAAATGAAATATCTCAATCATCCTTGCAAATTTTCTATTAAGATCTCCATGTATTAGTAAGTACTTGGATACCTTTAATCTACTCTTTGTGACACTAGAAAATATACATTAACGCAATTGATATGAAAATTTATATTAAGTATCAATAAACACTGATTCGCTGGTTTTGTGAGTCACTATAGGTGCATATTATATAAAACTTTGAAAATTCATCAACAATTCAATAATGCTTCAAAAAATATGAAAAAAATTGTGATACATTTGGCATCCATTTCTCTTTTTCTGAAAATTAGACAAAAAAATCTTTTTCACTAGAAACCCATGAAAAAGGAGATCAACCTCTAAAGTGTCACTTTTTGAGCTACTTAAGGTAAGAACGCCCATAAGCGTTAGTGTCCCCATAACTGTCACCTCTGAAATCTTAGAAAATTTGTGGAAGTGAATAGGTGTAATGACAAGGGTGTACAACATGTGAATATGAAATCTCAAAAGTGGTTATGGGTGCAATGACAATTTGCTCTTTAAAAATTCACAACTTATTCTCACAGTATCCAAATAATACATTCAATAGGACAAACTCATTTTTTTCTGTTCCAAATAGGATCTTATAATTTGCCAGTTGTTTATTAATAGTAATCATGTTCAAAACCCTTAGTTTGACGTTTATGAGTGGTCCTACCTTACTTTATGCCTAATTTTAGCGGGTGGAACTAAATTTCTTTGAATGCTTGTTAGAGAGATCCAAGGTAAGCTATTTTGTGAGCGTAGAATGGTGAGCCTATGAGCGGTGAGCCAAGATTTTGTGAGCGGGAATAAATTTTGAGCTCAAAATTAATGGAAAAATTTAAAAAACAACAATTTTCAAGAGATGAATGTTTATGATGTACAATTATAAGTTTTATGTACATATTTATAGGTGAAATTTCATATTTTAACAAAAAAATTACGCCCACGGTTCACAGCTCATGAATCCTTGCTCACGATTTAGCATTCCCCGCATTACCACCTTCTACCCCTGCCCTACCGCCATCTGGCGCCCGCCCTCCATCCGACATCCCTATCGCAACCCTCTGGTGTCGGTAGGCCAGTCTCCGCCTGACAGGTGGCCATGCTGCGTCGCGGACTTCGCCACGTTACCGCCGCTCCAAGGAAGCCGCGGCGTGTGCCGTACTGCAGGGCCGCGTCAATGACGCCAGTCGGGGCCAGATACAAATGCCACTCTGGCTCATCATTCGGAGGACCACTTGCTCCACAGTCAGTCTTGCCTCGGATCTGCGCCCCACTTGTGACTTGCCTCCACGTCTTTTGTCTGCTTCTTTTTGCAGGCCTCTAAGAATCCGACGTTTGCTACTAAAGTTACCTGAAGGATTTGAGGATTGCCTTCCGTTGTTGTGCAGTACCTTCACCGTTGTTACAGTTTGCGTTTAGGGTTTTGTGTTCACGGATTGCGGTTCGTTTGCGGTTTGCCGGCGAAGCGGTTGGGGTTTACCAAGAAAGAAAGGAAGAGAGAGAGAGAGGAGAGAGAGAGATGGAAAGGATGGGCTGCCGGAGCCACGCGTGGGTGGAGACCGCGCCTGCGCCGCTCATCACCGTGCGCCGACGCGCGCTGCGGGAGCTGCCGCTGGACACCATCCTGGAAGAAGGAATCGGCATGGCCGGCCATTTGTTGTCCGACAGCATTTCCGCGGCCGACGCGAGCCTCGGCCTCTCCAGCCATGCCAGCACCGTGCTTCATCAACAACACAGACCCCACGCCGTGGCGTTCGCGCAATGAGCACGCACGCACGCGTTGTTGCGCGTGAAACCCTAGGTTAGAAGCACGAGACAGGCGCTTCGTAGTGCTCTTCTGCATAATTTTTTAGCCCTTGCAGAAGTGCTCGAATCAGGAACTGCGAGTGGTCGCGCGCAACTCTCGTGACATAATCCGGCTCTTGTTCCGAGTGTCTGCAAGAATCCACCGAAAGCGAAGTTTGATCAGTAGTTGGCTTGGCTGAACCTCCTGAACGATCTTTTTCCTTTTCTTCCGATGCTGAACTGATGTTAGGATGCTTCAGTTCGTTGTACATAATGTACCAGTACTGTTATGCTGAATGAAGTAACTTGTGTACTATAAGTTTCCAACTGGGCGTGTGGTTCTTTGGTATCGTTTGCTTTATGCTTATTAGGATGCCGCATATCTATGGGTATGGTGAGGTACCAGAGTTTGGTTTGGCGACGTTCTGTATTTCCTGCAATCTTGAAGATATTTGATAAGTCCACTTCTAAGAGCTCAATTGGACGCGGAGATGGGCATGTCCATTTCGTATTCTTGATTCTTGTATTATTCAAATTAACTCCTAAATGCCCAAGGGTGTTTTTCTTGTTTTTAGAAGGCTGTTTTGAAGTTTTTGGATTGTCCTTGTAATATCTTTATTAAACATCAAAATTGTAACCGTTGAATCTTGAACTTCAAAGCTTCTATATGGTGGTACCCAAAAAGAAACCAAAACGACTGTGTGGATTTTAAGATATTTGTGATTGAATGTGGGTCAATATGGAATTTTTTGCTTTTTTTGGAGCTGCCCAAAACTTCTAATACAATTTTGCAACTTTTGAATACAAAATTGGGAAACAACCATTTAGGGTGCTTTTGTGCTTATTGTTGTTACTTGAAAACCAATCACCCCCCTTCCAAATCCATGACCACAATTTCACAAATGAGCTTGCAACTCAATAGTCATAGCACAACCGCCTAATACATAAATTTTTTAGATTCAATTATTGACCAAAATCAGTATGAATGAAAAAATATTCAACAGTGAAAACATTCTAATTTCTATAATGAAGATATTCCAAGTGAAATTAGTCCAAAAGCACTTTTAGATTTTATTAGATGATGAATTTTCAATGCAAGGTCTTCCATTGCCCAAAAGAGGAACTTGCTTGGTTTAAATAATGGGTTCTTGGAGACCCCAAGTTCCCAACATAGTTCCCAATAGTGCATGATGAATTTATAGTTTCCTGGCAACTGAGAATAGAACTGGAAGGTCTAGTGTCATATCCAATTAGAGAACTGGAAGGTCTAGTGTCATATCCAATTAGAGCTGGATGTACCAAATTTGGCCTGGACTAAACTAATTGTGACATATTGTATGGTTTCCACTTACTTCTTTGTTTGGTTTATTTAGTTTGGCTTTGACAAGAGCTTTGCCTTGAACTAGATTAGTTTTCATTTCAGTTTATGATTTCTGGTTTTTTCCTGCTTGTGTTTGATTTGTTTTGTTTGGCTTTGACTAGTCTTCAAAATTGAACTTTTCAATTTTTTTAGTGCAGGTAGGAGTGGTAAATTCACTTTTATATGGTTTGAAGTTTTCAAAGTCATGAGGTTATAATTTTCCAACATTGGAAAGTGATAAAAATAAAATTTACAAGAAATGACCACATACGAATCACCTCAATTATATTCTATACATAGTTCAAATTTCATATGTTTTTAAAAATGTTCTCTAAAATTATTTTAAAAGTTAGTACTAGAAGAACTAATGCTCATAATAGTACATAATTAAATTTTATCAAATATGGGATTGTGCCAATAAGCAGGTGCATCTCTTATGTAGCCACTTTATGTGCTCTGATGTTTGACACGCACTAGATATTTCAACATGCAAAACAAAACTTCATCCAAAAAAATTAGCCAAATGCACATCAAATCTATTTACAAATTCTTTTGTTCCTCCTAAATAGACAACAGCAAACAAGTGGATTTCAGTTGCTGTATCACAAAAATGTTTTAAAAAGAAAGTCCAAAAAAATCATAGCATAATTTTCATATAAAAACCAATGAGTGACAAATGTTGTCACCATAAAAATATGAAAGTATTCCATATACTTTATGTATAGTGGCAAAAATCACAATCCTACTATGTAACCTACATTGCTCACAAAAAGTCTCTCACTTTTGAGGGACTCCATGAAATGCAAAATAACAATCTCCAAAGCACAAAAAAACTTCACCACACAAAGGGCAAAGAGTTGTGCATCTTTTACCACAAAACTGACAATTCCTTCTACTTTGGCTTTTCACTAACCCATGAATCATGACATTTTGACTATTGCTACATGATGTAGATCCCTTCATGCGCATATATCCCAATTGTAACATAGATGCTATTTCTAATTGGTATTCTAAATGTGTATAATGAGGAACTCCTCTCTTTCTACACTCCTTTTTGTGCAATATCCACATGTTCACAGTAGTATCTAATAAGAAAAAAAAAAAAACGATGCCACCACTTATGAGTACAAACATGACAAGTATAACTACCCCAGGGTTGATCTGCCACGTCCACTCCGCGCATGTAGGTTGTATACTCTAAGTGCATGGGTGATGTCTCAATTTCCACTCTCTCAGAACCTTGTCGGCGAGGAACCGTGGTTTTGCTTCCAATAGGGGACAATGGAAGAACATGGGTTGATAACAAAACCACAGGTATTTTATCTATCCATACTACAAAGCAAATTTGCCTAGAAGAATGCATTTTCCAAAATATAGTGCCTTGGGTACTTTTCATTAATGTTTTTTTATCGGTATGTGAGGTTGGTAGACCAATTCTATTAGACCTAACTGTTCCAATTGCACTAAAACCTAAATCCCTCAATTCCATAAACAACTCTATGGATGAGAAGAAATTATCCATAAGGATAACATGCCCTCTTCTTTCCAAACCCTTAACTAAATTTAAGACAACAAATTTACCTTGTTTTGGATTACCTTTCGTAAAACCTTTTAAATTTTCATAATTACTCCCTCCTCCACAATAAACACTAAAATTTGACACATACTTTGTTACTGAATCTGATAAGCACCAGATTTTGATTCCCCATTTTACAAGTTTAGAAGGCAAGTATTGACAAATAGAACAATATTTACCCTTATACATAATCATCATTTCATCTACTATTATGAATTCACCACAATTCCAAGATGACCTAAACCTATCTCTTAGATCATCTAGCAACCACCTAATTTTCCATAACTTATCATGAGCATTAGGTATATTGACTACTTTAGGATTAATGATGTGCAAACATCTAGTTATGCTCTCATATCTGTTTTTACTCATGATAGAAGATATGATTGGACAACAAAAAAAAAGTGGATGATGTTTGCCAATATGCTCTAACATTGGGTAAGCATTTTATACCCATGTAAAGGTTAATTGCCATGTATACTTTTAATTCCGGTGTGGTAACATCATACCAATCTTTATCCCCTCTCAAACCTTCTAATGACCTCTTTCTCTTTGTCCCAATTAGTCTTAGCGTATCTATTTGTTTCTTTCACAATTTTGTCCAAAATTCGGTCTCGCCAAAATTGACACCACAACTGCTCAATGGATAAAAAAATAGCTTGAAAATTGAGCTGGACCAGGGTTAGGGCCACAAAATGTTTTGGGAGGTGGATCATAGGAGTCATACTCATTTAACCATGTATCATTTTTGAAAAGACTCTCGTATTCAACTTCTGGTTTTGATAGATTTTTGGAAAAACTTCTTTTAGTGGGAAAATGAGGTTCTTCTTCCCCACTACTACTTAATTCCTCACTGGAATTATTACCACACTCAAGAATTGTAATTGCATATCTTCTTCATCATGAGTAGGTACGTTTCCACGTCTCTCTCCACTTGCTGGATAATGACAATAGCTAGTACGTACTCGTCTTTGTCCAGGCTCATTACAATCACGATCACGTACGACGTTGATCAATTCCCCCTCCCATCGCAGCTCCATCTCCCTCTCGTGCGGCTCCGTCTCTGTCTCTTGCGACTCCATCTCCCTCTCTCGCAGCTCTGTCTCTACATCCGGCAACTCCAGCATCCTCTCACGCGACTCCATCTCTCTCTCCTTGCGTAGCTGCAAAAGCCTTTCCTTGCGCGGCTGCAATTGCCCTTCCTCGCGCGGCTGCAGGCTTGGCTGCTTTTTTGCGTGGCGCAGCTGCTGTCGTTCTTCTTCTTGTGGCTGCATTGCTTTTTCTTGCCGTGTCTGTGCTCGTGTTTTGTAAATTTGCTTGGCTCCGTCTCCGCGGGTCTGCTTTGCGCCTATCTTCTGCCGCTTTTGATTTAGGGTTTCTGTTCTCTCTTCCAGTTGCAATCCAACCTCCTGCCCCCCGAATGCATTCTTCTCATTTAGGGTTTCTCTTCTCCCTTGGAGCTGTAGTCCAAGGTCGTGATGCTCCTGTCCTCCGAACGCATTTGGCTTCTGATTTAGGGTTTCTTGATTTAGGATTTCTGTTCTCTCTTCAAGCCGCAGTCCTAGGTCGCGGTGCTCCTGCCCCCCGAATGCATTGACGTTGTTCTGCTGCAGCGCTCCGGTCGCCATCGTCTCTGTGAGCTGCTGCTGCACTGCTGTGTCTGTTGCAAAATTGTGCCAATATTTCCTGCTTTCATCCTCGTGTTGTTTGCTTTCTTCCTCACGATGCCTGCTTTCCTCGTCGCGTTGTCTGATTTCCTCCTCGCGTCTCCGCTGCTGGATATCGGCGTCGGCTTCTTTTTCGCCATGTGTAACTCCCCAACGTCGCTGTTGCTGCGGCCGCTCTAGACTGTCACGCCTCCGAAGTCGCAAGCTGCGCCGTGGAGGTGAACTCTGGCTTCCTTTTCGACACGGCTGCTCCTGCAATCCGTCCTTGTCATGCATTTGCTCTTGCGCTTCTGTTCTATTCTTGTGGTTTTGTTGTTGTTGCTGAAGTGTAGGTGAGTGTGCAGGTACTGGCGGCAGTGTCTCTAAACACAATACCTTCTCCACAATCTTAGGTACTTCCAAACCCTGACTTCCTCTCAATCTTCGTTTGAGTGCAGCGAGAGAAAGAGTAGGTGTAGCTGTCCTTTGCATCCCTGCAATTTCGTGCATTGACGGAAGAGCCAGACAACCTATTCCGCCAACTCTCAATGGCCTCATACCTGGCCTAAGTACTTCACCATTGTTTCCTCTCTATGTTTGAAAATGCTACCCTTGTCTGCCATTTTTGCTAATACAGTACAACTTCTCAATCTGTGTTTTGCAAGGAAGAATGAAGGCGGCTAGTTTTGCAAACCCTAAGTCAGATTTTGACTTTGCTGTACAGTGTGTTGGTGTTGAGTGTGTTAGTGTAGAGTATAGGCTTCTAAAGATCAGATGAGCTATCTCCAGAGGTTTGTAGGTGACTTTTTATTGGTAGGAATTTGGCTAAGTATAGAAGTGCTAGTTTTAGAAATTCCGGGTCCTTGATTTCGTGCCTCTCCCCAACTTCAAACTGCTGCCCCTTCTGATGACATGGCAGCTTTTAAGAGGTTATTGTATGGCACTGTTCATTTTGCAGAAAAGCATGCTTGTACTTGAGCTTCTTAAAAAAATTGATGGAATGTAATTTGCAATTTTTTTGAATTCAATGATGAAGCGAACTTCAAATCCTACCTTCTTAAAAAATAAAAACTCTGAAACATTAAAATCTGTGCTTCTAGGAAGGTCCCAAAGTAGCCCAATGCTTTTCTGGACACCAAAATCTGGTGCCTTGGGCATTTAGGGGTTAAGCTACATGAGTTACAGCGTGTACATATGTTGAAACCTGATGAGTTACAGCGTGTACATATGTTGAAACCTGATGAGTTACAGCGTGTACATATGTTGAAACCTGATGAGTTACAGCGTGTACATATGTGAGACCTGAAGGGAGAAGAGTAAGTGCATATAGCCCTTATAATTTGTCATTTATTTTATACCTGGGATACCTCGGTTGGATAATAATCCTTCTCAAATTGTCATAAAGCAATCTCTCTTTTATGGCTGTGCATTCACTTGGAACTAAATGTTTTTAGAGTTTTACGAATCATTTTGAAAGAGTAAGAGTCCTCATAGCTTCTTTTATCACAACTATTTTCACAAAGCCAAGATGAAGCTTAAATGAAATAGTAGAGTGCATATAAGCTATTCTTATAATCTAGTACTCCTTAAGCAAGTTGTCATGTGACAAGAGAGAAAAAAGAACAAAAAAAGATTTTGTTTTTTTTACTCTTTTATGATGACTAGCAGGGGTTGGTTCTCAGCATGGGGAACAACCAAACTTGACTAGCAGGGGTTGGTTCTCAGCATTGGGAACAACCAAACTTGACTAGCAGGGGTTGGTTCTCAGCATTGGGAACAACCAAACTTGACTACCAGGGGCTGGTTCTGATTCTCAGCTGAAATTTTTCCTAACGTGTTTAAGAGCAAATGCAAGTGATAACAAAGGAAACTTTTGTTAGTTAGAAGATTTAGAGGTGAATAATGTAGGAGGTGTTATATATATTGTGATGTAGGCAAGTTCACAATTCATTTATTGCACTTTGAAAAAAGATATTCATACCATTGATATATTTTCAAAACAATAAAGATCGATTAAGTAAAAAATTTGTCAAAATTGTTTTCTGACAAAGGAACCACCATTACAATACCATATAATTTTACAATCATTACCCAAAATGGCCACGAGCTGTAAAGTTTGTCACCTTTCTAATGATCACCATTTGGAATATGTATTTTGTTGATTCAAAATTTCAATAAAAAGTAAGGAGTTGATATTTAGGGGGGTTTTGTATTAGGACTACTTGTTTTTCCATGTGCATGAATGTATAAAGGGAAAGTTTCATGGATACCCCTGAAGTTTGTAATATTTTTGTACCCTGCTTTTTCAGAAATATCAAAAATATCCTTGAGCCAAAAAAATTAGGCATTTGTTCTGTTGTGCAAGTCACTTCCTTTTTTCCTTGATGAGCATGCATAACAACAAAGAAATACCATACGTACAGAGGGAGAAGGAAGTGACATGCAGAACAAAACAAACGCCTAAAATTTTTGGTCCAAGTGTATTTGTGATATTTCCAAAAAAGTAAGGGTATCCATGAAAATATTGCAAAATTTTCCCATATATAAATTACAAAAACAAACTTGTAGCATGTTCATTGTTGCTAAATTTATATAATTCTAGATTTTTTTTGTACATCTTCAATTATGATTTGAAATTAAGTCAATCTCAAATTCATTCATTTTCAATTCAATTTTCGATTGAAACCGAGATTGAAACTCTTGATTTTTCTCCATTTTCTGTGGAATGCCAGTTATGCCAGAACATGCATCTTACAATTTTGCATGTTTCCATATATAACTTTGCATCCGTTTTTATTGTATCAAAAAGCTAGCTTCGAAGCTCATAATTTTTTTTGAATAATTTTCTTGGAGTTTACAAAACACAAGTATAATTTTTTAATTGTAGATTCTAATATGTTATATTACTTAACATTGGACAATCCGAAGTCCAAAAACGTTTATCCTAAAATTACTATTTTTGGGCTTATATACCAAAACACTACAAGAATCTCTAATGTTTTACTTGACATTGAAAAATATTTAGGAAATATTTGGATGATATTTGTAAACATCAACAGAGCTTCCAAAGTTCCAATATTTTGGATAGTCTAATATTTAGAGAAAAATTCAAAAAGTCTAAAATTGCATGACTATACTATATTTTGACAATGGCATATAAAATTGAAGTTACCCAATTTGCTCTTGTGTTGATGCAATGAGCCATTTGCTTTTCATGAAAAATCAGTTTCAAAGACCCATTGTTGTCTATTTTCAAGTAAGTTAATCATATTTTTTGTTTTCTTTTTGTATTCAAGTATTTATGTTCCATTTTGGTGTATTTCTTGAATTGTACATGATTTTATATAGTCCATTGCAAGGATCTTCAAGATTTGAAATTTATTCTCATTGTTGACACTCAATAAATCATGTAGAGATGGGGACACAAAAATCCATTCCTCAATCACACCCCTCCCATACCATCCATAGTTCACTAAATCTAAAATTTAAAATTACATATGTTGAAAGCTCTAATAATGGGGTGAGAATATATTGCTTTTTAACTGATGGTGGACATGTAATGATTTTGAAAGCATTTTAATCATAATTTGATGCTTTTTCTAAATGATTTATTATTTACACTTTTTCTAATTTGATTTGTGTCAAATTTTAGTCAATTGTGTCCCTCTTTCTATTTACAAGAGGCTCACTTGAGTTGAGGTAATTTCAAGCTCTAAAAGGTAGTTAAAAGCTAAACACAAAATTGGTGGAAGAATAAAAGTTGATGAATATAGCATATTTGATAGTGAAAAATTGCACTTGACATGGGTTGAAGGCATGGAATTGAAATACTCTACTTTTCAAAATTTGATGCATGTTTTTCCCCTTTATACACTTTTAAAATATGTGATTGGTTTTAGATTTGGTGAAAATTGGATTACATGGAAAGGGTTTGAGTGAGGAATGGATCTTTTTGGCCACATCTCTATATAAGTTGAGATGATTCTTTTATCATAACGTCTCCAATCCCTTAAATTATACCATGATATTGTACTTTACAATAATATTGATTTCATTTTCTCAAATTCTTAGTGAATGGATATCCAAAATTTCACAAAATAAAATCGTAAATTGTAGTTTTCATTCGTTGACTAAACTTTACCATTGTTTTGAAATAAGGGCATTAAGAATTGGTCTATAAAAGAAGTTTATTTATATTTTTTTGTTGGATGGTAATTTGCAGAAAAAATCACATTGTAATGTACGGCATGCTAAAAAAGTGAAATTGTGGACTTGTGGTCCAAAATTTACATATTTCAAACTGAGTTTACCTTTGAAATTGAGGCAAATTAGGTAGCCTTAACAGATAGGTGTAATTGCTCTAAAAAGATTTACACATACTCTCACCACACTTATGCAACATAGTTCTAGTACTTACAAGGCACAACAACACATGATTTGAACTGAGAAACCTCTTAAAGTGAATTTTTTCCTTTGATAAATGGCTAAAAAAATTTAAAAAAACTATTTTCAATAGCTTTTAGAGCAAATTACGAGGTATTATACCTTGTAACTCTTGGAATTATGCTCCGTTAAGTGTATTGAATGTATGTATGAAATCTGTAAGACTAGTGAGAGTGATTTATTGTGTTTGTCCAAATTGCACCTACTTCCAAAATAAAGTAATTTTGAGGTATGTTCCTAAATTGCGATCAGCATTGTGGTAGAATTAATCAAATCAAGCTAGTGGAGAAACACATGTTCAATCAAGGTTTTAGAAAATCCAACAAAAATTCTAAATACAAGTGCTTGTCCAAAAGGGAGAAATGGCCAAAAAGTGTGCCTTAAGGCTTTGTAGAAGAATCACATATTTACATAACTATTACATGTTAACAGAAACTGTAATGTAAATTTTGCTAAAGTTCAAATTGGGAACGTTTTATGGTGTGTGACACAACCAACAGCTCCTCAAACAACTCCTAGAATAACTCCCAAATTTGAACAATAAATTTATTGCTTTGTCAAAAAAAGTTATAAAAAATCTGAAACCATAAGGATGAAGCTTATATTTTGTTCTTCTTGCTAGTGAAATTGCTTTTAAGCTATTGGATAGATCATATATGTGTTGTGCTTTGGTATTCTTGTTGCGGCAAGAAATGTTTGATACAAGTGACAAGCACGATATTTCATTCAATGTTGATTACATATGATTTATGGTCACTATGGACCAACAAGTAAACATGCAAGCTGTAATTCAAAATGAGAATTTTAAAATCCATGTAAAAAATTAAAAATTAAAATTGAAGCCTTTGTGATTCTTCAATCATCTTCAATGTTCCAAGGCATTCCCAATCATTTTCCCTTGTGGACTTAACTTTTAAATCAGAACTGTTGACAGTTTTAAATAAAATTCTTGTGTTAAAAACTTGGTCTTTCATCCATTATCATATTCTTGCGTTTTTTTCTGGCATATGTTTAGTATAAGTTCTGAAATTTTTTGACTTAAATTTATTTTACAAGTCAAAGGGCACAAATCTGTTTAACCCTTGAATGTTTTGTGTGTGCCGCTGCAATCAGTTCAATACAAGATGTTTTTCGTATTTGGAACAGATTCACACCTTTACTACATTTGAAATCAGCAAAGAAATTGGAGAATAGATCAACTTAAGCGGCTCTAGTGAGCTACTTGAGATCCCAAATTAAAACTCCTTATTGGTAAAAAATGACAATTATATGGCAACATGTATATTATGCCCTATGGTCATTTAACCCCTAAGCGCCCCAATGCCTAAAATATGACCTCTCACCATTTAATTTGGGGTTCCAATCAGCTAGATTGGGTGGTACTAGAAGTCCAAATGTATCAATGGTACAATTAGTGCATGTACTACTAAAGTGAGTGGGCTACATGGTTATGAAGGTCTCATGCTCTGTCAAAGATGACTTGTGGATGGGGAAAAGTGGCTTCTAGAGCAGTTGAGCACAACAACAAATACTAGGACTACACTAGAACCATTGTCAAATGCCGGTAAGTTGTGTGCTTTTGTGGTCCACTTTAGCACCCTAAATCTTGCCAAAAAACTTTGAAAATTGGAGGGTAGGTAGATGTCATATTCTTGAACCACATGTGGTACAAAATTTCCTAACATAACTTTGCTTGATCAGGACAAAATAAGGTGAGAATTGAGTCACATGTCCATAAATTTGGGCAAACATCCAGTTTTCAACTCGCTTTTGACCATCATAATAATGAAAATAGGATAGTCAAAGTTCTCCAAATTTTCAAATGGTCCCTAGGCTCAAGATAACCACCCCTTTCAAGGGTTCATATTCATGGATTTTATTTTTGCACAAACCATAGGGTTTTGATTGCCTCAAGGTCCTCTAAACTTGCAGTGCACTAATTCTGAGTTGGGTGCTCACGAGATAAGGGGTTAACATTTTCATTCCATGATCAAATATAGTAAAGAGAACTGGATTATTTCTTTAAAACCTTATTAGTAGATAGTATAGACTAGAGTGCAATGGGACTATTTGACCATATGAATGTCATTTATGGATCATGATCTAGAATTTTTGTTGGAAAGTTATTATTTAGTTATACTTTTAGAGGGCACTCTATACTTCAACTAATTTTCATTTTTATTTTGTGAACCTAGATCATTTCTGGGTCTTAACCCCTAAAGGACCAAGCGGGTGTTTTTTGAGAAAAAATCTCAGAAACTGCCAACTATTAGTGCATTGTCCAAAATCAAAATTAAAATCCTTTTTTCTCAATTTCATCAGTACAAAAGTGTGCAAAACAGATAAAATAATATGTACAAAAAAAATTAGCCCATTTGACCATGTGGATTGTAAGATTATAATGTTTGAAGTGAGAAGAACTACTTTTTGTTATTCCTGCAAAATAAGGTCAGCAAATTTTGATCCTTCCTAGAGTAAAATTTTTGCTCTACACAAATTTGAGCTTTTTGACCATTCACAAGTATATGATGTTAGGTTCACTCAAAAAACAAATTCAGATGCAAAAATATAATCTAGCTTGTTCTAAATCAACCTCCAATGCAAAAAGATTAAGCAAATTAGCAATACATTAGTCATTCTTTCATGATTTCTTGTGCAATGAGGAAGTCTTTTATTTGAAATCAAAATAGTGGAAAATTAGAGACAAACATTTGAAACATATGAAAATAAGTTTCAAGAGCTTTGGATTTATAGATTGAAAGATAACACGGCCTAAAGTTTGAGATTTTTTTTTTCTTGAAACTGCTTGAACATATTTAACAAAGTTTGACTCCCTTCAAAAATTTGATGTGAGAGCTTTTTCTTTTTTTTTTTTTTTTTTTTTCTTTTTGACAATTGTATACCATGTTTTTTTAGTAAAATACTTGCTAAATTTCAAAAGTTGATGAGAGTTTTAGCATAAGATTCTCCAAAGATGCCCTAATTGCCCAAGCTGCCCAATTTCTTTTGGGCAACATAACTTTTGAACCAAGCATCCAATTGGGGAAAAATTTACATTTCCACTTAGGGGATACTTATTTGCACCTTGTGTAACAATTTTGAGAAAATCGAATAAAAATTGACTCCATATGACCCTACCCAAGTTCTCAAGTGGCTGTCAAACAGCCACTTGGTCCTTTAGGGGTTAAGGGGTTAAAAATTACAAGGGACCATTTAAATCACAGCCCAACTGTTTGGGTTATGATTATTGTGGAAAAAATTTAGTTTTTTATAATGTAACATTTTATTGCATTTTAGATCGATTTGTCTTTCTATTGTTAATACCATATTCATTAAATTGGAAATTTGCAATTCCCAAACTGAACTTCACCTTAAACCCAAAAGGTTAACTTAAACCAAATTCAAAGCTATCAGATTTGGTTTGACCCACTAAGATTTTTTCCCTTGCAAATTCCTCCTCTCAGGTGAGGGCACGTGTACCCAAAAAAATGCTGCAAACACGGTTTTAGGGGATCAACTAAAACCTCCAAATGTCCCAAATTGTCCAAAAAATCCCAATTTAATGAATATGGTGTTTGTTATCTTCTAAATTTGAAATGCTATAATTAAAAACATTTGGTGAGGAAATAATGCAAAGTATCATGATTTGTTAAGTTCTTAAAATTTCATTGTCAAGGGGTATTGACTTGGGGGGGTGACCATTGAAATTTTAGAAAACTAGGTGAGCTAAAAAGTAGGATTAATTTTATTAATTGAGGATAAAATTTACACTTTTGTTAGATCTACCATAGCATTGAAAATATGTTGCTTGCTTCATTATATGTAAAATAGGGTAGTAAATAATACCTCCATTTTAGTATACTGTAGAAAAAAATAAAGTAAGGAAAATATGATCTCCCTAAAAGTGCTTAGTAGGATTGAGTTTGATTATAATTATATGACCAGTTTGGATGAAGAATATTGCACTTTCTATCCAACTTTTGAATGTAGTGGAGGGAAATCTTTTAGGGTTTAGGGTTTCATCGGACATGTGGCAAGGATGCTAGCATTGTTAGCGGAAATAGGGATGAAAACTCTAGAAACACTAATAACCTACCATTAGTAAGGGTTTGAGGTCTTTGGATTTCTGCATGCGCTTTAGGTTCTTATTGTTGTTGAGAATTTTGTAGGCACCTTAGATTCTTGCATGCAATTTAATTTGCTTTTGTGCTGTAAGCATATATATCATTTTTGTTCTTGAATTCTCTGACTACAAGTACTACAAATGTTGAATTACTGCTTTCTACTTTTTGCTATTTGTGTTATTGTCTTTTTGGGTTTTTGTTCACCACGCTTATTGCTTTCACATTTGTGTTCATTGCACTTACCATGTGCATAAAAGTGGCAATTTTGGGCGCTTTACAGTCCATGTTTTTTGTGTTATCTTCTTATCAAATCTGACCTCTTGGAGCACTTTGCAAGCATCATAGAGGCAGTTTAGGGTGTTTAAGAGTTTTGATATTTTTCTTCTACTTTTGTAAGGTCTACTTAGGATTTATGGTTTGAATTTGTGTGATTGTTTGAAGCAAGTTAGGGTTCTTTTAGTGTTTAGACTTTTGGTGCAAGTTGCACAAGGATAGCAATGGTGGACGCTAAAGTTAGGGATTAGTTCTTTTTGTTATATTCCACATGGAAAATAAGGATTTAGGGTAGAAATTTTGTTGCATTCTTGCTCCAAGTTTTGGTACTCTACATTTTGTTAAAAAAATATGGTGCCAAAAATTAACCTTCCTAATGATTTAGGGTGTAAAAATAGGGTACCCTAAAATACATAAAAATAGTTATTTATTTAAAGATAGGGAAGAAAAAATTACCTTAATGAAAATAAATACCCCTTTAAATATCCCATTATTACAGGTGATATCCAAGCGTAAGGAGGTGTGATCCCAGGGTATTGATGATTTCATTGTTAGCCTTTGTCCTTCTAATATACTGATAAAAAATACTCCGTAATACTTTGGCCAGTCAAAAAACTTCAAACGTTCAAAATAAAAGTTGTGTTTATGGTAAACTTTCCAAATAAAAGTGCTTCAAAATTGAATGGAAATAGGTAAATAAGAAAATTTCAAAATCTGACTGGATGCATAATTAAGGATCTTGCAAACTTAACTTGTATTTTAACCCATAAAGGACCAAGTGGCTGTTCAACAACCACTTGAGAATTTGGATAGGATCATATGGAGTTAATTTTTATTGGATGTTTTCAAAATTATTACACAAGGTGCAAATATGTATCTCCCAAGTGGAAATCTAAGTTTTTTCCCAATTGGATGCTTGGTTCAAAAATTATGTTGCCCAAAAGAAATTGGGTAGTTTGGGCAGTTTGGGCAGTTTGGGCTTCTTTGGAGAATCTTATGCTAAAAATCTCATCAACTTTTGAAATTTGGCAAGTATGTAACTAAAAGAATAGGGTGTACAATTGTCAAAAATAAGTAAATAAAATAGAGCTCTCACATCACATTTTGATGAGAGTCAAACTTTGTAAACTATGTTCAGGCAGTTTCAAGAAAAAAAACTCCTCTAGCTTCAAGCCCTATTATTTTTCAATTTATAAATCCAAAACTCTTGAATTTTTTTTTCACATATTCCAAATGTTTGTCTCCAACTTTTCACCTTTTGGGTTCTAAACATAAGACTTCCACATTGCATAAGAAATCATAAAAGAATGACTAATGTATTGCCGATTCACAAAACGTCCTTGCATTGGAGGGTGATTTAGAATATACTAAATTCTATATTTGCATTTGAAAATTTTCATGAGTGAACCTAACATCATATACTTGTGAATGGTCAAAATGCTCAAATTTGTGTAGAGTAAAAAATTTACTCTAGGAAGGCTCAAAGTCTGTTGACCTTGTTTTGGAGGAATGAAAAGAAGTTGTTTTTCTCACTTCAAACGTTATAATCTTACAATCCGCGCGGTCAAATGGGCTGAATTTTTTTGCACACATTGGCTTATTGGTTTTACAAACTTTTGTGCGATTGAAATTGAGAAAAAAAGTTATTATTTTTTTATTTTGGGCAATGTACTAAAAGGATAATTGTTACATTGGACCAATTCTAACCCGCCCGTCCGTCTGACGCAAATACAAATGGTCAAGGCACACACACATAGACCTTTTTTTCTTGTATTTTATTTTAGTATGGGTTTAGACACAACTTTGCACTTATGCCAAAACATCCACTTTTTGATTTTAGAGTGGACAACCACCCCATTTGGACCCGTCCTTCCATCCACTTGTCTTGTCCAACAACAACATCTTGCCTGATGTAACAACCTTGCTAAAAGTTGGCAGTTTTTGAGATTTTTTCTCAAAAAGACTCCCTTGGTCCTTTAGGGGTTAAAATTTCAATTTAAAATGAAATTGTTGGACCTATGTTTTTTCAAACTTTGTTTTTCAGTAGCCATTAGGTCCTTTGTCAAGAACCCTTGCACTAAAGTCTAAATAAGGAAATACTACACTATACTTTTATGAACGGGAGATGTGGCTTACATATTAGCAAAAGACATGGTTATATATAAACAATACAGATATAGTTGCAAAAACTAGTCATAACTCGTACATTTTCCAAAAATGAATAAATTCTACACTACTCTAGCTTTTTTTCGTTTGGTTTTAAAATCTTAGAAAAGTGTGTAAACAGTTTAGAAACATGTTCTCATAACCATAACAGATCCACTGAAATAGTCTCCAATTACAATGTTTTTTTTTTTTTGAGGGCAGTGTAACTTCCATCCATCATCATACTAATGAAACAAATCATATGAACAAGCATTGAGTAATAAATGGGTAATCCTTTGTTCGTCAAAACATACTGAGTGATACTTTTGTTCCCGTTAGATCTTCCATTTATAGGAACTTTTTGATGATTTTAAGTACTACAAATTACAAAAATGCTCACAAAATATCGTATTCTATGTTTTGTTCAAAATATTTTATTTCGTGTAATCTAAGTGACCAGGGCATACTAAGAAACGGCAAACATGAACTAAAGTCTTAACTGAACTGAGTGAACTCCTATACAAGTGGTTGGAATTTATGTGAGTTATTTAAGAGGTGGATTATTTTGAGAGGTCCCATTATACAAGAGGCATGAAGTTTATTTAAATTTTGAAAAGTCATTGATAACTGTTTTATGCTTATTTTACACAAATAGAAGGGTCGGTGTTGTTCCTACATTATAAATTCAATAATTTGGTATAACATAAGTAGTATTTTACAAGTGGCAAGTAAGTAAAGTTAGTATTCATTTCAAATACAAATTGATGTAAACTTTTAAAAAACAAGTAGTCATGTATTGTAGGTGCATTTAGTTTGGAAATATGAGTATTAACTGTTTTGAATGGCTCATTTTACAACAAAAAACATCTTAGCATAAATCATTCAAGTAGATGATATAATAAAGGGAATTGATATATGCACACTGGGAGGTTGATATTTTGCACACCCACCGGGGAGGTAAATTAAAGATTTCTACCATCAAAAAGTTAAATTTTGGGAATTTTGAATTCAGATTTGGACTCATAGACCATGGTTTATTCTAGAACCATAAAAAAGGTTGCAATTGGACAACACCCAATGAAGAAGTTTTTTTTTTTTTTAACAAACAAAAGTAAAAGTAACACTTTTTTCCCTAACTAAGCTTTTTCATTGGGTGTTGTTCAATTGCAACCTTTTTAATGGTTCTAGAGTAAACCGTGGTCTCTAAATCCAAATTTTAATTCAAAATTCTCAAATTTAGCTGTTTGATGGTAGAAATCTATAATTTACCTCCTAGGAGGTGTGCAAATATCAACCCCCTGGTGTGCACATATCAATTCCCTATAATAAATCTTGTTTCATGTTTATTGAGTTTCACATCCTTTTGGACAATAAGCAATGAGGATGCTATAGTTATTTGTAGGAATTTAGCAAATAGGTGGATTTTATGATTTAAATTAAGGAAAAACAATGAGATGTACTTTACATGTTTGATTTAATTTTAGTGATTTCATAGATAGCTTTGGAGTCTTTTTTTTAAGAGAGTTATCATTGAATTAAACATTTTTGCATTTAGGCAAGTGCATTGTACATGTACATACAAAAGATTGTTTGCTGAAGAAGTGCCTTTGTAAAAATGGGCCATTTAACTTGCTTTAACACCACAAGTTATTTAAGGTACATTAAATGCACACTAGAGTATGGATATTTATGACGTAGAGTTCCCCACTTTTGTCCATTTTAACCCCTAAACGCACTATCGACCATTTTTTGGTCGTTGCCCTTTTCTTTGGGCTGCTCAAGATGAAGAAAAACAAATTGGAAAAAATAAAAAGTATTTTCATATAGCACTAGAAGAAAATGGTGTATAATTTAACTCACATCAAACGACTGCTAGTCTTAAACGACAAGAAAGGAAAAATTAAACAACTGCAAACTTTGCTGCAGTTGGGTTAGTTGAAATGTAGTTGTTTATCTGAATTTAAGGGATGATATCTGTTGTACAGAACGTGTATATGTTAACATCAGCAATTTTGTTGCATGCATGGATGACTTCATTGGCGTTGTTGTTGTTGACTTATATGTCAGTTGTAGAAATCTACAACTGCTTCTCCTATACTACTATATTTTTACTAAATAACAACTAGATCAAATACTGCATTTGAATAAATGAAATTATCAAATATATATATAGAGAGAGAGAGGCTGCCCCTTGGGCTGCCCGTCCGTTATAGTAAAATCTTTTTCATACTAGTAGATTATGAAGAATTTGTTTGTAGTTACTATATAGTTATCTTTGAGTTGTTTTGTACTTGATCCTTAGTCAAACATGAGTTATTTAAGTAGTATTATAATTTTTTAAAATTACTACTGCATATATTGTTCTCGCAAACTTAAAACTGTACTATTGCTTTTTATGTATAGTAAATACAAATTGTACCCTAGTCTACATTGTACTATTTGTCAACGGGTTTTACTTCAAATTTTAGAACATGTTCTTATGGACTATTAAACTACTATCTTACTACACAATGACTTTGTGTTCACTTCAAAACAACTATGACGGTGTCACCAACTTTGTTATTGACTACACAGTTTTACCAAACCGAACATCAACTAATAAACAACTACAAAGGTACTATTAGACTAAACATCAACTGATAAGCAACTACTTGGTTACTCATAGTAAACAACAAGTAATAAACGACTACACATTTACTACCAGACTCCAGAACAACTACTCATTGACTTGATAATGACTCCATCACTGGTGCTATAGTTGATATAATCCAGTAGACTCAGTTGGAGGTGTTCAAATGTTCGAACCACATAGTATCATACTCGTTATCAATGACTACATTTCCGAGAATATGAGAGTACACGTAAACAAACGTTTACTAATAAAGTGCACATGCTAATAAGTTCTCTTCACCAGACAATTCTATAGCACCTATCAAAGAAGGTGTCCCTGTTTTGTGAGAAAGCTATTGGGTGCAATGAGGCCCCTAGACTCTAGGGTAGTTGTAATAAACACATCAAATGTATTTACTACCTCTCTTGTTGCTCTTGCCTCTTTCTGTAACACTACTTTCCATCCAAGCCTTGATTGAACATCCAAAAAAAAAACTTGTCTTGCCTGGCAAGGAAAAATGAATGGCTCCTTCATCTTGGACAATTTGTGCTTGAAATTCACAACTAGAAATCCTGCACAGCTTGTAGTTTGGAAGGTCTTTTATTTCTTTCTGTTAAACTCAAACAATGTTATATAACTTCTATTGAGGTTGGGTGGGAAAATGGTGTTTGTTTGGTTCTATTTTTTCCATGTATTCTAATTTCCTAGCAATCTTCCTACTGCACTCAATGATGAGAAGGGGGTGACTCTCTGTTCAATGTCACGGTCATAGTGCTAACTTATTTTGAACGGGAAATCTTGGGTGTTTATTCTAGTTTAACGTAGAACTTGTCACTGCTGAATAGGTGGGGTCCAGATTGACATGGTAAGGGATGTAAAGCATTTTCTTATTATTATTTTTTTCATTCTTTATTTCATTACATGTAAGCTACATTATGATGAACAATAGGGGTTTCATGATTAATTGGTTAGGGCTCTGGCACTTCAGGTTTATGGGGGTTCTTATTGGGCATTTATAATGAATTTCACGCTATTAACAGTCAATTACAGTGGGCTGGTTTAGTAGAAATGACAAGTGGCTTACACTGGAATGTCGGTTCTAGGTATTCCGTCCATTCTCAGGATAGTGTTTGCACGATACATAGTACAGGATTTAGTTGATTTCATTAGCAAGTGAAAGGCCTTCATTGCTGGTTATATGTGGTTTTAATTTGTTTTTGATTTGTAATACATTGTAGGATGTGCACAGAGTTTCAAGAATTGTGGAATGTTTTGCACAATAACAACTATACAACTTGCTCTTCTACATGGAGTATTTTCAAAAATATCTTTGGATAATCTCTACAACATGTAAATGCTTAAAAACGCCCGGTCAATGTAACATGGGAAAGAGTACATGTATGGCACTTCTAGGGTTCATGTGAGACCGTTTCTCCCATTGTGCATGTGTTATACCTCTTGGAAGAAGCTAGTTTGGTTTATTATGATAAGAAGTATACAAATTGAGTTCCTAAGGATTCACTTACTTGATGTCTTATCATTAATACATTGTTATGTAACAGCTGTACACTGCGAGTACGGTGTTTAATTATTAAATGTTTACATATGGGTGTATGGAATTTATTTGGGTTTACTCTTTTGTAGTCCTATTTTTGTTTCATAACATCTGAAGAGTGTGGGCTGCGTTATACATGTTTATGGGAATATAGGTTTCTGTCATATTGTTATTCTCATGCATTCTAATTATTATTGCATTTTTCCTAAGGTGTAGAAAGTAGGAACACTCTATTATTAAGGTTTCATGTGTGTGCACAATGCGGTCAATTTTTAGTGGGTAAGTTAGGAACCAATTTTTATTTTATGACTGTCTAGTAACTTTTGAAAAGGCATGGTGTTGCTCTTGTGTTCTAAGTGCCAAACATCTTCCTGTGTCAATTCTATAAATTATATGTTTTTTGGGAAAATAATGCCTTAGCTATAAAATACAAAATTCCAGCAACTTCTTTGTTACATGGTATGGGCTACGGTGATAGTAGTTTCCAATGATTCTCATAATATATATTTTTTACACAACTCTATTATTGAACACCTAGGAATTGCGGTTCTAGTGAACGTGTGAAGGGCCATACATGATGTTGGGGGATTTTTGTTTTGTCCCCTGTTTATGGCATTTCAATTACTACATGTAATGCTGAAGAGGGTGGGCTATGGGTGGACCATGGTAAACGATGCCGTGCTAGTTTTTATATAATTTGCTTTTTTAATTTTTATCTTTGCATACAATTGTTTTAGTACTTCTGTATGTTAATTATCCCGCAAAAAGGTTGAAAAAGAGTGAATATAACTTCATGATTGTGTGTTTACGGCATGATACCTACTGCAAGGGACAATTTTATGTTTTTTAGAATTTCAGATGCTATTGAAAAAGCTGTAGAGAGAGGGGTTAGTGTTATTTGGTTAGGGGTTCAATATTATGATTTGTGGGATGTTAGTTATTTTATTTTCTAGATTATAATGATGCTACATATGTAATGAAGAAGGCCAAATTGATGATTTATAGTAGGTGGTATGCAAGTGGTATATTGGAAGTCAGTTTGGTTATTATGTTTTTCAATTCTATCTATGTTGTGTAACAAGTGATGTCTGCGGGTACGACATTTCAAAATTAGGATTACAAAACAATTACCTTGTAGTATTCTCTGTTTTATTTCTCCAATGATATATATGATATATAATAGCTAAAGATGTAGGATTTTCTTGTGTAACTTAAGAAGGATGCAACTGTCTGTATGAAGCTATTTGCTAACTTTGATGTTTTATACTTGCCTTGTTACTTGACATGTTACATATAATATACAATATTTAAAAGTGGGGGGTTTTGTAGTTTTACTTAAGGGCAGCTTTTAATTTAATTGTTTAGTAAATCAGGTGAGCTTTTATTGTTTTTTGAATCTTGCATAAATTTGAAGATGTTCTGTTACGAGGGTAAATGCCAATGGTATACAATATGTTGATTCATATTCAATTTTTATGCATCTCTAATTGTTATTATTGTTTACTAAACAAGGTTGATGAGATTGGGTTTTGGTGTTTTAGGGTAAGGATTATCTTGCTTATACATTGGAAGGGTTCTGTTCTAGTTTCATGCATTGTTTTTTCATCAAGTGTAATTGCAAGGGAATGGTGCAAAAAGGGATGGAATATTTTTAGCGCTTTACGGTATGTAACATGTTTTGTTTTAGGAACTAAATTAATTATTACTTCGTTGATATGTGCGTTCTATAACTTTTGTACAGGTCATGGCAAAGTATGTGTCTCATGGTAAAGGATTATACCATTGTTTGCTGTTGTTGGGGTTATTTTAATTTCTTTCACTATACAGTTTTCAGTATATGCGGTAGAGTGCATAATCAATGGGACAAGAGATGGGGTGTACACCATTAATTTTATTATTGCCTACTAAATTTTTCCTTACATTTTCTATATTGTATGTAACGGTTGGATAGGACTGCCTTGATATTTGATGTCAAGTGGTGTAGGGCAAGTAGAGTGGAGACGGCTTTTCCTTATAGCTGTGTGTGGATAGGTTTAAAAATAAGAGGAAGAATATTGTTAGTATTTGTGGGTGTATAGTATTTTTTTAGTCAATTATGTTTGTGCTATGTTGAAGCTGAAGTGGGCTACTTTGTTTTGTTTGACAAGGAATAAACATAAGTGAACGACAACTTTTGATTTTCAATGTGGACTATGAAGTAATTCATTTTGTTTTGAATGTGATGAAAGTAACGTAATTTCTTGATTTCAGAGAGTAGATTGAGTATGGATGGCATTAATTTCTATTGTTATAATGTTGGGATTCATGTGTTATGTTCAATGGATGGGTCAGGTGTGAATTGATCAGGTATGAACCAAGCAATTGGAGAAACCAACGGTGGCAGATCGTCACATTGTGGCAAGCAGAGGAAGGCGATTGTCTAGGGCGGAATCATGGCTCCTTCAATGGGACCCGGATCATATGCATCTTATTTACAGTTTATGCAGCTCTTGGGATTACTTTCAGTAGGTGCTCCATTTGGTGGGCAAATGTCTGTTGGTCCACCACCGCAGAACCTGCAATTCCAGAGTCCTGAGGCTTTGAACAAGGCACTTAGGAGGAACAAGCGCAGACGATATGAAGAAATAGCAGCTGGAAGCTGCATTGGAGGGAGAAAACCATATTTAGTGTTTGTTCTTGCTAATGGGAAATAGATAGCCGTAGTGCTGGTAAGAATGCTTGGGATGCCTCTATCAGGTTGTTGGTTTCTAGAATGCTTGATCCAAGCATTATTGGATGGGCTGGCTAGTGCTCCAAGGCTAAATACAACTTAATGACATAGCTCAACAGGGATTTTGAATTCAATTGCCAACCATTGGGTGAACATGGGTTGAAGAAATTAGTGCTGCGATTCCTAAAGTCTGAGAGGAGTACAATGAAAGCAAAGTACTTAAAGGGGGAGAGGGATTGTCCTATGAACTTGAAGCCAGAGCAATGGGAGAGACTGATGGCGTATTGGGAAACCCCTGCTCAGAAAATGAAGAGCAAAATAATGACTTTGGCCAGGAGTATGGTGAAAAACGTGTCTCATGTTGGTCGGAAGGGAAAAGCATGGACAAAACTATAGGGGGTGAGCACATACTTTGTTAGAGACATGTGTTTGCAATTTTGGACTTAGCTATTGTAGTTTACAAGTAATCTAAGCATGTGTATGAATGACGTTCTATAGGTTTCTATTTCTTACTCATGTTTGTAATTGACCTAGTGTATCTTGTATTTTGCAGAAGGAATATGAAAGGAAGGAGACTTTTGCAATGGATTCCAAAGACCCTGAGACAACGGTAAGATTATTGAATTTATAAACGCACCTTTGTTTATGATTGAGACACTAGTTTCTGTAAATTTTCAAAGTCCTGACTTATTTTGTAGTCATTGTCAAGCATGACCGGCAATTTGGTAGTTAATGAGAAGCCTCCGTGTATGGTAAGTACCTGTTCTGTCATAATATTGCTGTGTTCAACTCTGTAGTCGTACATGAGTCATTTTTTCGACTTTGTAGTCGCTACCAGGATTTGTAGAAGTGACTGATCAATTGTGTACGTAGTTGATTCAAAGTTGAAAGGCAGTTCAATACTCAACTGTGTGGTGTACAACTTTGTATTTAACAGATAGGTTGTCGATAATTTGTCTTTGTAGTCATTGAATGGGTTTTTTCAAATCAAATATGTACAAGAGGTTGTTATAGTAATTGCTTATTACATCTCACATTCATAACATATTACAACCAAAGATTCTGAATTTGCATTTTGGTACATACTTTGCATCGTACTGAAGTAAATATTTCATTGACAAGCTTACTCTGACCAAGCTTCAACAAGGATGAATGTTGTTGAGAATAAACAATCCCTACTTGATACTAGGCAAAGTCTATTAGAGGATCAAGTCTCCAAAGTGCTGCTAAACCAAGAGGAAATGAAAGCAATGATTACTAGTTTTTTTGGAGGAAAGCAAGGGGTGTTAGGAAGTGGTACTTCTGAATCTGATTTCTTGAACAAGATGACAATGGTGGATGTGCCTGTGCCCTATAATACAAACAATGACAAAGGAAAAGGCAAGGCAGATGAGGTAACCGTGGTTGAGGTCAACAAATCAACCGGCACAAATCCATTTGATCTAGACATCAATAAACTTGGAAGCCCAATTTTTCCAACTTCCTCGGTGGATCCAATCAAGGAAGGGTAGACAGAGCTCGGAGAGGAGGCGTTGAGCATTTTGATTGAGAAGATATGACCTCATCTTGTATTCCTATTGTAAGTGTTACAATCATTGCATTGATGTTAATGAATTTTTAAGTGAAGATGTCTGATTTCCCTTATGTCTTTTCCTATTATATGCACTGCAGTGAACCATTGATGGAAATTTTAAACTTTAATGTTTACAACTTATGTAAAAATGATTGGATTTGAAAGATGAAAGTTCATTACACTGTGGAAGTGCATGTTGACCATGTTGTACTATTCGGAAATGTAAGTCTTTGTTTAAGTCATATATTAATAAGTGGTAGTAGTACATTACTAGAATTGTACTAGTGTGGGACTAGCATTACCTTTGAGATTATGATTTAGAAATGAACAACTTTCTGTAAACTCCAATTGCAATACACTTGTATGGCATTGAAGGGGACTTCAACGTTACAATGTAGTCATATGTGGATGAACGATCAAAGATTGTTTCTAGTCCCATTGAACCATGGTGATCCACGAGATAGAACATTTGGGACGTTTGACATTCAGCAAGTCAGATGTCTCAGAAGAAATGCTTGTATTACGGTATTCACTATGTTGTTGATAGTTTAGTTCAAAGCTGTGTTATAGTGTATTTATAGTCGTTTAGAATTTAAAGTCAGTTCATTATAGCAAGTATCAATCTATTTGGAGTGGAATTGTATGTTTGAATTTCCAGTGGTTTGTTGTATGTATGAGTACCTCAAAAGTTGAACATGAGTTGAATGTCAGTGTTAATGTCATTGCATTAACTTGTGTTTTTTAATCTTGGGTGGATTTTTGTAGGAGAAGTGCCCAATAATTGATACCAATGCAGAGGACAATGAGGACAATGAAGACAATGGTACAACAATTGTGGCAAAGTAGCCTGCAATATCTCAGGTGAGAGCTGCTCCCAGTTCTCAAGGTAACAAGAAGGGTCAGAAACTAGTAATATTCAATGTGCAAGGTACTTTATTTGACTTGTTTGTATTGGGTGGAGGATATACTATTAAAAACCCAACAGTTAAAATGAGTACACGCGGAATATTATTCCGTCCTTGGCTATTGAAGTTCCTTGAGAAATGCTTCAAAATTTTTAATATAGCCTTCTCGAACTTCATTAACAGGGATTATATGGAGGACATTCTCTCTAGCATCCTATGTAGGGTGAGTCGTTTGCCTTGCAACCTTCCCTCCTTATTTGTCTAGGGAAGGGAGGATGTGCGTTCTGCTTTAAAAACACCAGATGGGAAACTAGGAGCTTGGGGCAAGCCATTAGAATGGGTATTTCATCTTTATCTAGAGTGGAACCATTCAAATACTGTCCTCATCAATGCTAATGGTGAGAAAGGGGTAGTAAACCCTCAGGCAAACCTAATAGTGCCTCCCAAGTTTTATGCAAACCATTTGACCAAACTTAGTGATGACATGGAGTACTTCAAGTCATCTCTATGGCCTCAGTTGCAAGGGTTCAAATCTTCCACTTGCAAGGAAGATTTTTTGAGCTGTTACCCAAACCATCGACAATTGGATGAGAAGAGTATGGCGCAAAGGTATGGCAAAGTTACTGAAAATGGGAAACTTAAGATACTGGGCATTGAGGTCAAGGTAAGGGAACCTTCATATTGATAGTATGCGGTGTGTCCTATACCCTATAAACATGTTGTAATAAAAAGCTTCTTGTCATGTGTTGGTTTGCAAAAGAAAACCACTATCAAGCAACCAAAAGTACAAAAAGATCAGTTACAGCTACAGAAGGTGATACCCTCCATCAATAATGTGAAATTTAATAGAAGTACTTGTTTTATGAGGATCATGCTTGATATGGTTTTTGGTGTTGGTGTAGTTTGAGTTTGATGATCCTAAGCAGCCATGAATATTATGAAATGTAATTGAAGTAGTTGTTTTATGATGGCCATGCTTGATGTTGTTTTTGATGTTGGTGTAGTTTGTAATTGGCTAGAAGATTTCTTTGATGAACCCGAGCAGTATAAGACAAAGGGTTGCTACTGCGGTGATTAGTGGCTAACCTAGAGCAGACAAATTTCATGGTCGACAGATACCAAAGAATTGGTACAAAGTTGATGTCATTGACGCCGTCCAATGTGATGTGCTATTGATGCACCCAAACAAAGATGATGATCAAGTGACGATAAAAGATGCCCTGAACACCAACGCCTTGGGACTAGAGGTTCATGAAAGTAGCAAACTGAAAGTTCTTGGATATAGTACCTATTCAAATACCCGTTTCCAGTTGTTTTGACTTTATGTTTGTAGTGTGAAGGTTAATCCTTAGTTTTTACCTATTAAGGCTTTTATATGCCTTTTGGTCTATGGTATGTTCTACCAGATTGTTTATGTTTTGTGAATATATGAAGTTGTTTGAGTTACTACACCTCGCCCCATATTTCTTATAATGAAGTCACTGTTGTTGCTCTACATAGTGATGTTTAATTAATTTTTAGGAGTACAGCAATGACATTCATTTCTAGTTAAAGTGACAATACTCTGATATGGGGCAATGCCTAAGAAAACGTGATTCTATTTATACAATTGTGATGGACATAGCAATCAAACTATAGTGTGATAATTTGTAGTAGGTAAAGCTCTTAAGCGAGTGGAATATAATTGTCTGAACCCTATGTAGGAACTACCATCTGATTATATATATAAAACTTTCTGTAGGATCTACTGAAATGTGCACTAGTCACTAAGAAACAACCGAAACATGTGTAAGTCAATAAAAATTATAGAGCAACTTTGTAGTATTGCATTTGCTAGTGGATTATGACCTCATGGCATTTGGGAATTTACTTTGTAAATGCTGATATTTGACTGGAGTCATGGAAAGTATCCACTACTGAACGACTAAAGAGAGACTAAAAAACAACATTGAAGTCATTGTTTTGCTAGTGTTGAAGGACTTGAAGGCAACTAGTAGACCTCTTTTATTGAATAGTAAACAACTTTGAATCATGCCTTTCCTACTGCAAAATGACTATAGGGCAGCTAAAAAATGACTATATGGCAACTTATGAACCACTTGTTCTCACTGAGGAACAACTCGAGAGTCAAGGTTTTTCTACTATTGTATGTCTATAGGGCAATTGGAAAACCGGAGAAAAGACTGTACTCATTGAAAATTGACTTTGTAGTAATGTTATTGGCATTGCCCGTATAGCAATTCAAAACCACTTAGTAGTGTTGATAAATCACTTGTATCATGTGAAGTACCTAGTAATGAACAACTGAAGATATACTAAAACCAACTCTGGAGTCGTTATGGCAACTACAAAACCACTTCCAGAGTCGTTATGGCAACTACAAAAAAACTTTGTAAATGCCATTATGTCACTTAAATGGAACTAGGACGACAGTAGTGGCCGAAAAGGTTCCCGACTAAAGTTGTTTGGTGCAACTAGCAAACTATTGTAGAATAACTTGTTTAGTGAAACTGTAACTAGCATACCACTAGGGAAGTACTCTATGGGAACTAAAGAATGACTGTTCACCGACTTTGTGTGACCAAAATCTACTACATGAGTCTGTGCATTTTGACTATTTGGTTATGCAATAGACACTAGCGTGCGACTGCAATGCAACAAGGTTGTAACTCATTGCTAGTGCCTCTTAATGTACGACTCTTCTAGGACTCTAGTACTACGTAGATACCAAAGATCAAGAACTATAAAGCGACTATTAAACTACTAACCCCATATTTAAGAGGTTGGAAAAACAACTAGGATAACTATAACTATAACACTACTATGAATTTGTACAAAAGTTACTACACATGTATAACTCCATTGTCATTCACAACTTAAAAATGACTAAGAGAAAACTCAAATATGACTGTGCCGCACACATACAATATATGAAATAATATCACCTGTCCAATTGTGGACACAACTTCCATGCTATGAGCAAATAGACATGCAACATGTGGTATAGAAACCATACCTCAAGAGTGATAAGTCAGTCGTAAAAGTAGTGGGACAAAGTCGCGAGGGAGTTGATAGAGATTTTTTGTGGTCAAGCACATAGAGGAGAACGGGCAACTAAAATGGTAATTGGAAAAAAGGAAAAAACTTTGACAACAATGAAGAACTTTTTAGGCAGAAGTGTGAGACGGATGAGAAATGCTAGTAGTAGTCGTGTCCAGAACGACAGGTTTTGCAGCACTATGTGTCAACTAGGAATCAACTGGAAGTCATGTTGTTGTGGTATAGTAGTTTATGTTCCAAACAATTGGAGAGTGAGTTGTATTCAGAGTTAGAATTTTCTCAATTTCTTCTAGTGTAGGATAGCAAGTCTACTTTCCAACCCAATTTGAATCATGTCAATCTAAGTTAAATTCCACCAAGGAGGATTTTCTAAAAACAAACATTTCAATATTTGCTAGTGTTATAGAATTTACTATTTCAAGAAACTAATGATATTCTCTTTTTCAAAAAGAAAACATTTTTTACTTTTAGAAAAAAATGTTGATTTGTAACCAATCATACCAAATTTTGTATTCCATGAATAAAATTTGTAAATTTGATGAATATTAAATGGTAAATGCTTCTAAATTCATTAAATAAGAATCCAAAACTTTTTGTGAATGTTTGATTGCATGGATAATTACTAAAAATCATGATTGTTGTTTTCTCTTCATAAATAAACTTCATCAAAGCTACAAAATTACCATTTTATAATGTATCTATGTTTTGCCCTTACCCCCTTTGTTGGGCATTTAGGGGTTGACCTCATATTACCATTGGTGCTCATGTTTCACTTAGGACATTCATGTACTTTACAATGTAAAAATACAGCGACATCGTTTTTTCAATATGTTTTCAATTTTCAATTTTGTAGTTGCCATCATCAATATTTTCATTTGTAAAATCATTCACAAAATTAAACAAATCTCAAAAGTACCTCATTTCATTAAGTACCAATGAGTGCAAAACCTTTCAATTTAGTGCTAAAACACCAATCAAACGTAACGTGCTCACATGTTGCCTACAAAATCACACTTCTTGCATTGTTTTGCTGCAATCTTCAACTCTCACATTGTATCCTCCAAGAATTCGAATACGTGTTGATGTCTTGATTGCAAGCTTTTATTTTCTTCATTAGGTGACGTGCCCTCATCCAGTATAGCGTATGAAGGAGTTGATAAATTCACATATTTCAATTTTTTTTTACCATGATACTTAGTATTGGCAAATAATACTACATCTAATGAAATAATCTTTGTAAAATTAGTTGTGCTTGTTGAATGTGTGTTAGACTTTCCCACTAGTCAAATGGCATCAAGTGGAGATGCTCATTTGCATCTTCATGCCTCCAAAACTCCAATGCAATATTTATTAATTTGGGGAAGAACTCAAGTTTGGAACTTTTGGGTTTCATGTCCTTGAAAGAGCATTTTGTTAAATGCTCTTTTGAGGATGTAAAAAATCAAAAATCCCAAATTAATAAATATTGCCTATGATACTACTTATTACAAGAACTTGTTAATACATTGAGTTAGTCAATGTCCAATAATGCATTTTTATCATGTAAACTTTTAACAAAATTAATTGTGTGTTATCTACCAAAATCTCCTAATTTTGATTTTACCGTTGGCCATATGTTTTTGGTGCCATGGCTTAAAGCATCTCCTGCCACCCGCCAAATGTTCAGGCCCCGTTGCTTTTTAGATAAAAAGCAATTAATTTTAGTGGTGTTGGTCTCTACATTTATCTTCTCCCTTCAAATAAGGTATGTACACCCATAAGCACCACTGTCCCCATAACCGTCACCTCTGAAACCTTGGAAAATCTATGGAAGTGGATAGATGTAATGACAAGGATGTACAACATATGAACATGAAATCTTGAAAGTGGTTATGGGTGCAATGGCAATTTGCTCTTTAAAAATTCACAATTCATTTTCACAGTATCCATATAATACATTCAAAAGTGCAAACTCATTATTTTTATGTTCCTAATAGGATCCTATAATCTGCTAGTTGTTTATTGATACTCATCATGTTCAAAACTCTTAATTTGACGCTTATGGGTGTACATACCTTAAGCCATATTTGAAGGGAGCCTCTAAACCCTCTACAAGCTATATTTTATGGTGATCATAGCTTACTTTATTGCTGTTGGAAGTTGATTGATTTGTGATTTGTTGGCACTAAACTTAGCGAGTTGCATTGTTGGGGATACAAGTGGACATTCCCTCTAAAACAAATAGAGAGGAATTGGCAGCCATTCCCTCTAAAACAGATTGGGAGGAATTGGAGGGACCTGGACATTTGGAGGGTTGCAAGAGATGCTCTTACAACCCAAAGTTAATAGTACAAAAAGTGCAAAGCCCATTCACTGCAAAAAGAAATTAGGGAAAATTTCATGGATCCCCTGAAGTTTGCAATATTTTCATGGATACCCTTGCTTTTTCAGAAATATCACAAATACCTTTGGAAGCTTGGACCAAAAAATTTAGGCGTTTGTTTTATTATGCATGTCACTTCCTTCTCCCTTTGAGTACTTCTTTCTTTGTTTTATTGTGCATGCCACTTCCCTTCTTCCTTTGTGCACACGCATAACAACTCCTAAATTTTTGGCCCAAGGGTATTTTTGATATTTCTGAAAAAGCAGGGGTATCTATGAAAATATTGCAAACTTCCTCGGTATCCATGAAACTTTCCCAAGAAATTAACGCTTGTACTTTGAAAAGAATCCAATTGCGAGAACCTTATAAGTTAGGTATGGTTGTTATTTAGTTTCGTTTATCGAAGGCATCACATTTTCAATACGTTGCTTTTGTATACACCAAAGAAAAAATGAAAAAAAGTAGAAGCTCAAGAACAAAACAAAGAAATAAAAAGTACAAATAAATTTTATGGGAAGCAAATAAACAACCTACTGAGCATCTGAGCCTAGCAATGAATTTCATACTAAAAATCATCAAAAATCATAACACAGACGTACAATAAAAATTTGTGAGAAACTCACAATCCTTTCAAAAAATACACTAACCGAACAAATATAAATATAAATTTGAACAGCAAAAGTACAATAGTACATGTTACAAACTTGGTTTAATCGATTTCATTTCATTTTCAAATATACACAACACTAGAAAAAATCACTCACAAAACATTTATCAGATTTCAAAACATAAATGTGATAAATTTCAATTTTTCTATTCCGTGTTCTCTTGGAAATTTAATTTTAAGTTTTTAAAATTTTTAAAAGAAAAAGGAAAAAACTAACCCCATCCCACCTTATCACATAGAGAAGACATGAAGAGAAAGCTAGGAAATTTAATTTTAAGTTTTTAAAATTTTTAAAAGAAAAAGGAAAAAACTAACCCCATCCCACCTTATCACATAGAGAAGATATGAAGAGAAAGCTAGCCAAGCCATCCTCTGGGTGGCTAAAGTTCCAAAATAGCTATCAAAGACTTAACCCCTAAAGGACCGTTGTCCCTTCGAGGGACATGTGGGAGTTCGGGCATGTACCTTTGGATAAGCTACTTTGTGTGATTTTCTGAAACTTTTATTGAAGGTGGGGAATTCAAAGATCTATGCCGGCATCTAATTTTATCCTCATTCCAACAATTATTAAAGAAGTTATGCAAGAATTTCTGAAAATGTGGGAAGGATTGCCCGCCCGGGCAGCCCAAAAACTTCTTTAAAAATTATATATTTTAATTAATTAAAATTTGAAATTGGTTCTTTAGATTTTTTAATAGGTGAGAAGCTTTGAATCATTCAATTTCAATCAATGAGATGAAAGTTATGAGGAGTTTCTGTTTGCGAGCAATTATGGATTCTCTACTCTAAAATAACTTTGAAGTCCTTTATTTACTCAATTTTCAATATTTTGGAAATAAAATTAAACCAAAGGAAGTAGATTGTTTATCACAACACTTTGACCATTAGGATTTGCAATTTTCATTTCCATAATTAAATTCTTAACAATTTAGTGATTTGACTCATTCTCTACTTTTTACTTACTGATTTTTCCCATGTGTTGTGTAGTTCCAATTGGTTTGAAAATTCTCCCACACATAGCTAACTTGATCTCCTACATGGGAAAAATAAAGCGCAAAATTGCATAGAGCAACTTTTTTGATATAAGAGTGGTCAAAGGCTTCTGAAATTTTGCAGTAGCATGAAAAGAAACTTTTCTTTTCACTTTAGATGTAAATATCTCACTCATGTCCATCTGAAATGACCTGATTTTTTTTCCACAAGTACCTAACCCAATCTAGGGCAAGATCTTACGGTTGGATTTCCCAAATTTTAAAAAAAAAACTACCTTCTTCCTAACCCCTCAAAAGTGGCAGTTTTGAGTGATTTTCACTGAAAAAATGGCTCGGTCCTTTAGGGGTCAACATTAGATGTGCCGAAATTTGGATGAAGTTGCTGGATAAATTTTTTGGATGCCCATACTCACATGGATGAAGTTTCTAGTTAATTTTGTGGATGAACACACTTGCATAGATGAGGACATTTGCTTTTTCCTAGTCTACATGCATTCAAGGATCTGCGTCGCATAACAGATGAATAATAAAACAAAGAACAATATTCCATGACGAGATGAAGTTCCGGACCAAAAACCACCAAAGTGACCAAACTCATAGGTGAAGTCATTTTGGTTGGATGAAGTTGCCAACAATTGGATGAAAGGCGGAAACATCGGGAACTGCCAAATCAGCAAAAAGCAAACTAAAGTACACAACAAGCTTTGATGCTAAAGGTCTGACCTAAAGGAAGTCTTTCATCGGGTCATCGTGGTGCACTTTCTTCATCCTGTAAGCTTCCATTTCCTCTTGAGTGACCTGGTGCACATAACGTTTCACAGCCGTTAGCATGTCAAGGAACATCACCCTGGAACAAGTGCTACCCACTCTGGACATTTGATGTTAGCCATCTCTAAAGAATGAAACGCTCCTCTCACACGGCCAGCGGCAGAAAGCACCAACTCAACAGCACAGGTACATGGCAGCGACAACATAACCCGGTGGTGCCTTGACCAAAATTGGTACTACTTCCATACGAATTGATACATCTCGCTAACGAAGGTCACGGAAGTAAAAAAAGACCCGAATGAGGAAGTCATCGTGCCCTCCATCTTTGAACTTTCTGACAGAAATATGTTAAAACTAGAACTGGACTCTTAGCTCCCAAAATGGACTTCCTATTTTCAGTTGCGGCAATTGGGGGGTTACGGGGAGCACAGATCATACCAGCCCAATGGAAGGATGTACAAGTGCACACCATCAACACAATACCATCGCATCTACAAGTACTGAATGGCTGGGAGAATCACTACTAATGCAACCAAGAGATATGAAGAGCAAAACTTACGTCATTGCTATAAGTTACATTGTACTTGCGCTTCCTATCATCTTTCTCTTCACGTAGCCTCTCCTCCTCCTGAAATCAAGGTCGTTGAGTAAGCTCAGAGCAATTTTCACAATGTGAAAAGTAGCTCAGAATCAACTTCACTCACTTCACAGTTCCAATGCAATTCATCTCTTCTACAAAGTTTGCATTAACAGACATGCAAAACAGAGAATCTTGCACAACCATGTTTAGTGTCACAAAACGAGTTTCACACAAGCCATGATAACTCTTACCTTCTTCAAAGCCTCCTTCAGCTTCTTTTTATCGAGCACCAAATCATCAGGCACCTCCGAACCCCAACTGGCAAGATTCTTCTCCACCTTTTCAGCAGGTTTCTCTAGAAGAGCTTCCTTTCGCTCAATATTGGTCCGCATCAACTCTGCAGATGCCTCGGCAGCCTCAATTCCGGCTTGACCTGTGCAATAACTGTTCCTAGTGAACTGTTTGCAACACTTGTATCCCCATTGATGGTCCTTCCACCATGAACCCCACACAGTTGAATGATTGTTGATGAATACGTCCTCCTCATATTTGCTCTTGGGCACGGCTTTCTCCTGTAACAGATATGCTGTGAGATGTCCAATCACTCAAATAGATATGCATACGGATACAGGTAAGCGAATAACGTGGCTGACCAAACGCATAGACCGAAGGAAATTTGCAACAAAAATCAGCAACTTTGAATTGTACCCATGACTTGCCAATAATAGATGTAACATAACAACCTTTTTAGTACAGAGTAGGGCCTCCATATAGGTTCATAATCAGCCAGAAACGGCAACATTGACACATAAGCGTCTAAATATCATTCAGGAAAGCTCCGCAGAGATTGTTAAGACGATTAACGAAATTGAAATGCTGGGATGATCCCAAAAACTGACATCAGTCACTCCAATCATCCGGTGAAGGCATGAGATTCTGAAGTATACCTGCCCCTTGATGATTCGACCGGCCTGGTCATACTCAATTTGTCTCTCACTTTGACCCAGCAACAATTCCATCGGGGGTCTATCTGCTGATGCTGCATCACCATATTTGTTCATGATATCTTGCTTAGTTTGTTTCTTCAATGTGTCCTTCTTGACCTTAAACTCCCTGTGTAACAGCTCTGCTTGTGAGGGTGCGGCCTGGAGGTGAATGTCTTGACCCATCTCAAAAGCTTCCCAAGCGTGTATGTTGAGTTGCTTGAATTCATTGGACTGTCCCGACATTCTGTTTTGATTGTCACCCTGATAATACATACGAGAAAATTTTCAAGTGAGACTGACCAATCGTAGAATTATTTACTAACATGTGCAGAAACTCTCCACCAAGCAGTAAAGGGAAGAGCCCGAGTTGAACTCCTATGCTGAAAATAAGGGAATAACAATGATTGTTTCATCTATTCCCATGAATAGGAGAGAATGACGTTCCTTACTATCCTAATGCATGTCCCTCCGTAACAGTACAAACACTACACCACATTCAAATGCAAATTCATAAGAAAATCCATGCAGCACCTCATAGAACTTCTCATTAGGATCGCTGTCAGGAAGTGGATCTTCACGCATAGACCGTGTTTTTGGATCGTAGTATGCAGAGTTTACATCCAAATTGAGCAAATACTTTGCTGTATCTTCTCGAATACGCAAATTACTGCAACCGACCAGAATAACAAATTATTTGCAAAGTCATCAACCATTATTTACTAGTCCCTCGCAGCATCTGAGTGTACTGCAGCAAATAACATCACGCATCAAGAAAAGGGAAACAATAACTCTTAACAATTATGCTTCTGAAACCTGGAACAGCAAATACTCGATGGCCAATAACACACTCTGTACGGTATGTGCTTAACACTAAAAAGATCAACAAACCCAAACTGGACCTGCTGTTGTTTCAACGCTTCTGAGTGCGTAGTACGGGAACGTTCTTTTGCTCGAGTTCATATATTAAATGCTACAGTAGTGCCTGGATACGATGAAGGTATCCGGACAGCACATTCCTTTCATGTAAGGAAAACATTCATTGTAACTTCCCCAACCACCAGAGACAGTCATCTACTTCATCTTAGCCAAGCATTTTTCCTTATAAAGGTTCATCTTAGGGAAGCACTACTGTATGTTGTTCAGACGTTCCCGTGATATAGAATTTGGGCCCCCACAAACTAAAAATTTCACAACACGGTCAACCAAATCGGGCATGTTCAGGTCATCAAACATCCTTCAAGGATTAAGCGGATCCGGTAAAAGCTAGAGAGATACAAATTAGCACCTACTAAACAGAGAAGTGCACAAACGCACGGGCTTGTTAAATATTCAAGGATACTTACCGCACTGTTCCAGTACTACCTCCTCCAGTTGTACGCACACGCTTCTCAACTTTAGCAAAGTCCATTTGTTGACTCTCATCGACTTTTGCTTCATCGACTTCCCCTCCATCTTTATCCTCATCTTCGTCTTCATCATCGTCACTGTCCTTGTCTTGAGCCGGTTCAGTTACTTTTGAGCTATTTTTCTGCTCAAGCCGCTTCAGCTGCTCCTCCTTTTGATGCTTGCGTCTAGCCTCATCCCGCGCCTCGTAAGTATCAATCACTCGGCTGTAAGTAGACGCATCGTAACCATTCCACCTGTCACGCTTGCCGTCATAGTCCAACTCGAATGTCTCGATTTTCTCATCCGGTGAGATGAATTTGTTGGTAAACTTTGCCCCGGTCTTACGAGGTCGATCCATGCACATTTTCGAGTCATGTGTCATTGCACCGCAGCTGCAAACCCAGGTCATATTAGGTGTAATGGTAGGGGAAAACATGTACGCATCCGAAAAACAGCCGCATAGTTAGTAGACAAGAAGATCAGAGAAATCAAGAAATCGTACCGTAACAAAAACACAAGACAATCAAACACTCAGCGCTGATTGAAACTTACTTGGTGCAAGCTCCTTTACGGAACTTATCAGCCTGGAAGACCTTTTTACCACGGTCGTACCAATCTTTCGTGTAATTAGGATCCGATTTCCAATTCCTTTGATGTTTCAGACTCTTCAAAACCAAAAAAACAGTCCAACTCAGCCAAGGCAGTACCACAATGATGGCTGATACACGTCTCTAACCTAATTAGATCGCAGAAAACCTCAGAATTCTTAACGTGCAACTCGTGCTCTCCAAACCCTAAAAATACAAAGACGCTGTAGATGTAGAAGATGTCATGAGACGTACCGGTCTTTCAGCGTTAAGATACCAAGGCGCAGATGACATATACTGCGGAATATGAGGATTGATCTCCTTTCCATCTTCATCGAGCTCTGCAGGAGCGAGACCGGCTTTCCGAGCCTCCTCCAACTCCAATTGCTTCCTATGGTCCTCTCGACTCTTAAAAGCGGCTGCCACCACAAGATTACGCATATCAAGACAGCCGCGCAATCGATTTCCTCCGTATGACAGACTCCACTGCCTAAATTAAAAAGCAGAACCTCCTACTCCAAAAATTTGCAAAAAAGATACAAAAAACAAAACAGACACAGCCACGAATTCGAAGCATACCTGACGCCGTCGCCATGGCTGCCGCAGTAGCACCTCTCCTCAACCAAAATTGTTCGCCACCGGGAATAACCTCTCGAAGATATCCGCGCACTCTGTCACTTGGAGCTTCTCTCGCTAAACTCTCTCCGACCTGCAGAAATGATAATTTTAAACTTACTGGGATGAGCTTGAAAGAACGAGAACGAGAACGAGAACGAGAACTCGCGGGTACCAATAGCAACGCAAACGGACCTCTGCATCGCAATATTCCCAATCTCACCAAACCTTAGAGAAAAGGTTTATGGATTTCAAAATATACAGACAACATATATCTATATGTACTATGCATATATTTCTATATCTCGATCGTCTCACTATCAAACTTTCTTGTGTTACACGAAGTTATGCATAAATGTCATAAAAGGGACTCTAACAAGGGTAAAAAAAATCGAATTCATCTTTTACATCTTTGCAACCCAATATACTTTTTAAATGTAAAAGTTCCATGCAACTTTATGTTGAGATATTTCCATTGAATCAATTGCATCTCAAGTATGCAGGCTATCAAAAAAACTATGATATAAAACCACTCTAAGTCTATCAATTCTTCTAAAAAAATTTGGAATTTTTGGAATTCTTCTTAACATGCATAATTTGGTTTAAGGTAGCAACATCCATAAGTGTGACACTATGGACTTTAGGAGTAGGAAAATCAACTGATGAACTTTGAAAAAAATATTGTTAAGTAAGCAAGAGGAAACCAAAAATATTGGCATCAATTCAAAGTCCCAGTAGTAAGCATTTGTTCACAAAGATTTTTTTAAGTCCAAAATCACTAAAAATGTATAGTTGTGCGTAGGGGATGCTAAAAAAATTCTTATTGAAGTTTTCATTGTGCTCATATGCTTGAAATACTAACTTGAATATTTACTTAAATAATAAGATGAAGCACCCATAACTGTCATGAAATATAATCCTAAACCATGTTTGAGGTACTTGAATGGTGTGTCCACCTACTTTGTTTATTTACTCATGGAATTTCAAAACTATTCAATGTCATCCATTGAACCTATTTCCAAACCCTTTAGCATTCAAAAGAGCTGCACTTGTCACCCATAACTAGTATCTTGTCACCCAAAATAATTTACTTTGTCACCCATAACCAAATTTTTTTTGTATCAGTCAATCATGGGACCAAAAAACACAAATATGGGTGTAAATGTAGATCATGCTCATGGGGACAGTCATTGTTAGGGGTGTTGCTACCCTTGAAGGGGTGACTTTCCAATTTTTAATAAACTATGTGAGATAAATGTAATCTCCATTTTTTTATACTTTTTGACTAATTGCTTTGTAATCAGACAAATCAATCTATTAAAGGGTCCAGTTTAGAATCTGAGTGTTAATATGTATCAAATCAACTTATAATGTAGAAAGGGGCAATTAGTTCATTTGGTTATACAACTATTATTAGTAATGGCAGTTAGTACCTAACTAATAGATGACAAGTAGGCAAGGAAGTTAAGGAGGTTAGTTAACCACCAAAGGCAAGTAGCCTATATAACTAAGCTCTCTTCCTTTGACAATTCGAACTTGTTGAGTATACTTGTCTCCTTGTCAAATCGATTGATTGGCAATATATTTTATTTTACATGTAAGACCAGTGAAGGGCATTGTTTTTAGGTTTTGTCTATTTATTTTTTATTCTTCCTTATGTTTATGTGTGTGTTGCAATTATCTAAGATTGCTGAAATATTATGTTCTAAATGTGATTGAAACCAAAAAACACCATATTCGTTAAATTGGAAATTTTTGGACAATTTGGGACTTTTGAAGGTTTTAGTTGATCCCCTAAAACTGTGTTTGCAGTGTTATTTTGGGTACACGTGCCCTCACTTGAGAGGAGGAATTTGTGAGGGAAAACATCTTAGTGGGTCAAACCAAATCTGATAGCTTCAAATTTGGTTTAAATTAACCTTTTGGGTTTAAGGTGAAGTTCAGTTTCGGAATCACAAATTCCCAATTTAATGAATACGGTGTTAGAAGTGTTTGAGTGTATGGGTTTGAAGTTTGAGAATGATGAATTGATTTCATGAATATAAGTGAGAATTCCATGGACAATTTAACAGTGAATGATTATGTGTGAGAATACTAAAGCTCCAGTAAGATAATTAAGTGGATATGTGAGACGGAAAGAGAGCAACCACTAGATAGAGTATGTGAGAAAGTCCGACAAGTGGCCGAGTTGGTGTGTGAAGATTAATCAACTTGAAGAACAAGGATTAATCAGGTGTGAGCGTAAGTTTACTGAATGGCGCAGCATGACAGAGACCAGTTGTCAGGATGAAGCCAGAAAGGCATAGGCAAATTGATGGATCTCTATATAAGTATGTAAGTGAGTGATTAGAGTCTATGCTTACTTAAAAGAAGATGAATTGGTGTGTAAGTCTCTAAGTCTAGAGTTTGGCATGACAATTTGACGAGTCAAAATAGAGAAGCTAAATCATCAAAAAAATAAACTATGTCAAATTGAGTCAGTGAGTGACTTAATGAAATTGACAAGTTAAATTGATAAAAAAAAATGGTCTAAATGAAGAACCTATGTCTAAAATCATTTTGAGAATGAAACATAAGTCTAGAGATTGGTAGAGATTAGTGAAGTGAAAATTGTTCACGGAGAAGGTTAAAAACCACCTTAAGTTTATCAAGCATAAAACAAAATTAAGGAGTACGTTACACACTGATTGACAAATTGATCAATCAATGGTCAAAGAACCTTATGGTATGTCAAATTTAATTAATCCACCAAGTCAATTAATGAAAATGTGTTTGTTTGGGTTGTTTTGTTTGAAGTTAAATGGATTAATTTATTAAGTGCAAAGCCGAGAGATGATTGGTTTGTCTAATTGATAAACCATTGTGTAAGAGTCAACTTGAGATATTTTAAGACTAAGAGTTTTATTAAGAGGAAAAACAAATAATTTAACGTCTGACTAGTTGATGTGAGTTAGCAAGTAGATAAGACATGTTTATCAATATCAAATGGTTGAGAGCCACTTCAAGATCAGAGAGTGATAGGAAGAATTTGAAAGGACTAATGATTAAAGTTTATTCTTTGGTTGTTTTCATTGGATAGTAAGTGTCTAATTGATAGAGAAAAGATCCATAGGTGAATAGTGACTAATTGTTTTACTGATGTTGATTAGTATAGGCTACTAGACAAATTGAAATACGGAATTGGAAATCATATGTAGCAATTTGACTAATTCCTTTTTACTAATTTCTTTTATATGACTATTTAACCACTCATGTCAAGTAGATAGAGATTTGTCTTAACCTGTGGTTTGGCCAAATTGATTGGTGGACCCCATCCATGGAGCCGGAGAAAGAAAAACAAATGTACGTGTGGAGCAGTTGCCCACAAAAGGACAAATTGACATCTTAACCCTCTCCACTGAAGCAGCCAAATTGACCTTAGTTGACATATGTTAACTAGTTGTTATGTTCAATTATTATGATAAGTATTGACAACAGAGCAAGAGACTATAATTAAAAAGATAAGTTAAAATGAAGCTTGTCTATGGTTGTTTGTAAATGTTGCATTGCATTCATTGCATGCTCACAAAGCATACATGTGACAATTGGACACAACCATGACATTTTGACGTTAGGCCCCCTACACACTAGTTTAACCCTGGACCGCCCACAGATGTTCTCCAATATCTCAAAATGTGCTCTTGGATGAACAGAATGGCAACATTTTGATAAGTTACATCATTTTTTTATAAATTGTAATCATACAAATTCAAACTAGATATGTTAGAGATCACATAGGAAAAGAAAACACAACAATATCACTTATGGATTGAAAAATTATAACATTTGATGAAGAGGGTGTTAAAATTGTGAAAGTGATTTGAAGTCTTTCAATCCTCTTTTCACATCTCAAATTTAAAATTGAGGATGTCAAAAAAAAAGAGTACGTAAAGTACAACATGTGTAACCCTAATCAATTTACGGCTTCTTAAAATCTACTCTACAACTTTTTAGATTAAATTTCTAATGTGATTGTTTCTCCAAGTTCTAGTGTACTTGAGGCTCATCTCCAAGAGCTCTCAACACTAGAAAGTGAAGATTTGCGTTGGACACCCTTGCACAAAATCTTGAATAGACAAATCATAGTCATTCATTTTCAAAATTGGATTTTTGATACTAAAACAAGACTTTAATTAGAATAATTTAAAAGAATAACCACTTAAATTAATCTTCAATAAAAGTAAAAAAAATTCAAGTTAAAATGCACAGCGGCCACATTCCGTCCCCTTGGGCAGTTTAGGGTTAAGACTAGGACATCACTCATAATCATATGCACCCATGGGATTGGATGGACTACTAGATTAAGCTAAGTTTGACTCCACCCTTTTCCATTCATTCAATTAAAGTAACTTTATTACCTAAATGTAAAAGTTGAATACTTTTCTACCTTTAAAGTGACCTTAGATACAATAGAAAAGGCTATTTGACCTTTCTTATTAAAGAACCTCCACTAAGGGATTCCTTGGGTTTTTCCCATAGGCAAAATCCTTCACTACAATAAACAAGAGAGTCGATTTTGTTCATTGGAGATAATTTTATATCTTTTTTAGATCTATCACAGCATTGAAAAAATATGTCTTGTTTCATTATATGTAAAATATGGTGGTGTATAATCCTCCATTTTAGAATATTATAGAAAAAAAGGGTGGGGATTATAGGATTATACTAAAAGAGCTTAGTAGGATGAATGTAGGGTTTAGAATTTATGAGCAATATGGATGATAAATGATTTTTTCTATCCAGGTTTTGAGTTGTAACGGTTTAGGGTTTAGCAATAGGCTATAAGGTAATTGAAGAAGGGTTAGGCATGCTGGCAAAGGCTGGCATTGTTGTGAAATCTTGAAAGTAGAGTTTGTGCTGGCGAGCACATTGGACTCTTTACACGTTGGCTTCTTTACACGTTGTTATGCTAAGCTTACTGTTGCTCTCACTGGCACTTAGGATTCTCAGATTTGGGATTGCTTTCTCGTTGTTTGCGATTTTTCTCTCCCTAAATTATCTAAGTGTGTTGAAAGTGGCAGCAAAGGTGCTGTGCAATTGAAGCTTTTCATCCTCCTTACAAAATTTTCCTCAATGTTGTACTTGCAAGCTAGGAAAGTGTGAGCTTAGTGAGGTTTGCGTTTAGGGTTGAATTTGTTTTCTTTATTGGCGCCTTTAGGGTTGGATTTCATATCTTCTTCCGCCAACGACGATGGTGGACGTCAGCGTTACCGCTCAGTTCTTTCTGCAGTTCTTGATAGTAAGAGCTCGGGTTTGCACTTAGACTTACCTACTGGCCTTTGCTTAGTTTTCTTCCTTTCCTTTTTTCTTCTCCATTTCAAGGTTTAGTGCTTCAAAGCTTGTCGTTTGCTATTTTGTAAATAAGCATGTGGTTGAGGGTAATCTAAATTTTTAGGAATGGCTTAGGGTTAAGAAAGGCTACTTTGTAAGTATGGTTTGAGGGACTTGCTATATGTTAAATTCTCAAGCTATTTTCTTACGGGCCAAAGTCTTCTCTAAACCCATTGTATACACATAATTTTTTCTTATGATACTTTTGTGTTTGTGAAAAAAATAGGGTTTGAAAAATTAGGTCATACAACCATTTAAAAATAAGCAAAGGGTACCCTAAAATACACTAAAGTAGTTTTTTATTTAAAGAAAAGGAAGAAAAAATTACCTTAAAGAATCTAAATACCCCTTATTTAATTACCCTATTATTGTAAGTGGTATCCAATCGTAAAAGGGTGCGACCCCCTCAAATTGCTACCTTAATATAAATAAATGATTGTGTTTTTAGGATTGCTTACCATGTACGAATGTAATACATTTTTTGGGTTCAAATTTGAAATTAATACAAAATCCAGGAAAATATAGATAAAAGACCTAAATATGTTGACAAGAGTTTTTTATTTAAAACTAATTGTGACAACTACACAATTTATGCATGTTTTGCTTTTAAATTTATCGACATTTACAATTATTGTGAATTTATTTTTTGTAAATCTCATTATTGTATATTTTATTGTAATGTTACAAACACATATATATCCAAAATTCAATAAGTAGAATCCAGATGAGTCATGATTTTTGTTTCACATCTATGAGAAATAAGTTTCAAAACCAACAACATAAACAATTAATAGAATAAAACAAAACAAAGCAAAATGATATACCATGCATTGAACTACCTCCTAAAGCATAAAGCGACCATTTTTTTTGTACAACACTTGCAAGGTATCATTATTTTTTATAATTTTTCTTTTTGTTAGATAATAAAGTTAAACTGAACCTCTTCTTTTCACATCAAGAGTCATCTCAAGAAATGAGGCTCTATGGATATCATTTACTAACTAGGTATGCAAGGCTTAAACAGCACAACAGTCTCCAACAAAAACCTTGTAATATTAATTTTGACATACTCCTCTACACTAAATTATGGGAACAACTAGGAATCGAGTTCCATCATGGCTGTAGAGTCTTTTTGTTTATTCAATTTGCAATAAAATTCAATGTGATACAAAAGAATTTTTTTATGGATCAAGTTGAAAATCAAGGCCCTTGCCTATGGTATTCATGCTCCTTCACCACGAACACTTGACTCGCATTTATAGCACGAACTTGCCTATAAAATAGGGGGTTCAAATATCTCAAATAATCAATGAACAAATGGTTGGACGAGTTTTTATTCATCGATGAATATGCTATCACAACCTCAAGAGGTCGTCAAGGCTCATTCATGGAGTGACTTGGTCAAGTTATTCACCAATTTCATTCATGTGGACAAATTGGTGGTGAACAACATATTTGAAACCCTCTAATATGTTGCATGCAAATTTTATTACAACACAATCACATGCAATGCACCAAATGTGTGTGTCATCTTATGAAATGATGCTTTGCCCAAGTACTTTACAATTCGTTTTTTTATGGTTTTTTTGATTTTTATAGTAGCTTTTTTAACACCACTAGATATCTGGTGTCAAATTGTTGCTTGTTTACTTATTTATTATATAATAGAGTTGACCATTTTTTACGCATTGATTATACAAGTTTATAAGAAGCAACGAGTTCTTTAACTAAAATTGGGCCATGGCTAGGGGCCAGGCCGCAGAGTGCAACAAAAAACAAAAAATCTAGATAATTTTTTTGTAATTTTTGGATCACTAGCAAACATTTATATTGAAACTTTGAGAAGAACTTTGGGTTGGAGGATAGTACACATGGCATGTCAAGGGAAAAAAAAGCTAAAAAAGTAACTTGAAAATTTGTATTGTAACTACATGCATGTTTGTTTATTTAAATGACAAGAGTAGAGGCTCAAAAAAGAGATTTTGAATATCCAAAACAATCTCAAAAGCCAACCCCTTCTCTATGATTTTTCATAACTAATAAGAAAAAGAATCTTCAATGATGTGGTTGGTTATCCTAAATGTCATGTCTACTTTTGAAAATTTGGTTTTGTTCAATCTTTTAGTACAAGTTCCGATCTTCAAGCCCCAAGTCTAGGGAGGGGGTTGGGATTAGATGACATGCCGTATGATGGGACTAAAGAGGCAAAATCCCATGTTTTTATAAATGATTGAGGGTAAGAGGAGGATAAGAGTAGTAATTTGCCCCCTATTTTGATATAGTTTAATGATATCCTCCACTGAGGTTTTAGCCTTAGCTAGGGTCTCCAAATCTAAAATTCCAAAATTTAATATTTTGGTGGTATATATCTAAACGCTCACATTTTCTTCTGGTAGGTGAAAATGCTGGAATTTTCTATTCTAGCCCTACATAATGGCATGCCAACCTAACCTTAGCCCTAGGAAAGGTGGATTGAGTGGGCTCACGTGTTGTGCACTTGAAAAAACTTGGGTAAGGTAGGAGGTTCTAATTTGGAGCAGACATTTTGAATGGACCATGTTGGGATCACAAAGATAGTCCACAAAGGTTCTTAAATGGGTCACACCATTTTATGATTGTATTTGTGCATGCACAATTTTAGAACCTCAAGAAAGTGACATGAGCCACTGTTGAGTGTGCTTATTGGTCATAATTGTGTTCAGATTTGTCTTCCTAGAAAAATTTAGATATCTATATTAATAAAAGAATAGCCGTCAGTCAGTTTGGGCCTATCATGTAATAGCGTTCAATCAGTTAGGATCGGGCATAAGTTAGGTTTGGGCATGACTAGGATTGAAAAGGTATAAATGGATAAAGTAAAATCACCTATGAATCTTTTTTATTTGCTTCACTAGACGTTAGCAACAAGTCACTGGCAATTGCACCACAGCTTTCTCTCGGCCAAAAAAAAGCACGGGGATAAGGAGGCACGGGAATAAGGGGGCATGAGGATAAGGGGACACGGGGATAAGGGGGCACGAGAATAAGGGGGCACGAGGATAAGAGGGCACGGGGATAAGGGGGCACAGGGATAAAGGGGCACGGGGATAAGGGGGCACGGGGATAAGGGGGCATGGAGATAAGGGGGCAAGGGAATAGAGGGCACGGGGATACAAAGGCACAAGGATTGGAGAGCACGGGGATAGGGGGTGGGGGGTATAAACCCATTGGTATGACAAGGAGTATACTAGTCTATATTAATATAAGAATAGCGTTCAGTCAGTTAGGGCCTATCATATAATAGCATTCAATTAGTTAGGGTCGGGCATAAGTTAGGTTTGGGCATGACTAGGATCAAAAAGGTATAAATGGATAAAGTAAAATCACCTATGACTCTTTTATCTGCTTCACTGGATGTTAACAACAAGTCACTGGTAGTTGCACCATCAGTGGCAGTTGCACCACAGCTTTCTCTTGGCCAAAAGAGGGCACAGGGATAATGGGGCACGGGAATAAGGGGGCACAAGGATAAGAGGGCATGGAGATAAAGGGGCACGGGGATACGAGGGCATGGAGATTGGAGGACACAAGGATAAAGGGGCACGGGGATAGGAGGGGACGGGGATAAGGGGGCACGGTAATAGAGGCACAAAGATTGGGGAGCACCGGGATAGGGGATTGGGGGTAGCGTTTTTTTTTGGATTTTTGTTAGGTAGAGCAACACGCACCCCACTATGCGAGCACATAAGGAAAATTTAGACAAATTCATCAATGTCTGCTTGTTCATCCATAAATCTACTTATTTTAGTAATTGCTATCCAAAATATGGCAAATCTGCTGCAATCTTTGGGAAGGGTTTAGCAAATTCATCCATTTTTCCAAACATTTTTTCTAGTGTTGTGTTCAGCAGGCCGGTTTCAAGGTATGATTTAGGCGACTATTCGCCAAGAAAATTTACGCTGGTTGGAGGTATAAACCTGCCGATATGATGGGTAGTATACTATAAAAGAATAGCGTTCAGTCAGTTAGGGCCTATCATATGAGCGTTCAGTCAGTTAGGGCCTATTGTATGAGCGTTTAGTCAGTTAGGGCCTATCATTTGAGCATTCAGTCAATTAGGGCCTATCATATGAGCGTTCAATCAGTTAGGGTCGGGCATAAGTTAGGTTTGGGCATCACTAGGATCGAAAAGGTATAAATGGATAAATTAAAATCACCTATGACTCTGTTTTATTTGCTTCACTAGACGTTAACAACAAGTCACTGGCAGTTGCACCACAACTTTCTCTTGGCCAAAGGAGGGCACAAGGATAAGGGGGCACGAGGATAAGGGAATACAAGGATAAAGGGGCACAGGGATAAAGGGATGCGAGGATAAGGGGGCATGGGGATAGTAGGACATGGGGATAAAGGGGCATGGGGATAGTAGGACATGGGGATAAAGGGGCATGGGGATAGTAGGACATGGGGATAAAGGGGCATGGGGATGGAGGCACGGGGATAGAGGGCACAAGGATATGGGGCTCAAGGATATGGGGCACAAGGATTGAGGAGCACAAGGATAGGGGGTGGGGATATAAACCCGTCAATACGATGGGCAGTATACTAGAATAAATGAAAGCATGTTCTCAATCATGATTTGAGTATTAGAATATAGAATGAGTGCTTGCATGCTTTAAGAGCCTTATTGGAACATTTTTGACTTTGTAGTGATTGCTTTTAGGACTAATGTGCTCCATTTGTAAGCCGCCTTTTGAATCATGAATACTACCACCTATAATCAAGAGTACCAAAAATGTTTCCATTTTACAAAGTTGCCCTGAGTTCTCCACAGAAGCGCACTTTCGCTGAGATGGTCCATATTCGAGCCTCCTACCTTACAAGACTGCTAAATTTAGCAACGTTTAGAAATCCTCATGGAGTCATGGGTGAAGTGGTGAACCATGTGCGGTGGCGATGCTCTTAATCTGGGCGCTACGCCCTTGGCAGAGGCAGCTAATCAGATGACGAGGAAGAGGAAGTTACAGTTCTTCCGTGTCCCCGACAATCCACAGCTGCTCCGTCGCCGGTGGGGGTGCTGGTGCACTTGCTCGCACCGGAATCGGACGACGTGCAAGGTCTCGTTGCACCCCCTGCTGCCTCAGCCTGCCTCAGCGACGCTGTGCTGTGCTGTGCTGCTCTGTGCAGTGCTGTGCTGTTGGTGAAATGCTGCTGCTGCTGCTCTGTGCATGCGGATTGTGCCTCTGGCCGAATGTTTCGTCCTCCACCACAATCCAGTTAAGTTCTGGCGCCACGATCGTTTTCGCTTGAGGTTTTGCGAGGGTGGGGATGGAGCCCGATGACATCGGCGTGGTGATGACCCGTGCCAGTGAGCTGCACTCCAGCATTTGCGATGCCATTGATCGAGTGGCGCAGTCGCGGTTCTTAGGCAATGGCTCGTCGTCGCTGCACAGCTTCGACGACGAGGATGCCCCCGAGGACGCCGGGGTGAGCAGTTCCACGGAGGAGGAGGTGCGCAGCTTGGAGGGTATCCGGGAGGCGCTGGAGGTTTTGGAAACGCAGCTGGAGTCGCTTCAGGTGCTTGCAACCTTCCCCCCCCCCCCCTCTGGTATTTTTTTCTATTTATTTCTAGGGTTTCGGCATTGGATACTACATTCGCTCGGGTCGGTGTAATTGGTTGGCTACGTAGCAGAGTTAGTTTCCACTGGAGTTTCGAGACAAGAGCTTTTTCATTTGCATCTCGCAGCCGATTCGTAGGAGTAGGCAGCAATTGAAACGTCCGTTGTTTCCCCCCTGTATTCTGGAACTCCCAAAGGCCCATTATTTTGCTCTGTGAATCTCCTCTTTGGGCCTGTAGCATCTCTTTCTCGTGATAATTTGTTATCCACAGTCTTGGTTGTCACGCACTATTTTAACCCTAGGGTTTCGGTAGGATATTAGAAATTCGATACTCCATTGTCAGTCGTTGCAATTCGTGCCTTCGATTGGTTACGTTTTTGCAGTTTTAAGTTCATTAAGGGTGAAATTGCGAGGCAAGCACTTTCATCAGGTTTCGCATTTGGTTCTTGTAGCCGATTTTTAGGAATTGTCGTCAATTTTCATCGTTTGTTGCTCCCCCTGAATTCTGGAACCTCGGAAGAATCTTTGTTGAGCTTTGTGAATCCCCTACTTTTTGCTCATGCTGTAATGTAGCGTCTCTCTCTCTCTCTCTCTCTCTCTCTCTCTCTCTCTCTCTCTCTCTCTCTCTCTCTCTCTCGTGACATTACAACATCCGCAAGCTTGGTTTTCACCGTCTATCTTGACTCTGCTAGCCCTCACAGGTTTCGCAATTTCACCTGAACCTCTTTATTCTGAACAACTCTAAAATGTGATTTGAAAATATTCTACACACTTACCGTACCATCAATGCCTGCAGCAAACATTCAAACTCTTTTTTAGTGAAATAGGTGGGATCCTAAGTGACATGATTAAATAGGTTGAGTGTAACTGGAGCTGGTTTGCATGGAGCATCCTTATCCTCGATTTTCACACCTGCGAAGTTTTACCAATTTTGAGTAGCGCCATACGTACGTCAGGACGAGGTGCTGTTCCAAGCTAGTAATCGTGGTATGGAAACGTTCAGGGACGAATTAGGGTTGCATACAGATAGATGTCTGACAGTGTGCCAATGCTGCTGCTGCTGCTGCTGCAGTCTGTGCAACAGCAACAGCGACTGCGAAAGGACGCAGCGCTAGCGGAGCTGGAAGAAAGCAGAAGAGTGCTGCTGCTACGGTTGAAAGAGCACGATGGCCGGGAAATGCAGGTGGTGGAAGAAGCGATGACGTTTGCAGGAGAGCCAGTGAAGAAGACGGACGACCTGCCGTTGCCGCCATACCTGCACCCCGTGTCGCCCACTCGTTACAGCGAGTCGCCCGTCTTCCGATCGGCCAAGCCAAGCCTGTCGAAGCAGCTGGACGACCGAGGCTCCTTCAACAGCACCCTGTTCCTCGTGGACGAAACAGCCTCTGACACCGAAACAGCCACCAATCCCTCGGTGAACCCCGTGGCCACCGAGCAAGCAACCAGTCCACCGTCTGGCGGGTTCTCCAGAGCGTTCACGGACATGCTCAGCTTCACAGGGAAGACTTTGTTGGTGGTAGTGTCTGTTGTAGCCTTTCTGTCGATTTCGGAATTCAGCCTTAAGGGCCGAAGGTCTCCGAAGCCTAAGCCTTCTTCACCGACCCCAGTGCAGGAAACGCCACTACAGCCGGAGCCCAAAGCAGCTCCAGTTCTGGAGTGTCCAGCAGGTTATAAGCGGATAGAAGACGACGGGCTAGTGAAGTGCATAATCAAGGAGCGCGTGGAGCTTCCTTTTCCCCGGGGACTGAAGACTCCGGACGTCTTGCACGGTCGTGGGTGACACACTCACCATCCATCTTGTATGTTCATTTGTTGATCTCGGGAGCAACTATTGTAGTATATTATGAATCTCTACCTCTGCCTGACCACTATTGTTGAATATACAGTCTAGTGCAGAACATGGATCCCTGTCCTTTCTTTCACCGGTGGAGGCTTGTGAAATCCTGCTCACGGTAGTCAGCCTTGTGTAGAGTGAGTTTGTTATATGACACGGCCCTACCGATTTTGTAGCTCTAGGGGTAGATTTTCCCACATTTGGCAAGGAGCAGGAATGTTCTATTTAAACATAACTTGCAATTGCATGAACACGTTTTTTCTTGGTTTTTTCTACAGACGCCCGCCCGAAAGCCTTCTTTCTTTGGGTTTTTTTTTTTGCACAGCAATGTCGTCTAGAACGGTAGAGTAAAATCCTTTCTCGTTCCTTTCCCGTGGCATTCAGCTGCTTGGATCGGTTTAATAATTATTAGAATGAAAGTTTTTTTGGTGGGCCATTTCTTTGCTTTTGAGAAGATTCCAATGCACAAAAATATGTATTATTTTGATGTTTTATGAATAAAGTGTGGAATTGTTGAATCTGAAATACTAGGGTTCCCCATCACGGAGCCCAACTCCTCATGAAATGATCGATCAATATTGTCATTGATAATTTATAAAATGGAAGCACCTGCAAATATTTTGTTTCCTTTGGAGAAAAATGGAGGCTTTGCATTGACAGATGTTACATATGCGGCAAACTTGAGGAAGTGGGAGTAGGTTGGCACTACTTGTAATGGGTGAGAACTCCCATGTAGTAGCTTTTTCTTCTTACAAGTTGCATGTTTGGAGACACTAAACTTAAGGTACGACGCTCTAATTTGGAGCAGGCTCTAAAATGGAGCACCTCCTCAAATGTACTTTGCTTGTACATGTTGTTTTTCATAGCCCTTTAACAATATACATGTGATGTACATTTGAGGAGGTGTTTCATTTTAGAGCCCTATGTCCTTTTCATTTCAAAATTTCATAACTAATTCCATAAAGTTTAAAAAAATATTAAACAACTTGGATTAGGAGTCAATTTCTCTTGTCTTTTGAGAAAAATTTGCTGAAAATTATTTCAAGAAGTTTCACCTACCCAAAATTCAATTTCAGTCTTTAGATGCTCCATTCACGAACCTCCTACCTTACACCAGCTTTGAGTATGTTCACACTTGGTGTTAGGAGTATTAGCAATATGAATGCAGTCCAAAAGGTGTCCAAATGCATCTAATTTTCCTTTGCTAATATCCCTCGTAACACCAAGTGTGAACATACCCTTAGCAAACCAATCCATTTATGCTCAAAAAGACCAAATGCAGTTTTTGCCAATGCAACAATTATAATAAATGAATACAAAGTACAAAGTGAGGTTATTCCGTATACTTACCCTACCGATAGAGTCATTTTCTTCGAAGCAGTTTCAGAAAGACGGTAACTTGCTAACAGGGAAATATTTGGCGAAAATTACTCATTTGATGCCAACACTTCAACTAATCTCATTCAAAGTCTTCAGATGTTTTGGTGACATTTGGTGAGCTTTACCTTTTAAGGACCACGCGACCATATTTTGGTCGTTGGGAGTGGTTTTTGCCCTATGTATCAAAATTGGTTAACAATTTGGAAATTGGTCTTGAAAAACGCTTGTGATCATAAATTTTTTGCATTCATCTAAAAAAATAACAATGGAATCGGGTATGTGAGTTGACAGATAATGGTGTTTATACAACATAGCTTCAAAATGCGTATCCATTTTATGTCAAAGATGGGTCAAAGCAACAATACAATACATCAATATGCAAAAAGAATGTCAACTTTTTCAATTACACAATCCTAAAAAATTCAAATTGCTTAAGAAATACGCTTGTATTCTTTTCTTATACTGTAGCAATATAATTGTAGTGTTTAAAGATTTACTAAAACAGTGTTGTCATTTCATCTTTAAAATTTGTCATCCTACATTTAAGGCCAATTCTTGATTTTTTTCACCAATTGGATTTTTCATAACAATAATCAAATTTCTTGTAGAACCGTTTTAGTGTAGCAAATGAAGTGGGATTTTTGACCCTTTTTGTCCACTTAGCTACACCTTGTGATTGCTATTTTTATCTATTTTGTGTGAAACTAGTCTTCTTAGAAAGGTGGGAAACCCTGCTTTCCAGAAATGTAAGGCTCAATCAAAGCTTGCATGAAGCGGTTACATTCAAAACCATACAAGCATGAAAAAATAGAGGTTCTCCACATACAGCTCACTCAATCATTAAAATATTTCACCTCCCGTGGTAGATGTAGTAGAAATTTTGATACATGAGAAAAAACAAGGTGCCCTTCACATTTGTACAGTTGGATTATTAAAACTAGGTTTATATTTGATTCAATTGCACATCTAAATTTGTAACCCTTGTTTTTAGTGGATTTTTTGAAAAATGGGTGTGGTCCTTCAAGGGTTAACCCCTAAAGGACAATGCAGCCCTTTGCAACCAATACAATACGGTGTATTTTTCTTGTATTTGGATGCATCCACACCTTTATTACATTTGAGATCAACAAAGAAATTAGAATGTAGATCAATGCTATTTCATTGAGGTAGTCAAGATCCCAAATTAAAACTTTTTGTTGGTAGCAAATGCTAGTTATACAGCAGCATACATACTATGTATCAAAGTAGCCTTGTCCTTTAAGGGTTAACAATGCATGCCAATATTTCATTCTTGGACTTCTTCTCTTCTAAAAGTTGAAACAGCCAAGAAAGGCTCAAATTTGCAACCATCCAAAGTTAAGGTTTACTATTTCACCCTTAAAGGACCATAGAGCATAATATATACGCTGCCGTATAATTGGTATTTGCTACTAGTAAGAAGTTTTAATTTGGGATCTCAAGTAGCTCACTAGAACTTCTTTTATCTATTCTCCAACTTCTTTGTTGATCTCAAATGTAGAAGTGTGGATCCATTCCAAATACAAGAAAAATACCTCGTATTGTATTGGTCGCAACAGCACGCTCAATCCTTTAGGGGTTAATCCTTTATCCCCTCGACGCCCTAGGTTCTCATAATACATTGAAAAGGAGTTAAATTTTTGCCCCTTTGGTGTTGAGGGGTTAAGGTCTAGTCGACCACTTTTTGGTTGGTTAGACACGTTATCATTAGTAGCCAAAGTTTGACAATGAATTTGGTTATGAATGAAAGGGGACAGGTGTGGGGAATTCGGGAATGAATGTAATGGGACAAATTCCATGAAGATCCATGCCGGCATGTGTAGGGGTTGAAAAAATTGCCTACATATAGGCTAAAAGTATGCAAATCATTAGAGAAATACAGCCCATAAATGCAAAAGAGAATGGCATTTATACTGACAAACACAAGTTTGGGGAACTCCAAGTTGGAGTTTCATATGGTTCTTGATGGTAAAAAATGAGAAACTTGGCTCTATAAGAACAAAAAAGAATTCCTCAACAAGAAATACGATGGCAAAGGTAGCTTGTTGTATGCATGCCACTTTGGCATACACAAACAAGAGATCTATTATAATTTGCAAAAAAGGAACCCTCAATTGCCACCAAATTTATTGTGAAGGTCCAAGCATCAAATCCCATTCTAGTGGTATGATCAGATCTTTCATCACAAATCACAGTTAGGTATTTCTCATCTGTATTGAATTTAGAACATGAAAACCTCTTGCCTGCCTCCCAAATTAACCATAGACCTTAAAGGTTAAACATGGATAAAACTGCCATCAATCACAGTGCAAGATATACCAACTTAGCACCATTTTGTATGTTCACATGATAAAATTTGCTAAATTTTTAACGCACCAACAGCATCAACTTTTTGAAATAGGTGCATAAAACGTGGTTACGACAACAAGGTTGGATTAGAATCTGAGACAAAAGAAAATAATACTCAGTACTTTCAACATTTGAATCTGTGTTTTCAATACTACAGATTTCAAAAGTTCGGATCCTGATATATCACGCATAATCAAACAGTTTCTGTATTAGACAAAAATCTTAAAGAAGTTCCCCATCAGCTTGTTCTTGAAGAGTAACCGACTACAAATTGCCGGCAACTCCAGGGAGCTTCAAGGGTCTACAGGTCAGAAGGGGATTATAGGATGTTCTTCGCCGTTCGTTTTCCGTTCATTTTCCACTGCAGTGGAAAAAGCGCTGTAATATGTACTCATACCAGACTTTCAGTACCAGGTAATACTTTTCCTGAAAAACACGTTCCACATACGAGGTGCTTCTTCAAATGACCAGGCAAGCCCTCACTTGCCAAGGTGTGTGAGTAAACGGCTAACAAGGAAGTCTTTTTTGCCTGTCACGGGGAGTTTGTTTGCTCTCAAATAAAATTTGAGCTGGTCGGAGGTGAGGTCCTTAAGCTGCAAAGACAAACCACCAGCGATCCATAAGCAAAAGTAAAAATATTGCAAAGATGCATAAAAACAGAGAATTTTGGCTTCTGAAAACTGCGTAACAGCCCAAGGACTCGAAGGGAGGGCACCTTTCCAGTGTCTGCCAGCTGTCCCCAGTTATATTCCTGAGCTTCTGTGGTAGCCAGATCAGCGGCTGCTTTGCGCTTCTGCGTAGCTGCGCTGCCCTTGTCTTTTGCAGCAGCAGCTTCTGCTTCCTCCGCATCGTAATTTTCCCCAAAAACGCTGTTCTTGAACATGTTTGCGAAAAAATTGGCGCTGCATTTCAATGATGTCACTATCAGAGGATATTGGCTATGAAAAAGCATGGCCGTGTCGAGGAATCAGAGAACATTTCTTACACGTCCAATCAGAGATACGAAGATGCCGTAGTTATAAATTCACAAGATTGGATATTGTCATCAACTTCGTTGACTTAGCAAGAATTGGATTAAGTACAAAGTCCAGATTAGCCAAATGCAATCAAGGATATCCCCTACAGGGTAGGATGCATACCGTTCAAAAACTTCAGGATTTGGTGAAGTTTTATCCTCAATTTCTGGTAGATGATCTTCATCCTGATCAAGTGCCACTGCTTCAAGAGTTGTATAATGTCTCTGCAAAGCTGTAATGCGCAGAAAAGCACCATGTTTATTAATGACTTCCTATGACCATCTAAGCCCACAAACTGTTTCAGATACCTCCAAATGCGGTCAATGTCTAGTTCAGATTCTCTTTGCAAGCTTAGTATTATGCCACACTAATCACAAGTGATAAAGATGTGAGGCCATTCGATTCGACATGTGTCTACACGGTAACTGACACGAGAATGCCCTACAAAACTGAAAATAAAGACTCGTAAATCTCAGCCATCGTGCAACGAAATACAAAGAACTCTACGGTGTTGAATTTTGTAGTTCTGGTATCCGATTCATACGCAGGCTACTCAAGCGAATTTGTACCTGGATCTGGAATCTCGGTAACTGATTCACCTTTCCAGCGGAGCTTTTTTAACAGATCTGTGGCCACTGCTATTTGCTCTCTTGTCGCCCTGGGAACTGGAGCGGTGCTTGCATGGTACTGCACCCTCAAAGACACTGTCAATATCAGAATAATATAGTAATATATTCAAACCAAAAATAACAAGCAAGCAAGCCCTTATTCCCACAAGGACCAAAGGAAGAACACGCACAAACTATAACCGTCGCAATACCCATAAGCATCGAACTATTATAAACATCCTTGTTAGAAGCAACGACTTTTAACTACTAACTTTCAGAAGTATCCAACTTGAAGCAAAGTCTTGACCATATTAGAAGAGCCTGCTCACAAGGTGGACATGATACTGCAACGAGGGATGACATAGAAGCTATAAAAGAAAACAACTGCTGACGTAGACACAGTTGATAAAATCGGGGCAACTCAATCAAAAGAGAATGACTAGCTCTTCATATATTTTGGTAGTATTTAAACATAAAAAAGTAAAAATGCAAGTCATGCTCACTGCATCCACACCAACTTAGACGGATCTCTTAAATTACACCTCCAACACGGACCTACGTCTGGGACCACCGGTTTCAAAAAAAGCCCAGTCATGATGCCTTTCCGCATCAATCCATAGAGAAAAAATTCTCGAGAGCATTTACTACCAAAGGAACATAATTACTCACAAAATAGGCAACTCTCCTTCGAGAATGGCGATTCGAGACAGCTTAGAAAATGCACAGTTTATGATATCACACCTTCTCAGCAGGGCGAATATCGTCTGAATAAGGCAAATATATCAAATTCATGCCATTTGGAGAATCTTGAAAATCGTTGTCTTCCTACACCAAAGTAACAATCCAATCATATCAAACACACTGGCTCGAACTTATGCATCTATACTATAAGATCAGTTCATTACATCGCTTTCATGGTCGATCCTCTGCATGAATCTATAAACGCAAATTTACACTGCAAGACATTCACCTACTGTATAAGAATGTCTGCATCAATATCATGACATCACCTCTGCTGTAAATCTATTGATGCAACTTTGCACTCCAAGAAGAACATGTTGACCATAAGCTCGATGTAACTGTGCAACAGCAAAGATTAAAACGCAAGGCAGCCTCAGTCTACCTGTGCGACAAGTGCAACCAATTGAGATGATCCTCGTGACGATAGGAAAGCAACGGCATATCTGCATTGCACAAAATTATAGAAAACATCTATGAGAGCCTAAAATCAGCATGAATATCTCATGGCAAGGATCCCAAACTATCTCATGCTCACAAACATTTTGGGACTGAACATAGGAGAAAAATTATGAGACTGAACATAGGATGGCAATAGAGACGGGGTACAGCGTACTTCTTCAGGCGCACCATAGCTCTGTGTAAAGCAATAAAAGCGCACATACTTCCCTTCACCGCCTGCAATGGCAACATTGCATAAAGTTGGTGTTCGTATTTGCATGCATACTCTCTATCAGGAGGGAAGTGAGAAGTTCATTGATTTGTGGTCGTTTCATCCTCAAAAACAGATTAGTCATCTTTCGAACATGGCATTGACCATCATCCATGCAGATAAATCGCCAAAATCAAGAAGTAATACCTCTTCATCAGGATATAGGAACGTTGGGGGGCGCAGGTTGTGGTATGGTTTTAAACAAGTCAAATCCTTGAATCCTAAAAGTCGAAGTTGAAAACTTGCAACGTTCTTAATATCAGATACCTCACCGACGGAAAATACGATCTTCTTCCTGCAATAAACAAATTTCAGAACTGATAAGTCGGATTTTTACTGTCATGTACAGGTTTAAATTAGTCAATCCCTCCGTCTGCATTGATCAATGACCAGTAGAAATAGGTTAAGCAGAATTCTACTCACCCTTGATACTCTCCAAATCTCTTCTGAGGTTCAGTCATCAATGAGCCGGTGTCGGAACAGATATAAGTCCTTTGAGTCTGCAATATAACACACGTTTCATATATTTCATACCGGAGTCTTGGCCGGGAAGTTCTGGGTAATGGCAGATGTCAGAACTCCTATAATCATAATCGAGTTTCAGCACACCAACAACGACAGAGAACAGACCTTGAGGGGCTGATTTGTACGCGCATCCACATAAATGTGGGAAGCTGCAAAAAGGAAAACTCTGGCTTTCATATTGTCATCCGAAATTCTCAGACTTACAATAATCAACTGCAATGTATTTGAGAGCTCAATAACATCTAGACGATGTAGATGGCATGTCTACTGACTAGCATGCCGCCTCTTGCGAGATGCCAAACTTTGAAATCAGTGAGGAGGAACCAGGCCCAAGAAAATTGAGCATGCATCACGGTGAGAGATAAACATATAAGTGTCTCCTCTATCAGATTAAAACAACCCAAACATGGAATTATGAGATGGTCAAGATCTGTACGTGACACTGCGGGGCGTATCATGGCATACGTTCTCAGTCCAATCTCAGTACCACTTGCCACTGTCAAGAGCATCTTGCGTACAACCCGTTTCTTATACACCCGCCGCTTCAAGGTCTTCTTGAGATCGTCAAGCCTGCTCAAACATGAAGATATTGAGCACATAGATATTCATGTTCTGAGTCCAAGACCTTGTCGAAAATTCATTAGCGCTAGAATGTTTCACGCAGTTCAAAACTTCCTCATTCATGCTAACTGCAACTTACTTGGAAGCTGCATTTAAGTTCTGGGATGCATCGTCCTCATCGTCTTCATCGTCCACAATTTGCTGTAAACCAAACCCACCAGAAGAAACCACTGAGTCTGTGTAGTGCACAAAAGACTAACCAATGATAGGTGTTGAAAGAAATAAGGTTCCTGTCACACAAGCCAAATCCAGTTCTTCATAATCTCGCCAATTGCGACTTCATGTGCATGAAAACAGCCGAGAAGTGGCGCCTCACACTGTAGAAGATCTGCCGGTCGAATAGTTTACCAGGCGTATTCAAAGGCAGCAAGTCGAAACCTACTCCCAAATCTCGTGCATCCTGTCAGATGAACACTACCAATGAGTACTCAGATCACCCATGAAGTTCCAATGGACACAACCGGTTATCTCTAAATACTCGATGCTGCTCTTACAGGAATTTATCAGGATGTAAACTAACGTTTATATGATCCAACGTGACCAAATCTTAAAATCAAGATGCATGTGTTCACGGGATAGGCTCCTTCAAATTCACACTTCAAGGATACGGGACAAAAACTGCCCTGTAACCTGATTTAGCACACTGGAGTAACAAACATACACAAAACAACACATATGGAATTCTCATTTGAACTCTTTCATATGATCCTGCGAAGATTACGTCACTTCTGACACCATCACTTGCATTGACAAATTAGCAGATGGACAAGTCCAAGATTAGGCCATTCAAGATTCCTATCCTTGAAACGTTACCTGGAAGGACTGGACCACAGAAAGTACCAATTGGTCCTAGTGAAAATAGGGTTATTCAAAAGCATGAGCTAAGAAGACCAGAGGCTTTACTTGGGCTCGTTGGATGGTTGTGCGTTTCAAATCCTTTTCCAAGGAATCATCATTAATGTCAGCAAATGGATCGTCGTTGTTCGTGATGATCAGCACAGACTTTGCCACATTCTTTGCACTGTTGTTCACACGATTTGTTTTGAGTATTAAAAACCAGACGACTTTTGATGCACAACTTCGCGCAGATCACATAATTGGCATTGCCCAGAAAGTGACCAAATCACAATGGCACATCTACTTCATAGTTACGGGCTGTAACTCCACGCGCTCATAACGTTAAACACTCAATCGGCAGGGGCCAAGAAAAGAGCACCTTGAGCGGAGCATAGCCTGAACCACCCACAGTGCATCATACAAAGGATGCTCCCTTCCATTTGCTGCTGTTATCATTTGACTGCCGACAGCCTTCTGGAAACATTCTGTAAAAACACTCATATTACATTCGATTTGCATGAGATAAAATAAGCTACAGCACATGTGTTTTAATACTAAACCTGTGTGGACTATTATCCTCATGTGCAAACTTTGAAGCTTCGTTCTACACAGAATAAACTTTCGGACTGTTAACATAACGTCTCGCAATTTAAATGATGAAATGTTCAAGCTCCGGCAAGGAGCCCATTTGCCAATTATCGAAGCTACATGTAGCGTTGCGTTGGAATGCTTTCAATAGACAAGGCAAGGTTGATACATCCAAGTAGAAATAGTGCGTACCACGTAATGAACGAAAGTTTCTGATTAGATCCGCCGACAAATAATCAAGCCCCGACCACACATACACACCGTTTGCCCCTTGAATGTTCTTATTTTTTAACTGTACAGGTCAAATGAAGCAATCTTTCAGTCAAATGGGTTTGATGAAGAACTGGCTCGTCTCAGAACCACATCTAATAGCCAATGAAAGAATCTATGTATTTCGTACTAGATCTCAGCGCATGTACGTCTACATATCCAGTGTCGGTAGAGTAAGTGGCTGTAGAGAGTGACAAATACTTACCGTGTTGAAGAAACAAATTCCCACTTTGTCATCTCGTGCAACGATTCTTGTTTTCAAATTTTCCTCGACAGCCTTCATCACTGATATCAAGCACGAGTCCTGCCAGACACAGAATACCAGTCAGCATTCTAGAGAACATTCTCGGTAAAACGTATGAGAAGAAGGTTTACGAAAGGCATGATCCAAAGGGGAGGTTTATCTGCCAAATTCTAGTTACATAGACACAAGTTGCAGATAGAGCTATTCCTCATCTTGACAGCATGAGTAGAAGTTCTAACCCCATTCTCAAACGGCAGCATCATGTCACAGCCGGCATCAATGAGGTACACCACATGCTCCTTATTCGCAAAAACTTCCTGTACGTTTAAAAGGTATCTTCAGTTGAAGTGCATTTTGAAAAGACTGCATCATTTTTGCACTCGGAACATCAGCAGCTAGGAGAGTCTCCACAGCCACACTGTAAACATCAAACTACAAAATAGACAAAAAGCACAAAGAGCCCGCTCCAAAACCCGGGGAGTAAGTATGCAAGATGCTCTTCACAAATGACGGCAACCCTAGGTATCTTTTCACGTACGTCGTCACGCTGTGAAGCCTACTCATGTCTAGAAAATCTCCCTGTGATTGCTAAAACAACCCGTTTCATGAGCACTGAAGTTTGCCATAGTTATAGTCATAGGGTTAACGGAGACTCAGACGCAGAAAAGCAGAGGGCCTCCTCCTGCTCACTAAAAAAGCTGCACTATTACACAGAAAGAGGCTGGCCCTCGCCTATAGCACATTTTTAAAATTTGAATGAGGAAAGGCGTCGTACTACATCATAGCTGAGATCTAGCTCTTCGTCATCGTCCTCGAACAATCGACTTCGGCTCCCAAAATCCATGAGTAATGACAAAAAGTTAAAAGATGATGTCCAAATATCCAGCAATGGTCAAAGATTCGAAACCTGTGCACTTGAATGTCGAAGTAAAAGAGAGCTCCTACATAGAGCAGCAACAGAGTTTAAATCGAGAGAGCAAGTCAATCAGGCTCACTTAAGGAGAATGTCTACTGGTCCAATATGTCCAACAATACGCTCAGAAGCGGACTGCGGTTCACCAGCTCAATCCTACACTGGCTGCACTCGCAAAGAGAGTAATATGCATATTTCCTTGCCACTGGTTTGCCATAGATTTCAATATCCAATACAATTAATAAAATATGTAGAAATCAGACCAGACTAGCTACATAGACCCCTGGCAACCGGTTGAAATTCAGAAGTCAAGGCCAATAGGAAACGTATCATTGCATCAAAATGGAAACAATATCTTAGTGTAAAATTTTAAAACCGAAGATCAGCTACACTAATAACAAAGTGAAGAAATCATACAATGCATTTTCTGGAAAATATAAGACACAACGTACCTGTACATCGTACACCAATCCCTGCGGTGCACAACTGACGGAGTTCCTTAAGAAAATTTCGTTTTTCGCAAAACAGATTTCAATTCAACAGATATCCCTCGAACTCAATCGCCGATTGTGCCAGGAGTGTTTAGTACGATTAATTGCGCCTCTTCCACTACATCTCAATAAAAGCCCCGGAAATTTGCCACAGACGCTCAAAAAATGACAAACTCGTCTTGTTCGGAATTATGAAACTACAGAAGAAAATCAGAAGCGCCTTAACGTTACGAACTGCTGGTGATCGCATTCCGTTCCTTCGAAGTTCTTCGACTAAGCTTATGCAAACGTCATTGGACGAGGAGCTTGAGGACGAAGCTTGAAACTCGAGAAGCAGGGCTGTCGAGGTCCGGAGAGGCAAATTCTAAGAACCTACTCCTGACAACCAAACTGGCATCATCCAGGTGTGAAACGGGTATCATCCAGGTGTGAAACGGGTATCATCCAAGTGTGAAACGGGTATCATCCAGGTGTGAAACGGGTATCATCCAGGTGTGAAACGGGTATCATCCAGGTGTGAAACGGGTATCATCCAGGTGTGAAACGGGTATCATCCAGGTGTGAAACGGGTATCATCCAGGCGTGAATCGGATGTCTAGTCAATATCATTTATTCCCATACACCAGATATCTTTAGGGCCCAACCATTAAAGGTTCCTACTTCCTAGGTACCCATTTGATTTTGTATGCAGTCTAAAGTCTTTGGGGTGTTTTACATAGAGGTTTTCAGTGAGCAAGAAGTCAATATCGAGTTGATTTTATACGTGCACTTTAATTTCAGTAAATTTGTGTTGTGTATTAAAATATTAGAAATTTTGACAACAACACCTCTATATGAAAATCAATTTAAGATACTACAAACAACATACATGGCATATAGCGTTAGTGCGGACCTCGAGGCGGACCTTGAGGGATTGGTATCTAAATTTTATTGGAATCTTTCATATTTATATTATGTTTTTGTATGAATAGATTCTTTATATTAATTTTACCAAACTAATCTCAAACAGAGATTGTATTTTGAAAATTCAAGCATTGCTTTGAATGAAACATAATACCAAAGCACTTTGTTGTTAACTTTAGAGCCCTATCAAATAAACGTCACAAATTAGATGCTCCAGTTTGAGAATTTTGTAAGAGTGCACCAATAAATGCTTAGAGTGATTTTTGAATCATATTCTATCACAGATAACAAAATATATGGTATTAGAGAAGATGTCATGAGGTAGTTTAGATTTTCAAAAATTTGAAGATAAGCTATGAAGTGCAATGCAAAAGAATAGTTTTATGATGATTCTCAACAAAGGTCGTAAACTTAGGACCCATACATAGTATCCATATAAGGTAGGAGGCTCTAAAATGGTGATGGTTCTAAAAGTGTGCACTTCTAGCAGTTCTAGGAATGGTTAATATGAGCTAAGTCCAACTAACTCATCAATGACATTAATTTTCAGCTGGAGCAATAAACTTATTGCAGTAATAGTAGTGATGCAAATTTAAATCTTCATAAAACTGCAATTAGATGCACCGCATGCAACAATGAGCCAACCAATGTTCCTAGAATTGGGTTTGGATTTTTAGTCAAATGGCAATAATCATGGGTAGAAAGGAGCTATTAATGCAATATGGAAGGAAAATGGTAAAATCACGATAGCTAACTCACAGAAAAAAATGTAGAAATTTGGATATAATTTATTTCTAAAATAGAGTATAATTTGTTAACTTAAAGGAAATTGTGGAGCTTATTGATGGCTACTTTTTGTTAATCAATTTGTTGGAATTACTAACCAATCTGTCACGGACATGAACGGATTGATCAATGCCTAGAGCATAAAAACTACTAAAAGGTTCTAGAAGGTTCTAGAAGGTTCTAGATGACTAGAAAGATCTAGAGGATTAGAAAGTTCTAGAAAGCTTTAGAAAGATAAAAGGTCTTAGAAGCTTTTAGGAGGTTGGAAGTCTCTAGGAGGTTGGAAGCCTCTAGGAGGTTGGAAGCCTCTAGAAGGTTAGAAGCTTCTAGAAGGTTAGAAACTTCTAGAAGGTTAGAAACTTTTAAAAGACTAGAAGTTTTTAGAAGTTTGAAAGCTTCTAGAAGATTAGGAGCTTTTAGAAGCTTGGAAGCCTCTAGAAGGGTTGAAGCCTCAACCCTTGAGTATATATAGGAGTCGAGACTGAGAGATTCTTCAGTCTCGACAACTCAATTTCAAATAAAGCGTGGATTATCTTTCCATTTAAAAACTGCAAAGTGTCTTAGGAGTTGTGGATTACCCACTTCTAAGTTGATGGTGCCTCGGGGGGGGTGTAGTGAGAGGTAGCAGTCAAAATTACATGCGAACAAATGATATGGTGCTTAAAAAATATCTGAGAAAAAAATTATAATTTGGTTTTTTATACTATAGGGTACAAAAATATCATGAGATGTCTTCAAACTACTATAGGATATAAAAAAATAGGTCCAATTAGAAAAAATTAGACCTGAGATACCTCCTTTTTTATTCATTTTTTCGGCTAAAAGTTGTAAATTCTGCTGCCTTGTGTGTGGCATATTCAAAATGTTCAATAATTTTATAGACTTTACTAATTTCTACAATAGACTTTGGAATTTGGATGGCTTTAGATGGTTGTCATTTAATTTTGGAAATTGACAGTTCCTGCTCCGAGTCCTCTATTTGTTGTTTGTTGTTCAATGTTCAAGGACCTACTTGGGATTTGAGAATTGCTTAATCTATTTTTTCCACTGTCTCCATTTTTTGGTTGCTATTCAAAATTTTATTTTTTACATATTATTTGGCATACGCTAAAGACATGTACAACACCTTGAAACAAACATACGTACCAAATGTTTTTGCCAATCAAAGAGTTTGCATAATATAAATTATATTGGACAATTTCTTGTTGTGCACCACAATTTAGTGAAGTATATTATTTTACATATTGTAAAGACATGTACAGTACATTGAATCAAACAATGTAAGTTAAAGTAAAATTAATATCAAAAATTGATCTTTATATCATTCATATTAATCATGTAAAAGGACCTAAATCTAAAGTTCAATTTATATAGCATTCCATAATATAATACCTTCCTAGTAATAGAGCGTCATTGACAATTTTTATGGATGGTACAATAGCAGTATTGAGTACACTTATTTGTTAAGGTATAGTTGAAACTTGAATATAGTCATTAGTAGGAGAAAAAAAGTTTGAAAGAAGTTTAATGTTTAAAAAAATTGTAGTAGAATTTTTTGTTTTATCTAATTTATCATATCATTTATTCATATCAATTCAAAATTATAAGTAATGTCAGTCCTTTCTTTAATAACGCAAAGTAGAAAATTACATAATAATAGAATATTTAAAAAAAAAATTAATATCCTCTAAAAAATACTTGGTGTTTGCACCTATTTCCTTATTTTTTTTACACACTGACCTCCTCAAGGATGGTACTCTGTTAACACAACATTTTTTTTTTTTTTAAGTGTTCACACTGAGGTTATTTTTTAACACATTGCTGGACTAGTATGCGTTCATTATGGCGGAAGGAGGTAAAATTGTAATGAACAATTTGAAGCTCAATGCTATTATATTTTGCAATTACTTCTATAAACATTGAGCGCCAATAGATTTTCAAATAGATCAAAGATTTTAATGCAAGACTTTTTAGCCTTGAAGCAAGACTATAACAATTTATGGAGCAAAAATCTATTGCTGCACCTACATCAACAATTTAAGCCAATAATCTTTCAAATTTTATGTTTCAGGCTTTAAGTTCCAGCAAAAGCAAAGAACCCAGAGTCAGTCTTCCTGACAAATTCGACGGCACGCGTTCCAAATTTTGTAGTTTTGTTAACTATTTTTGATTTATTATGCTCTTTCAACCTTAACGATATTTAACCAACGCAGCTCGCATTAGATTGGAGAAAACTTTGTTATCCGGACAAGCACTATCTTAGTTTGCATTAGTTTTTGAGCAAAACTCTCCAATACTCAACAATTTTGAAGCATTTCTAGACGCGTTTGGAGAAGCATTTGGCAAACATGACAAAATATGTTTTGCAATAACAAAAATCCAAAGCTTACGACAAAAACAACATTTAGTATTAGTCTACGCTTCAGAGTTTCGTCAGCTAGCATACGATATAAATTGGGGAGAGCAGGTTTTGATTAGCCAATTTTATAATGGTTTATGGGACAAAGCGAAGGATTTATTACTTTCATTACCAGACCCTATTACATAGAATGAGCCTTTTAGTCAAGCTGTCAAATGCGACAATCAATTATTTGTGACAACAAGATAAACAAATCTGGACTATTCCGCAATCATATAATAGTTACTTTGCCTGTTTTTCAATTTCAAGTGTTGGTAAATGGACGGAAACGAAAGACATGTAAATTGATGGAGTTTGATTCAAACCTCCTACGGAATAAGAAAAACAACGCCATCGCAAAGAACAATTATGCCTCTATTGCGGAAAAGAAAGACACAAGATTAGCAATTATTTTAAAAAGCAACGACGCACGATGCAACTTTGAAGCGCAAAACAAAAAAATAACATAGTCCAGTCACAATAGAGACCGTGCGGCTGGATTTGGCAGGATTATCAAGATCTTCAGATCTTGTACTATCTGCAAACCCTACTCTTTGCTTTACCGTACCCATACGTTTGCATTCAAAAAATATTAAAATCCAAGTGTTGATTATTTCAGAATCTTTAACTTGTTTCATTGATGAATCTTTTGTGAAACGTCATAAAATTCTTACTGTCCAAAAATAAAAAGCCGTTCAAATTGAAATTATTGATAAATAATTGTTATCTTTTGGCGATGTCACCCATGAGACAATTCTTTTACAAACAACAATAAAAAATCATAGTAGTTATGTGGTCTACAACATTATACGTTATTCGTCTAATCCTGTGATTTTAGGGCTTTTATGGCTTGAAAAATTTAATTCTCAAATTGATTAGATAAATTGTAGTGTTATCTTTTTATTTAAATTTTTTTCAGGTACACTAGTGACTATAATCAAAGACCCTTCCGGCAAAAAAAACATCAAAACCTTTATTTTTTGGACCTCAAACGTTTATGAAAGCTGTTAAAGCTGTTGATATATTTGTAGCTTATGCAATTCCAATATATGAGCAAACTACTATAATGACTGCGCTTCCAAAGGAGTACAAAAAATATCAAGACGTCTTTAAGAAGAAACATGCGGATATTTTGTCTAAATATTAACCATATGATTGCGCAATTGACTTTTAAAAATATGCTCAATCACTTTTTGGTTTCATATATAATCTATTACAAAATGAGCTCTCTATATTGAAAAAATATTTTAACAAAAATTTGAAGTTTTTTTTTATTAAACACTCTAAATTTTTAGCTGACGCATCTATTTTATTTGTGGAAAAAAAAAAGATGAATTTTTATATATGTGCGTAAACTACTGTGAGCTCAACAACGTAATAATCAAGAATTGATACCCATTATCTCTAATAAGCGGACTTCTGGATGAAGTTGGACAAGCAAAAATTTATATAAAAATTGATCTAAGAAGAGCTTATAATCTTGTACAAATAAAAGAAAGTGACGAATGAAAGACATATTTTTGAACAAGATATGGCCATTTTGAATATAATGTCATGCTTTTTAACTTACGTATGCACCAGTTATCTTTTAACATCTCATGAATGATATGTTCAGAAAATTTTTAGATGATTTTGTTGTCTGCTACCTAGACAATATTTTCATATATTCTAAGGATACAATTCAACGTGTAAAACATATGAAGCTAGTACTTGAAAAGCTTTGCAATGTTGGACTATATATTAAAATTGAAAAGTGAGTTTTTTCACACTACTCAAATGGAGGTTATTTGCTACATTATTTTGAGCAACGGCATTTTTATGAATTCTAAAAAAATTTAAGTCATATTAGACTGGACTAAATCAAAGTCGGTACGCAATGTTTAGTATTTCCTTGATTTTGCAAATTTCTATCAAATTTTCATAAAAAACTATTCTCAAATTGCTATTCTACTTACACGGCTTACATGCAAGGATAAGTTAGAATGAAGTCCAGAAGCAATCAAGGTTTTTCAAACATTGAAGCAAACTTTTATTACAGCTCCAATATTGATTCATTCAGACTTTTATTAAACCTTTGTTATGGAGACAGATGTTTCGGATTTTACATTGGGCGCAGTATTATCGCAGCAAAGAGAAGACAAAAAATTTCATTCAGTTGCTTTTCATTCAAAAAAATTTAGTGCCGCAAAGATTAACTATAAAATCCACAACAAAGAGTTATTTGCTATTGTGGAATCTTTTCAGGAATGGCGTCATTTATTTGAAGGCGCAACACATCAGGTGACAGTATACACGGATCACAAAAACCTCAAATATTCCATGTCTACTTGTGTTTTACAACATCGATAAGCCCATTGGAATATACCTCTATCCATGTTTGATTTTAATATTATACATCGACCCGGAAAGCTACAAAGGTTATCTAATGCTTTATCTAAAAGATCCAACCTTATGCTTAAAAAATGAGAAGTAGCATATGACCAAGAATGGACACCGGTTTTGAAGCCTAAACGCCTTCATTTTCAAACAGCTCAAATTTCGTTTCCAGTTGATTCTAGTGTCCTTAATCAAATCCAAGCAGCCTTAATTACAGATGCTTTAATGCTTAATATCAAACAACAATTCATTGACACCACAAAAGATTTTCACAAATTCAAGATTGAAAGAGAATGTCTGTATTTTGAAGAATGCTTGTACATTCATGCCGGACCACATTGCCTTCAAGTCATGCAAGCATGCTACGATCTTCTAACTATTGGATACTTTGGATTTTATAAAACGTTGGAACTCATTTCTCTTAATTTTTGGTGGCCTCAAATGTAGAAGTCCATTAAAATTTTTTTACTATCTTGCAATATTTGTTCTTGTTCAAAGAATTCTCGACATCGATTGTACAGACTTTTACAATTTTTACTAGTGCCGAAGCAACCATGGTCATTTGTTCCAAAGATTTTATTATAGATTTATTAATTTCAGTTAAATTTGTTTCTTTTTGCGTGATAGTCAATCGGTTTTTAAAAATGGTACAATTTGTTCTATACAAGAAGACCATTACGGGAGAAAAAATAGCTAAGCTTTTTATTGACAATATTTATTGTTATCATGGTTTATCCAAAAAAATTATAATGAACAGAGAACATCAGTTCATTTCCAAATTTTGGCAATGATTATTCAAGATCTTGCAAGTGGAGATCAAGCTTTCATCAGCATTTCATCATTAAACTGATAGACAAATTGAATGCGTGAATCAAGTTTTGGAGCAATATTTGCGATGCACTATAAATTATCAACAAGACAATTGGGTATTTTTATTGCCACTTGCAAAATTTGTATACAACAACATCAAACATGCATCATTTCAAGAGACTCTATTTTATGATAATTATGGCTTTCATCAAAAAGTTAATATGCTGCCAGCTTGGAAGAGAGAAAGTCTTGTAGCAAAAAATTTATTAAGACATCTAAGAAAGTTACATACAACAATACAAGTTCATTTGGAGGAAGCTTAAATATGTTATAAAGACTCTGCCAAAATCAGAAGGAAAAAACAACCAAAGATTTAAGCATGTGATAAAGTGTGGCTGCTATAACGTAATATCAAAACAACTCGTTCAAGTAATAAACTAGATTATTGCCAAATTGGATCATTTATTATTGAAAAACAAATCAATGCTATTGCATATTAACTACAGCTACCGGCGTCAATGAAGATACATTCAGTATTTTATGTTTTATTTTTAAAAACTTATAGGAAATCCAATTTTCCAGAAAAAGTTCAAACTTCACCGCTTTGTATTGAAGTGGATAGTATCATAAAATATGAAATTGAGAAGATGTTACATTTAAGGATTTTGAGAGAAGAAATTAAATATTTTATTCATTGGTACAGCTATCCAATTACTGAGAGTACATGGGGACCAGATTCAAATTTAATTAACGCATTTTTAAAGATTCAAGAATTTCATCGCCAACATCCATCAAAATCAAGAGCAATGACAGCATGAACTCCTCAAAAGATCTTGAAGCTAGAAAAAGAAGTAATGTCACAAACATGAACGGATTGACCAATGCATAGAGCATAGAAATTAGTAAGAGGTTTTAGAAGATTCTAGCTGACTAGAAGGATCTAAAAGATTAGAAGGTTCTAGAAAGCTTTAGAAAAATAAAAGATTTTAGAAGCTTCTAAAAGATTAGAAGTTTCTAGAAGAGTAGAAGCTTTTAGAAGCTTAAAAGCTTTTAGAAGCCTGAGAGCTTTTAAAAGCTTGGAAGCTTGAATGCCTCGAGAATAGTTGAAGTTTTAACCCTTGAGTATACATAAGAATCAAGACTGAGAAGTTTTTCAGTTTCGACAACTCATCTTGCATCCTTAGTCTTTAACCTTTAAGCCTTAGCCTTTTATCTTACTCTTATTTTGTATTGCTATCATCTAATATACTTTTCTAGTTTTGATTCTAAGTATACTTTTGAGTTCTTGTTTTGATTCTATGTTTTCTCTACTTCATTCATCTTTGAATCCGTCTTTGATACAATCTTGGAAAATGTAAAATATTAACAATTGTGGTGCAAACTTTCAAATGTTCTAAGACAAATATTGTAATAAATATTGTATCACTAATTTGGAAGCTGAACTCAATTTGCATAGCAAGATTGCTCATTTTGCAGCATTAATGATTTGCACAATAACAAAGATAAGCCACATTAGTATTGGTTAGAATTGACAAAAGTATGTAAAGTTGCAATTGCACTCGCCTTAGACTTTGTGCTCCAAATTTCCTTATAAGTTCAAGTAAAATCAAGTAGAGGCTGTTGAAGTTAAGGTTTAACTTTTAGAAATGCAGAGCAACCTTAATTTTTGCTACAATTTAATTGCGCATGCTCGCATTCCATGCAATTGAACCTAAAATGCACAATAATAAGCAATGAAGCATTGGGCCACACAATTCTATAGACAATGGCAAGTACGCAAGTAAAGAGCTTTTACAATTTGGCGGTAATTGCCATGAATGAGAGGGCCAGAGGAGATATTGGAAGCATTGCGTCGCTGCAAGTCTACAACAAAGATTAATGCCTAAACAAGTAAACCACTAAACCTAAACTCCATTGGTTCAACTAATCCCTCTACTACCTTCAATTTACTTTATTTGCACAAGAGTAGAGTGAAGGTTGCAATTTGGATGGTGAAGATGTTATTGCTATAGCAATATGTGCATGCTCAAGATAGCTAAGGAGCTACATTCATGAAGTTGATGGAAAAAATGGATGCTAATTATGGAGCAAGAGGAAATAGCAAGTCGCTATTCAACATTTTTTAGGTGCACTTTCTTGCTCAAATCTCCATTTTTTTCAAAATTTTCTCCATACAAGTTTAGCGCATGATTTAATTTTGTAGAAATCCAACAAAATTTAGCCAATTTAAGGAACGCTAGAGCCAACACAATGCATAATCAAATTGTTTTTCTTTGGAGATGAGTTTTGGAAACCCTAATTAAGTTGGTGTTTGTGGTGACAAAGTAGTCGATTGTGGTTTGAAGAGGATTTGAAGGCGCTGAGGATAAAGAGGTCTTTTTGCTCCGGTAATACCTTAACTCTAGTTTTCAAACAAGAAGAATTTTGTTTTTATTTCTTGTTTTGTGTGTACTCTTGCTTTTCCAGAAATATTACAAACACCCTTAGACCAAAAAATTAGGCATTTGTTTTGTTATGAATGTCACTTTCTTCTTCCATTGTGAGCACACTACTTTTTTTTCTCTTATGACATGAGTACAAAGGAAGAAGGGAAGTAACATGCACAACCAAAAAAAGCTCTAATTTTTTTATCTAGGGATATTTTTGAAATTTTCCCAAAATTACATATATATGTCTATTTGGAAAGCATACCAGGGCTTTCCTTGCATGTGTTTTAAGAAGCAAGGAAGATTACCTCTTCAATGCGCATACACTTTTTTTTTTTTAGCTAAATAATGCACTCCATATGCATTTTTATTTAATTACAATGTCCAACATGTATGTTGTAAGAACCAAAAACATACAAAGCGATACATTTAGTTTTCACAATCCTCATTACAAAAAAAAAAAAAGAGCAATTCCCCCAAAAACGCAGAATTATAATCCTTATGGTGCTCTTTCAATGTGAAGGTGGTCTACTTTCTTACTTTAACCCTTTCTCTAAATAACTTATTCTCCATTCTTCATTCTCCATTCTCCATCACCCACAAAAGGGGTGTTACACCTCCTTCCATGGAGAACTATTCCCATTGGCTCCTATATTCCCTCAGCAATTTCTTAATCTTCACAGAAAATTCAATCTCACACCAACTGTGACTACCCCTAATGAGTGTGATTTGCCAAAATTCACCAATGAAGGGATTGCTTTCATCCCCCTTTTCTCATATGTCATGTCACAATCATTTGCTCTAAATGTCTTTTTGCACTAAAAAGCTGGGAATTGCATGTGGATTTGACCAAAAAATAAATGAAAGAAGTCAGATTTACAAAAAAAAAAAGAAAAAAGAAAAGAAAGAAAAAAAAAAGAAAAAAGAAAAAGAAAAAGAAAAAGAAAAGAAAAGAAAAAGCAATCGCCAAATTAGACCCAAACACAAAATTCCAATTTAAACACTGGTACGGAGTGATACTCGGGATATGAAATTGAATGATATCCGGCATAGATATCTAGGACTTTGACACTCATCAGTGTGAACGAGAAAAATCGAACTTTTATAAACTTTTGTTTCGTTCTGACCAGCTTTCAGCCGAATTCAACACAGCGGGGCCATCGCCCTAAAATTCTCTACTAAGTTATTCTGTAGGTTTTGTAGAGCCAGAAACATAAATCTCGTGTAACTAGGAACAGCTTCTGTGGTGGATTACGTGGTCGATCTTGTAGGAGATGGCTGGTCTCAAGATTAAACAGATGACCAGAGGGTTTTATCGCCCGAGCAAAGCGAGGCTTTCTTGTAACTTGAATATCAAATTTCGATGCTGAATTTGGCGAATTCCAGTCAGTTATGAGGGGCCTGCAGCTTCTCGAGCGAAGAACTTCATGGACTTCAATAGAGTTTTATCTCTTGTCTCCCATCAGATTTTATTCCTCAAAGAAACTGACAAATCGTCACTCATGTACCCTGCGTCCTGGCTGGCACGCGCAATCACGTATACGTCATCGCAATCGAAACTGCGACCTCATGAAGCGTTGGAATCTGCCTTTTCACCGTTGTTGACAAGAATGAACTCATCCATGGTTGCTCAGGCGTCCGTTGTAAAAGAGCGCGATGACGAGGTCAAGAGCGACCGCGAATCGGATTACCCCGTACCCATGTCCCCGTTTGCAGGCGAGTTGTCGAAGGAGGTGGAGCTTCAAAGGGCTCTCGTGGCAGAGGCGGCAATGAAGTCGGGGCCGGCACTCGGGAGAGAAAATGTGCTGTTTGAGGACGACTGGCTGATGGTTGTGAATAAGCCTCGGGGATTGTATTGCGAGCATGTGTTTGCGACAGTGCCATCTTTGTTAAGCTCAGGCGGTAAATATCTCGCACCAATCGCATCATTTTAGCTGTCGTTTGCTGTTGTGCTTTCTGAGTATTTGGTGCCCGCGCAAGCATTTTACCTATCTTGCACATGCTTTTCGCAGTCTCTTGTTCCAACGGAGTCTTGGTCGAAAGCTTAGGATTTAGGGTTCAGGCAATTCACCCTAAAACCTAAACGCTATATGTCCACTTTTATTACGATCCAGGCACTCCAGCAGACCATGACCTGCAGATTTTAGTGATAGTCCTGTATGTCTTGGTTTCATTAGATAGGATAGCCACGAGATGCCTCGAATGCCTGTGGTTGCCTTGTTTTGTGTTTCTGATTGAAAGTGAATAAGAAAGATTTAAAACCCTGAGTAGGTCCCCTCATTAGTATACTGCGATGTCATACTCTCAGCCCTCTGCAATGGCACACTACACTACGTAATTGCTCTTCTGTTTCATATTCTCAGAATCTGTTATGTTGTGTATACATTTGGTTGGACAATTTTCACATGTCAGTTGCAAACATGAAGCTTATATGTTTCCTGCGGCAGTGTCTTACCTCATTGTCTTAGAAGAGTGGTTGAAAGTATTAGTGACATTTATTGATAGGAATGGGGAAGGAGTAGTGCCAGTATTTATAAAACAATGGGAAGATCTTGTTGAGGCCTAAGGTAGAAGAACCTAAGACTAGCACCAGCTGTTCTCCGACATCTAAAAATAAACCTAAATAGTGCTGGACCCAAACTACACACGCAGGCACCTAGACACGCAAGTTAACCTAATGGTACACAAATTCTGTAGGTGGCAGTTTAGGGTTACATGTGACATGGTCTTTTTGTTGTTGCTTTTTTGAGGTCTAGTCTCGACAATAGGTCAGTCTAGGGAGTTGTCTTCAACAATTTGTAATTCATTCATATGATCTCAAAAAGTTCCAGAAACAATTTTGCTTGCATCTGTGCCCATTTCCTAACAAGCGCAAGCGCATGCTATTAGATTCTCAAAGTACCCTCAAAATTATCACAGCTGAAGTAAGTGTCACTTTTAGGTTATTCTACCTTCTGTCAAGCCCATTTTGTCCAGTATTCACAAACATGGCTAAATTTACCAATAATTCGAATTTCAAAAGTGTCAAAGTTCAATTTCAGCACAGATTTGCAGCGTTTTTAGCTACTTGAGCTACTTACGAAGATTCACATTTGGGATCACTAGAGTTCCTTCTAGTGTCATAAACCAATAATTGGCATGTGTTTTCCCTGGCCTTGATTTGCTGAAACTCAAGCAGTGCTGTGCGCAGGTGAAACCCAACGGCAGTTACACATGGCGAATCGCCTGGATCGTGATACAAGTGGAGTTATGGTCATCACCAAGTGCAGAGAAGCCGCTGCAAAGCTCACTCGCGCTTTCACAGAGCGGGAGGTTCACAAGACGTATCTGGCTCTCTGTGCCGGAGCTGCCCAGCCCAGAGGCAGGAAGATGAGGATTGAGTCTGGTCATGGCAGGTCCAGGTATGGAGCGTGGCGTGTCTATGCCATGCACGACATTGGCAGGCGTCTTCCTGGAGGGTCTGCAGTTCGAGACATGGTCACCAGAGTAGAAATTCTCGTAGCCTCTGCTTTGTTGAAGCCGTCGCCATCGCCGGGTGATGCCGAGGTTGTGGAGGTGGTTGTTGGAAATGACGATGAGGTCAGACCTGTGGCAGAGGGCAGCCATGGGGAAGATGTGACTGTGGTGCGTGCCTTTCCAGAAACTGGAAGGACTCATCAGATCCGCTTGCACTGCCAATACTTGGGCCTGCCGTTGTGTGGAGATGTCAAGTATGGAGGCCCTCTTGTCTGGCAGGATGTTAGCTATGACTCCCATGCGTTGCACGCCGAGAGCCTCGCCTTCACCCATCCCATCACTAAAGAGTCTCTCAATGTAGTTGCCCCTTGTCCTCGCTGGGCAGCTCAATTGGGAGTGAAACCCTTCTAGTTCAAAAGAAGCTCGCAAGAAGAATCTTCTCATTATCACTGAATTCCTAATCCTTGATGATGATATTAAGGGTTTCAAAGTTATGGATTACAAACCCGTGTATCATGCAAATTTTACTGAGAAAAATCTACTACTTATTTGGTGATGGAAACAATGCTCGATTTTATTGTTCACTTTTCCACACCTATGGTAAGTGAGGAAAATTGCTTGCTTGCTGCAAGGCCTTTCAAATTAACTAAGTGATATGTGTGATTTTACTTTCACAACGATGCTTGTTTTATCATTATAAAATCTATACTTACTCGAGCACATCTTTGGAGACTAAAAAAATTCTTTAATTTTGAAACCCCTGTTGTCTCCCTCTCTGACTGTAAAGGAGCTCTCTGCTTTCAACAATGTACTAGGCCTTGGGTCCCTCTGGAGTTTCGCTGCAGCGTTTTCGTTTACGAACATTAATCTTGAGAATATCCAAATTGCTGTTGAAGTAGGTTAGCAGCAGCTTATTATTCTAAGGTAGAAACACTAAACGAGACTGTAGTTACAATCATTTTCTTCGGTCATATTTAGCGTAATAAGATAAAAGTGAGAAGATGCAACTTTTACAAGAACGAATTGTTGTAAGTATCGGCACAACTGTCGATTACACCGTGTTCGCCTGTGAATTACAGTGCAGTTCTGAAAGTAAGGATCCCAGTGGGATAAAAATGATACTTTGAGAAATTGGAGCCTGTTGTAGCAGGAAACTTACATTTCAGCCATCTGTTCACCATCTCCCTCTTGCGATCCCTCTGGAAGGTCACTGCCCAAATAAAACCCCAACCTAAATGCCGTAAGCATAGCCTGTCCTGCTTCTGGATAACTTGGATGCTTGGCTATCACTTTCTCAATGGATTCTGGACTCACGTCTGTGGCAAACCTAGTTGATTGCGAATCTCCATAGCAGTGTCTGGAAGCCTGATAGAGAAGCGAGTCTTGAATCACTTGCATGATATGATCATCAGTCCATCCCTCGTCATCCGCCGTCCGCTTCATGGCCAACCAGTCATCTTGGTCAACTGCTCGGAGCCATGCTTCCTCCAGCAAGCTGTGATTTCCACGACAAAATTTGGAACCGGCGCTTGTGAAGACTTGAAATGCACACAATGCCAGCTCCCTCGAGCCACTGTTCAAACAAGCCTCCACTAATTGAACTGGTGACACAACGTCCTCCCCAAGCACCCCTAATTTTGTCGCCACTTCCTGCAATCCCACAGATGACGTAGACCAGGGATAGCCTGATTAATTCTTGCAGAAAAATTTGACATTCAAGCGAGGGACAATAATCAAATAATTATTATTATGCAAACTATTGCTAACGAAATACATTCCCTTAAATAAATAAGTAGTAAAATAAGCACAAAATTGCTTGACTGATCAGGCTTACCTGTACTGCAAGAATTTCCACGTCTGCTTCTAGGCGATGCACTTCTTCCTCGTATCCCACTGCCCCTCCTGCATGAAAACCACATATCATACCAGAGGGTTAACTACATACCACCAACCCTCGTCCCGGGAGTATCCCTACAAAATGCAGAACCAGGTAAGAAATGCTGGTATTACGTTCAAAATATGGTAACACCAAATATTGTCAACTAACCGAACTGATAATACCTAAATAGTGGAAACTTAGTAAGAAATAGAGATGTCTCAATGGAAATCTACACAACCAACAGTGTTATGAATATTGTCACGTATACTCAGGAATGCGTGGAAAAAGTAAGTCAATCATTACCTGCTAATGCTGACAACTTTGCAAGGTACAAGAGCCTCCGTCGGTGGTTAATATTCGGAGGTGCAGACTTTTGGGAGAAGGCCAAGGTATGCAAAGTGCCAGCTGCTTTAGAAAATCTACGCAGAAATAGTTGATGCAACCAAAAAAGTAGAGGGTGTTGCTCGAGATAGGCTGCAACCTCCTCGCCAAATTCTTCTCCAAAACGGAGGAGGCGAGCATACTGGCCTTGTTGATAGCATTGATCAAACACAAAGCGACTGAAACGACCTTCTTTGAGCCCCATGCTTTCTTTCTGCTCAACAAAAAATCAAAGCATTAGTATGTGTGCAGATCTCTAAACCTGACATGTGTGAACAACGGCATTTGAAGCGATAGATTAAAGAATTGGCAATAAAAAAATATAGCAATAACCGCACTGACAAACACAAAAATTGAACAGGCCCCCTACACACTCAGTTAAATGGAGCAAGCAAGGATACAAACAGACCATGAGGGTACGCAAGCGCTTATGGTCATCAAGGTCAGTGCACATTTGAAGGAGGCTCGCAAAAGCTGCATGCCGTCGAGCCAGAGCTAAAAGTGGCGTATACAGCTGCTGCAAGATACTGAGTCTCTGCTGTTCAGCATTTTCACTTCGTCCAGCTTTCTACAATAGCAGCAATCACAATGGCCCTCAGAAAAACTGTAGAATATATGTCCATGGTTTACATGAATGCAACATTCCAAGCAGGATACAATAACATGCGACAGGAGCCCCAACCGAAGGAATACAGTAGTGTTGTTTAATTTGTGGGCATGTCACAACCTGCGTTGCAACTTGAAAAGCATGCTGCTGAAGAGCATTGAGGAGAAGGTCCCTGCGAGTCCAATACTCCATTTGCAATCCTCGATACTCCTCTTCTCGCTCCACTTTAGCAGTGATAGCACCAGCATAGCCTTCCAAAAGAAAATCTGCCGTCTCTTCTACCTGCCGCATCACCTCTGCAGTCAACGTCGGTTCACTCATGTCCCCCTCCACCTTCAGCTCCAGGAGCATGGTCGCGATCTTCCACAACCCAGAACAAACATTCTGTTTGCAGTACCAAGGTGTGATGCCCTCGGGTGAAGGATACCATGCATGATGAGCATCCCGATAGGCTATAGCAACCTGTAGTACAGTGCTACAGGCATGAGCAAGCTCACAAGCACGCTCAATCTGGACTCTTACAGCCTGGTCACGTTGCACTAGAAAAGCGGCATGCTGTTGAATGCACACAAAAAAATCTTCTAGCCCAGATACTCTTGTATAGAAGACCTCCACTTTGTCACGGTCCATAAGAACCACATTATTCCTTCGCGCCTTGTCTCCTACAAGCTGCACCAAGTCCCATATGGCGCCACTCATGTCTCCACCAACATTATACTGCGAGAGCATTGTAGGAGATGTAGGTTTTGGCTGTGCTCGAGTATTGTTAAACTGTCTTAAGGCTACCATGCTTGCAAGCTTCTCCCCGTGCTCCAAAATTTCATTAAGAGATATTTCTGACAGCCACAATTGTCTGCCTTATTATTGTTTCATTGAAGCTAACTACAAAGTGATGCTGAAAATTCAATTAAAACGAGTGAACTTTGCACCACCTAGACTAGCAGGAACCATTTTCAGCAGAACGAGTAACCATGCCACAAATTTCAACATTAGATTAAGCACTCGGATGCCTCAATTGCAGATTCCAGTCAAAACCAGCAACCAGCAGCGCAAGACTAAAACGTACTCTGATTGTTCTGAAGTTCCTCGTGGCACTTCGAGACTGCAAGAAAATTCAGATACTGCTGGTGCCTTTTTTGTTTTTCAGCAAGCTGCGAAGACACAGTCGCAATAATAGCCAACCCAGATCCACCTCCAGAGGCCCAATGCTTTGCAAATGTATCAACCAGTACACGACTGGTACGTGCAAAGACGTTCTTTTCACCGTCCCTTTCAAACGTTCCCGCACGCAGCAGCTTCTCAAATGCTTCACTCCCTTGCCCAGAGCTGAGGAATTGCTGAAACAATCGTCCCACAATAGCTTCTGTTTCTTCGTCCTGTGAAGACCGTGAGACTGCACCACGGTCCATATTGTTACTTATAGACTAGACTCCAGAATAAATAAATGAAGACTACGATGGCGTTGTTGGATGATGCGTCGACAGTGACTCGTTCATTTCATGGCCAAAGCCAACACTGAAATCTTTAAACAGCAAATTTAGAAGTGGAATTTCTTTCAAACATTTGTGCATGTTAACAGTTTGAAATAAGGTTTCGAACATACAAAAATTGGTGCAATATGTGCAGCAGATATTAGTACCAACGATCAAATACAAATGAAGGAATGAGGTATCATACCAGCCTCTGAATTTGATCGCAGCAACGCCAAGGCTTCATCAGATGAATGTTCCAAATGGTCCTCATTTTCGATCTCGAGCTTCTCACTTCCATAACGTGAAAGATTTCTTTTGGGGGGCTCCACCTTTCCAGCCAAAACCACCGTGGCAGGAATGGCCCAAACGCCGGCCTTCTCAGTAAGAACTGACCAAGCCCCTCCATCATCAGCAGGAACTACAGATGCATCCAAGACTCGCCCGGCTCCACAAGCTATTTCAAATTTGTACAACTTGACGGCACCACTTTGAACTACATGAGCGACCGTGGCTGTCCCGTCTTGAGCAAGAATTACAACAGATCCTGCTGGCTGCCCTCCTGTTCGCAAACGTATTGAGTATAAAAATGATTCTTCCTCCACTTGGGCCTTGGGTAGAATGACTTGTGGAGGCGCGTTGCGTTTCACCTCCCCCTTACCCGAGCAAGAAAAATAATGAAGAGAATATTGCAAAGACGTCGAGCTCATTATACTGCCATTGCTAAAAGAAGCCACCAGCATAATGAACTCTTTCCCTGAATCATCGACCTGTAAGTCGAGCAGCCACACTTGTTTCTGTCCCGAAAAATCCGACATGACGACCTTGTTGTTTGAGATGTCAAAAGTCCAAGCTTTAGAAACCTTCCCTCTTGCAGTAAGATCCACTTGCCAGCATTCAATACTTTGCGCTGTCAACAGCAAGAACTCACGAGAAGCTCTCTGAGACGGTGATCGCCAAACAATTCTCCTCACACTGCTGGTATCAGCCACGAAAATGCTGAATCTTACTTCGGCAACCGTTATGTCACGGACTATCTTCTCCCGCAGTATACCCCCAGCACTACAATCAAATCTCCAGAAGTCTCCATCAGATCGGCTTACAATAGCTACACATGAGCCTGGCATGTCTGCTGCCGATGCTTGCATAGATGTCACTCCTGGGGCACCTCGACTCGTCCCTGTCCAGCTGCCAGAAATTCTGCGGCTACTTCGCCTCTCGTTATCCAGGGAAGATACCATTGCAGTGTCTTCGGATTCCATGCTGGTGATTACCGATTTATTGCCATTAGTAAATGCATCAGGCCAGTAAAGCAGCGCTAATGATTTGCTGGAGCACATAACCACACTCACCTCATCACAACTTTTGTAATGGGCCTCTAAATTCTCATCCGTCCAATGTGGCACTAGACTAACAAGCCACGTCTCATCGGTGCTCAGCATTCCCAATACATGCCGTGGCATGTTCAAGACGCAGCTCTGGCTACTATGAAGGTGATTCCAAACATACAACTGGTTTCCTTGCAGAACCCAGGACAATCCACTTCTCCCATCCATGCCGCCTTGTGATCCAGCTGCTTCTGCAAAAGAGTATCATTGCGTCCATTAGTAAGATATGCAAACGCAGCCTACACAACCTCACGAGTTAACACATCCATTTAGCAATAGAAAAATGCAAAGGTTAAAAACACCAAAGCTTTGTACCTCCTGTGGCGAGCGTAGCATCGCTGTGAGAAATCCGCAGCTGCAGAGGCAAATCCGACACAAACACTGGCTGATTGCCATTAGCAGCAGCACCTATCTCGGTAGATCGAATAGCAACGCTTGCCCTGCAAGTGCAGAAAGTCTTTAAAAAGCATTCTCCCACGTACACACATCATGACCTAATTGACATAAATTGTTCTGCCATGATAGACATTCAACCACTACCTGGATCGCCACTGATCCAATCGACTGAATCAGCTCCTATACCGACAGAGAACTTGAACAAGATAGAAAGCATCAAAATGTGCATGCATTGAGTCATCATGACCAATCACTCAAATCCAAGACGGATACCTGGCGACATTGGGAGCAGGAGCGGGCCACAGCGACAACGAGGAACGCGATGGGGCAACGGAGGACGGCACCAGCGAAGATGGCGTCCCACCAACGTCGGCTCCGCCATAGCCTTCCCTCTCTCTCTCGCGCACTCGAATGGCGGGCTTCCTGGCGCGCCCCGGAGTGAACATTGTGTGAACTTCTCGCAGGCCAAACCGAGAGATTGATCAGCACAGAAATAAATCCACAACTGCAACAATCGCCTGCCAGGCCCACGCCTAATCCACCATCCCCATCGTCGTCACCAAGACGCCACCGAGAAGCACTGCTAAGGAGAACAGCAGCAACTCCCCCTAAAACCCTACCATGAGGATTTGAATGGGATTGATCGGACAAAAGCAGGGTTCTAGGGAGGCACCAGGCTGAGAGCTAACTTCCAGCTAAGGTAGGAGCACCCATAAACGTCAAACTAAGGGTTTTGAACATGATGACTGTTGATAGACAACTAGCAAATTGTAGGATTTATTAGGAACAGAAAAAAAATGAGTTTGCAATTTTAAATATATTATTTGGATACTATGAGAATAAGTTGTGAATTTTTAAAGAGCAAATTGTCATTGCACCCATAACCACTTTTAAGATTTCATGTTCACATATTGTACATCCTCATCATTACATTTATTCATTTCCACAAATTTTCCAAGACTTCAGAGGTGACGATTATGGGGACACTGACGCTTATGGGTGTTCCTACCCTAATAAAGAGGGAATCGAGAGAGAATAGGGAGGGAGGGAGGGGTATTTTATAACTCTGCCCAAGTATAAGAAATACACTACACCAAAGGAATTAGGCATCTTTGTTTGAAAAAGCAAGAGGCTTCAATTAGATTTTAGGTACATTGTTGAGCCTCTAAAGCTTCATTTTTTGGCCCAAGTTTGTACTAGGCTTATCATAGTCTTTTTTCCCTAGTTGTTTTCTACCTTTTTCAATAAGGCACCGTATGATTGCACATATTGTATAAATTATCCTCTACATTTATCATATTCTATTTGTTATTCATTGAATGATTTCAATATGAACACTAAAAGAAAACATGCTTTTTTTTTACATTGGGCAAAAAACATGTGTGTTTTTTGGAAAATGTCTTTTTGAAATTCTAGATTCCGAAATACCGGAGCAGTCCATGTTCAAGACTTGCAACATATAAAAAAGTGTGCATGTTGGAAAAAATAGCAACATGTCAGCTAGAACGTAGACGTTCATCAAAACATTGGAGTGGACATTGCAAAAAGCGTGATTGCCATGCTGGCAGGTAATTACAATATTACATTGGGTAACTTTTCTAAAGTTACTGTGCGATTTTAGGGTGAAAATCCCATCTAGTATGAATACAACCGTCTCCAAGAAGTCCAGCGTCTAATCAAACGTCTAGTCCAATGTCTACAGAAATGTTTCTGACACGTTGACAAGGGGAAGGTGGTTAGAGTGGATAACTTTTTGGAAGTTATTGTGTGATTTTAGGTGAAAATTTCAACCTCAATAAAAACCATAGTTTGTTGTCACTTCAACGTTTACTAAAACATCAAAATTGACGTCTCAAAAAACATCTTTCATACATTGTCAATAGAGTAAGGGGTTCACTGCAATTACCCTTATAAAGGTTACTATGCAAGGGTGGGTAAAAATACTAGCCTTGGTAAAAACAACAATGTGCTGGAATTAAACATTTGCTAAAACATCCAAACCAACATAAAAATAAACATTTCTGACACATTGTTAGGAAGGTATTGGTTTCACTGTGGATAACCTTTTGGAAGTTACTATGCAACTTTGGGTAAAAATCCTGACCCTTGTACAAACCACAATTTGGTGTAAATGGACGTTCACAACAACATTAAGATTGACGTCAAAGAAAACATCTCTGACACACTGTTAGTGCGCAGGTTGATGTCACTATGGGTAACGTTTTGGAAGTTACTATGCATGTTTGGATAAAAAATTTGGCCCTAGTAAAGGCCATAATGCATTGAACCAAAAGTCTATTTGAACATCTAAACCAACTTCCACAAAATGAACTTTGGCGCATTGTTAGTACATGCTTGGTTTCATTGGTGGTGATTTCTTGGAATTCACTGTGTGGATTAAGGGTGTAAATCTTGGGCAACGTCAAATGCTCAATAAAAGGGGCATGGTTGCTTATGATCACAATACCATAATTAGCGCTCATTAATTGTGAAAGCAAGTTCCGTAAATAGAACAATTATTTCACTATTACATCAAACCTGCACATGCATCTAACAAGAAAGTTTTGCCTAGCTTATGCGTAGTAACACCGCATGATCATGATGGTGTTTTCAAAATCAATTAGTAAAATTGAAACTTTGTTGCAAGTGATATCACAATCACTTGAGCACATAGTGCCTACATGCTCAAGACAACATTGCATTCATGCAAAGTGCCCCTCCTTTTATAAACCTTATAAATGACTTCCATGTAAACATACCCTGAAACATAATGGCCACTGCATGTAACATTTAGAGGGGGTTTAGGGCATTGTGCTAGCTAACCACTCTAGTCGTCTGCTATATTCCAATCCTCTTCCGCGTTCCCTTCTTCTCCTATTTCGTCTATTGTGGCTGTCACATACACACCACTTGTTGTATCTGGTCTTTTTCTAGGTTCCGCTTCCACTATCACAGGGGTTAGACCTCCAAAACTTGCGTTGTTACCAATGTCAATGACAATAGGCCAACGCTGTAGTTCTAGCAGTACTGTATGTCGACCCCGCACATCTGTTCTACATATAACTTTCCATCCACTTCTTTGTAGATCATTAGAAAAGAATACTTGTTGGCAATGCAATGGAAATGCAAACGAGTTCGCATTCACACAATTGTCCATGCGATTGAAGCTGGCTATGCTAAAACCATATTGGTCACATTCAACAGTTGGAAAATGTGCATTGCTTGTGCTCTTAAACCAATTGCATAGCAATACTATGGTGCAGTGATTACAATAATCCAACTCCAAAATTTCTTCAATGTATCCCACATAATCCGCTGTACACTCAAGGGGTCTTCCATTGGAAATCCTCCATTGCAGCTGTTTAGTGAATGATGCTACCACGCATAAATCTCAAGTGACAAGCCCCTCCTATGAACTACAAGCTTGGAAGTGCATCCCAAACAAATGCATTTGTTGATGGAATGTTGCATACCTCTTTGATGGATGCGTATATTCAACGACTTCATCTTCAACCTCTTCCCCAACATTCTGAGTACTCTTGACGTATACATGTAACCAGTCAGCAAACATAGGTAGGTTGCACAATTCTTGAAGGTATCTTTGCTACGCAAATGGGCATTGACGGTGAAAGCAAACATGATAAGCCTTGCGCTCCTTCCATCTGCGTGCCTTTGCAGTGATGTATTTCTTGCGACAAATGCCATGATTTTATAAAAGACCGGACATGCTGCTAATATTAGCAAGTGTTGTTGTTAAAGATATGAAGTGGGATTCATAGAACGTTAAAACTAACATTTTCCTCTTCCAATTGACGTCAACTCAAACATTGTAAGCATGGTTGTCTTCTTCGACATGGCAACAATTTGACAAACTTGACGTCACAGACGGACAAAAGACCCTCTGTCCATCTAGTAGAGTTAATTTTAAAGTTGACTTTTAAATAAAACACTTTCTTTTTCCAATCTTAACATATTAATGTTTTATTTTATTAAAATATATCAATTCAATATACACTTATTAGATTCTACATTTTGGATCATATTTAAAGTAGATTTTCAAATAATCTCAGCTGTAAATAGGGCCTTATTAGACAAGATTGTCACTCATACTTGACACTTGTCATGCGCGACATCAGACGTCAGATAGACAACACGATAATTAGACCCAAAAATGTGTCCAACAAAACAACTCTGATAGTTAGTGCTACATTGATCATCTAATGATGGGCATGAGTGTTGTTAGAGATGTCTAATAAAATGTTCTTTATTGCATATGTTTATAAATACATTAAGCTGTCTTAAGTGACATAGCCATTGTCATTCTATAAAACATGCCAACCATCTCAATATAGGTATACAAGTTTTTTGTGATGTACAACAAGACAAATCATGGTGTATTTTGTTGTCAACAATAACATCTGCTTAACATGGACTATGTCATGACTGTTGCACTAGGTAACCACTTCTAATATATGTAGGGTTCAATGTACACTTACTCTCGCCATGGCTCTAGACATGCCGGGTTGTCAAGCACAAACAAATGCGCATATCCACACACAACATGTCAACATTTGACATCTTCCTCTTCTCTTCTCATTAGGCTTCAGGACCTTGTCATTCATAGTTGCATCCTCATCTGCATCCCACACACAATGAAGTGTTGACTTGTGCTGCTTCATATACTCAATGCAAAATCCAAGAGCATCCTCCATGCAATACTCCTCCCTATGCTCCATTCTAGATGCGCATATGTCCTCACGTAGTCCTTCAGCATCTTCATGTACCTCTCAATTGGATACATTCACTAACAGGGACCGACCCGCAAATGAAGAGTTGATCCACGAGATGTATGGAGAGGTGTGTCATGACATTCAAGAATGTCGGTGGAAACACCTTCTCTATCATACATGATGCCATAATGACATTCTCCATCAGCTCTCCCTTGCTGTCTTTTAGCATGTCTTTCTCGCAAAACTTTTGAAATACTCAACACATTTTTATGATTGCTTGGAGCACACTTTTGTCCAATAGGTTTTGAATAGCCACAAGAAGTATCTACAACAAATGACAGGGAATTTTGTGGTCCCACATCAATGACTATGCACTGCAATGTTCTAGAGGAGGGGTGTTTATGTGAAAGCACTACACTAAATACCATTTTGTGTTTAAATTCTGAACATCTATGAACGCAATGTTGTCTTTAGATTGACATGGAGACATTGATCTAGACATCCAATGCAATGTAGGAATGACGTATACATGTAACCTACATTATAGTTTATAACATTTCCCAATAAGATCTATTACATTGAGTGTCAATGGTAAGTTTTCTTGAATGTTAGAATAGAAATAAATCTATTGCTTACAACATGTTTATAGACGTCAAATAATCAAAGGAAATGTAAGAACATCATTTGTGATTACCTATTGCATGAAGACATGGTAGTCATGTGTCTTCAAGTAATGAAGTTTCCCATCTTTGAGAAGCTTGTGAATTGCTCCCACAAAGTTTGTTGGAGTGCAAAATGTTTGATATTATTTGCACAAACTCTCTTTGCTTGTCTAGCTTCAATACATACGATGCATGCAACATGAAGAACTCGTGACCATGTTGTTCTAAGTATTGCAACTATAGCTCCTCTTGCATTTCCAAATCCTCCACATCTTACCAACTTCTGAGGTTGTCATTCAAGCCTAATAGAGTCTTCAAGATGTTCTTGCAATAATTTTTCTCACAATGCATGACGTTTAGAACGTGCCGGACCATCAGATGCTGCCACCATCAAAACCTATGTCTATTAGAATGCAAAGGAAAACAACGAAATGCTCACCCAAACTTGTGGACATCTTATACACCGGTTTAGGACGGCAATTTAATGTATTGTTTGACATCTGCTAATGACAAATACGTTATTTAGAACATCTAGAAAGATGTCTATTGTGGTGTAACAATATATTTAGCAATCATAGCATACAACACACTATTTTTGCCAACATATTTTGTAATACCTTCCATAACGGGGCATTATGATTTCTAATATTGAACTGTACAAGCATTTCTAAAATAGGCATGTGATGGGACATTCTTTGTGGTAGTAATCTATGTTTTTGCCAATTTCAACAATGGCTAATGCATGTTGCAAATTCCTTTATGAATATCACTTTAATAAATCTATGGCTAGAAGGTGCTACCAAATTCAATTACCTGCCAATACAGGAGTTCAAAGAATGCGCTCAACTACTTTATACCTGTGAGGTGTACAAGGTTGTCTTTGCTGGCATCCTCTCGACAGCCTATGTCCAAATATTCTTTGGCCTTGCTGCATACGCAATGATGTCTTCTCCTGTAGTTGTCCGAGGGGGTATCCAATCTTCATGTTGGTAATTGAACTCTATATTGCCGCAATATGGGTGGGTTCAAGATAAATACCTGCGCATGCCACTATAAACAATTTTCATGTCTTTTGTTGTCTTATTTGGTTGCAAGTCCTTGGTCTTTGCCATCCTTGAATCTGTGTCGGGCCCACAACATGGACAACCTTGATATCCGTTATAGCATAAACTAGAGATGAGGTCATATGTAGGAAAATTGGAGATTGTCCACATCAGCAATCCTTGCATTGTGAAGCATCTTGAACCCTTGAGTTGCAAATAATCCAATATTGGAACGCCTCGCCACAAAGCGTGCAACTCTTGCAGTAACGGCCGTATAAACACATCAATATTTTTTGTCATGGGGGACTAAGCACTTGCCTGATATGAGGATGTTGAGCAAGATCCAAAACTTCTTGGTGACAAACTACAGCTCCAACTTGTAAATCAATATCAGTATCAACCACGTTGACTAGTTGGTGTTGCTAAGTTTGAATGGATTGACACCGTCTAACGCCAAGGCCAAACATATGTTCCTACATTTGGCTCCAAAGGTGTTAAAGGCAATGTCTGTATCAACATGCTTCCACGCTAGACTGTCCACCACAGAGCGCATGATGTTGTTTGTGTTGACATGCTTAGTGTAGCCAATTAACATGCCAGTGATCTCAAGGGACCTCCACATCCGTTTCAGCCTTAGTATGAGGGGAAAGTGTCAAATAACCTTTGCAAGGATAGAATCTAATCCGTCCATCCAGCTTGACTTGGAGAACTTTGAACAAGCCTCTAACTCTGCTTCATCACCTTCAAACAACATGCATCCGTCTGGGCATGCATGGATGTTATTGTAGTCTAGATCCAATTTTGGAATGGTCTTTCTAGCCTCGTAGTGATTGCTTGGTAGCTTGTTACCCTTTGGCAAGAAGTCATTGCCAAAAAGCATAATAGCTCGTCCACAAACTTGTTGCTGACACCAAAAAGAAAGCACATATTCATGATGATAATTGTGGCAGACACCACACTTGTCTTTGAACCTGCGTACTGGCATTATAGCTAGCTTGTACATCTCATGTAACATCTCCACAATGTCGCTCCTAGTGTTATCCTCTTCTGGCAAGTTTGAGTTGGCTAGGGATTGTTGGTGCAATTCATCTACACGGTCATGTGCATCCATAACTTGCCTTTGCATGTTGTGGTACTTGTCTATGACAATGTCATCGTCAGCTAAGGGAACTCCCCTTTGAATATAAGGCAACGTTGTTACTTCGGGCAAGTTGAGGCTGTTGGACAGCATGAACGGACGGACAAATTGGACAGCATGGACAGACGGACGGATGAATCAGACCGCACGGGCGGACATGTCCATCCTCTCACATTTTTAGGGCATTTTTAGGGTGTTTGACCTAAAAATGGAAGAATCAAATCATCATTTTTCATTTTTATTATGTGATATGGCTTTGAATCCAAGTTTTGACTTCATATTGGCAACAATGAGTGTCACTAGCATGTGCAAAGTAAGTTTTTTTAATCATTTTGTATTATTTTATATAGTCAACTATGAGCTGACTTCATCGGACGGACCATGACCTCAATCAAATACTTTAGGCGGACAGGCAGACAAACGTGCAGGCGGACGGGTGGTCCAATGTGACAACCATGATATAAAGCATGTCATCCTCAAATGGAGCATTATCAATATTGGTGTTGCCAAAGTCATCAAGGTTGTTCACAACAACATTGTTGTTGGAAGCAATATCTTCAACCCAAATACTACTGGGTGGAAACCCTTCTAGTGGATCTCCACCTATCATGGATTTTGTCAAAAAATGGTCTCTGCCCACGGTTGCATGGTGTCTTTGAATGATTTCAATCCACTTATGTTGGCCACCGTGACAATCCTTACACGTGCATGGATAAGACTTGTAATTGTTGGTGGTTGATACAAGCAATTCTTTCTGCAGTATATGGTCGCCAACGGAGATATGGCGCAAAGTCCGTCCATCATTGGCAATGCGCACTTTCACACCGCAGCTAGACATGATAAAGGGGTTGATACTTGCTGTAGAGTCACATTTACACGTACAATTGTCTATATTAGCACTTTTAGTAGAAACAACAATCCACAACAATTCAAAATTTCCTTACACTTGGATAGCACTCACATGCTGAAATAGCTTGCAATGTACAACAGTATGTACATTAGAATAATCACATCAACTCATGTGACAAAATAGACATCTGCTGGATGTAACGTCAGTAGTAGCAGCACGTGTGACACATCCATGTTCCAATAAACATCAATGACAATGCATCCATGTCTACATGGATTTCTTGAAGTTGTGAGACAAATAATACTTGACATACTCAATCTTTGACTCCTACATGGTGGGTCACTTGGATGCCCTACAAATGCACCACCACCTGGAGCATAGCTTCATATCATAAATGAATCAATAAATTGCCTAATAGTTTAGTATTCACAAGTCTTGAACCTCCAGAGATCCCTCTCTAACTCTTCCTTGTCTTTTGCTTGCATAGCTTGTTCATACAAATAATTATCATAATCGGCCTCCCAACTATCAAATGGATAACATCCAAGGTAGGCCAACAACATGCTATACAAATTACTATGGTAGACGTCATCTATCATGTCTGGCATGAAATCCTTATTAGACAAAAGACTTTGTTCATAAAGAATCATGTGGTCTTTATGCCTAAAGGCTAATTGTTTGAGGGATTTCGCATATTCTATGTTACAATTTTCAAAGGAGTGTGGTTCATATGAATCTCCAACTTCTCCCACAAGCTCAAAAGTGGAAATTGAATCCATGTCCATTTCATAACTTTCAAAGGGGTATGGTTCATATGGATCTCCCACTTCTTTGATAAACTCAAGAGAGGAAAAAGAATCATTGTCCATTTCCATTTCAGTTGTTCTCGCACCTCTACAAAAACTCAGGTCCATGCTTGTTAAAACCCACCCAACATGCCACTATGAGCATGCTTAGCGCACCCGCTAGATATTGTTCAGTAGAATGTTTGAGTCAATGCCCAAATGTTTGAAGAAACATCAATCACAATGTTGTAACAAACATCATTGACAATTGCATACAAGGCAAACAATCTAGTTATGAGGCTAAATACAATACTGTCCTCAAATCTATGTTTATGAGAAGGTTTAAAATAAAATTATTCAAAGTGAACCACTACCTTGCCTTGCTAGCTCATAAACTATTGCTAATCTTGAGGACAATCTATGACATCTAAAACAATTGATACCCATTGAAGCCAAAAAGCCAAATAATACTAGGCAAGATTTGAAAGGGGTTTTGGCCTGGATCTAATATTGAAGGCAAGCCTGCAAGGCCAAAAAGATCCCTAAGTGTTGTCCTCCATTGCCCCTCCCATCAAATCAATTTCTACAAACTAATAAGATTCAACCATATTCTACATATATTTTCAACTAGGCAATTGCAATAATCACATATAGAAAAAAGATAAAAAACAAAAAGTGAACCAAGTTGCGCCAATCTAAGGGAGGGACCATCTACAAAAAACAAAAGTGTGTATCTTGATGACAGACTTGACCACGAGTCAATAGTATTCACATAATGGAATACGGATAATGGGATTCAATGTAACCACCTACCAGCCCCAACATAAACAAATAAGCAATCCAAATAAAAAAAATCCTTGACATAAATATCCATGTGATACCAATTGAATTAAAATGCACGATGGTCACATCAATTACCATATTATATAAACTGAACTAAATAAGCACTCTCTACTTCTTTCTAGTCCCTCCTTTTAATTCCCAAGCACTCAAACCACGCAATGATCAAACATAAGCAAATTCTTCTCTTCCACCCAAGTCGACACCTGATCCCAGCATTCCCCAGCATTAGCCTTGGAAAACAAACATTGAAAAAAAGAAACAAAAGCAAGGACCGTTACATCTGCCCCAGCCCAACGTAATCAAACTAGCATTCTAAATTAAAAGGGTTCCTTAATTAACATAATTATCCATTTGATCCCAATTTAAATCAACAGATGTGGTGGTCACATGAAACTTTGGATTATAAATTGGATTACATAAACACCCTTCATTCAACTCCAGCCTTCCTTTTAATTCACCAAACATTCATCCCACAAGATTAGCAAACATAAGCAAACTCTTCTCTCCACTCCATCGACACTTGATCCTAGCATTAAACATCTTTTGCTTTGGAAAATAGTCATTGCAAAAAAAAAAAATACAAATGCAAGTGTTAAGGCCGTGGAGTTGCACCTGAGCAACATCTTCACCAAGTTCTTTGGCTAGATTATGCAACAGATATTCAAGCACGTCAGTTTCCCTTGCAGCAACAACAGCATCAACCTCTTCTAGACCATCTGCGGCTTGAAGATCCGCGGCATTTTTGAGAAAATCCTTGACAACCAGAAGAACACCTCTGTCACGGCAGTGACCAAGGCTTGAGTTTTTTGGTAGCAAGCGTTCCGCGTGTATGGGTACTATAGTAATAATTTGATGACTAGCTTTGCAAAACACAAGAACAAGCTAATACTGAATTTGTTCATGGAAAGTCTAAAATAGCTAAATTAAAGGATCTAAGGTCAAATATAAGGTAAACAACACTCAATTAAGGAAATGTAAGGATAAGGTTATGACAAAGGTATATCAAATTGGAAATTGGGATAAATAGAAAAGTGCATACTTTTTGTGTGTGAGTTTTAGTAACTACAAATTAGTCCAATTAAGTTGAATGCAATCCCATGCAAATGTTGTATTTCTATCTCAAAACATACAAAGGGATTTTGGGTAATTGACATTTATTAATAACAAACATTAGCAATAGTCTTTGACAATAGTCACGATCAGTGTCCAAATAGTCCAAAGCAATTGTCATTGATTTTATGTTGTGTCATTACAACAAGGCAATAGTCTGGCAGTGAGTATCTGTCAGTTACCATGCGTCAATCTTATCATTAAATATCCACATATAAGGCCAATTTAATTAATTTCCATCCTTAACCTTTTCTGCTTTCAACATGTCTATGGCCTAGTTCAAAAATGATTCAAAAAAGAATTAATCAATTGCCATCTTCATTCTTTTGTATTATAGCCATTTGCTTTCACTATATGTCATATAAACTAATCAGTCAGTCTTGATCTCTATAGAATAATTCTATTCTGTCCCTGTTAGTCAATAATCATTCCAATTAGTCAATAGCTAATTCAATTTGATCACAAAATATTGAATCTACTTCTATTGCCTCAATTTTCTATCACATTCCTATGATCACTACAAGGATAAACAACATTTTCTGTCAATTGCCATCAGCTTCTCTTTGCAGTATCTTGCAATGTTTAGGAACTTGTACTTAGCTATAATCTCATGCTTAGGCTTTACACTCTAGGCTATAGCTTTTCTCTTTTGCTCCAATGTTCAATCATAAAAAGGCACACGCAGAGAATCACTCTCAGATCATGGCCATCATCTTCTTATTCATGTATCACATTAATTCATCTCCATCATCACAATCAGATTATAGCCTTTTTCTTTGATTTAACAACCCGAGCTATATCCTCACAAACTTCAATTAGAATTACTATCCACTCTAATAGTTTTCATACTATTTCTCTCATAAGCATCTCACTTCTTTAATTCATTTTATGCATTGAGTTTTACAATCACAATTCTGTCAATTGCCTTGAGCATTTCACTCTCTAAAATACTTGCATGATCTCTGTCAATCAACCAGCAATGATCTGGATTACTCCTCTTGAGTATATCCTTTTCAGTCTATTGCCTTGGCTATAATAAACTCAAGATCGCATCTTACTAACAACAAGGCATTCATTCACAAATAAACAATTGGCCATTGCCTTAAGCTCTCAATCATTGAGGCACTCTCATAGAATAGCCTCAACTTTTGTGAACAAGAAGATTTACTTTAGTCCATTATGTTGCCTCTCTCAGGCTGTAACTAAACAATTACACTCAAGCTATAGACTAGTGGGTAGTTGCAAGAATGACTTACCAGTTTTGTCTCAAACACCCTTAAGACCGGTAGTATAATGTAGTACTATGAGCTTTTGAAATAATTTTTTAAAATAAAATAAAATATGGACAATTTGTAAAGCACTTAAAATAGCATACTTGTGAAGCTTTAGATCTAGCAAAACTTCATTTTAAAAGTTATGCACAAAAATAGAGGGACATAAATTACCAACAAAAAGCCAATTTCTTTCTTGCTTTTTAGAAAATAGTAAAATAATTCAATAAAACAAAATAAAAACTGGCCATTTGAGAACCCATTAAACGCATTCACATGGTACAATTGCTTTGCTGGGGAATTTCTTTGTGTTTTGCTAATGAAGGGAGATAGGATGCCCACTTTGAGACAATGTAGATGCCATGGAATTTATAACTTTGCAAAACCCTTCTACAAATGCATGTAAGCATGCTCCATAAATAACATCCTTGATTTATAGCCCTAGAAAAGCATTTTTGGACCCAAAATAGTATTAAAAACTCCAAAAATGACCAAGTTAGACAACTATTTTGGGGCTGCTTAAAAATAGCAAAATAATTTTAAAAAACACCAAAAACTTATTGAATGTCAATAACTTGCATGTTCACATTTTGCTAAAAGAAGAAGTCAATATGACTTCTTTTGCAAAAGTTACAAGCAAAAAACAAGCCGCAACAAGTGAGGGGGACACAATGTAGTACATGTCATTCTTACAATCACCTTGGTATACTCAGTCACTGAGTTACAATCGGCCATTTCTTCAAATATACACATTAAATCAATCACATCAATTGAATCATAACAACTAAATCAATTTACTCACACAACAAAGGTCTTGCAATCTCCAAGCCAAATATACAAACACACATATAGAATATTGCCTTCCACAATCACAATAGATTGGGCGCAATCATATTATAAACATAAAAATGAATACTACAAAGAAACAAAGAAACTGCAAGGGAAGTCAGATTTAAATTCTACTCCAAGTAAAAATAAGAAGTCAATAGCCATATATGCTTTCCAAAAGTTATTTTCCCGTATCAACTTCCCAACTACTTAATCGTTTATAGCCTAGTGTCCATTCATAAGACAATTGACTATACATTCACACTATACTTCAAAATTGGTATGCATTTTACTTCCATTTACACTTCAAAACTCCAATGCAAAACCAAAAAATAAAAGTGTCAATCATAGGTACTGTGGGAGCCTAGAAACCAAGGTTTGAAATTGTTCAAGTAGATTCAAAGTAAGGAATCCATTCTTAACAAAAAAAAATTGCTTTCATGTGTGGAGGAAATGGTAGAAATATAGATTAACAAAAATATACAATTTCTTAGTTAAATAAAAGGGTTAAAGAGAAAAACTTAAAGTTTCGTCCCTAATCTAAATTTGGCATCCGGAATAGTCGACCGAGAGCGATATAGAGACTTTGGTGAAACCATAACCAAATTCGGACATAAACTAGGCGCTAACTGACACTATCAGAAGCCAAAGGGCAATGCCAAATGGATAGAAACTCCTCATGATCATTTCAATAGTCACAACGGTCAACTTAATGTCTCAAGAATTTGATTCAAAAAGAAGGGGAATGGAGGTCATTTCTCACTCGTTTCATTTCTCATCTAGATCATGTTGCAATTAAGGAGTTGTGCTATTATGTGTTTGCTAGGACAAATGAGTTTAGAGTGTTGTGGTTTCTATTTCTAGTGCACCAGGAAAGATGGTGAAGGTAGGGAGAGAAGAGGAACCTCATCCGGTTCCTCTCCGGTCAGTGATCCTCGCCTTGCTTGAGAGTAAAAAGGATAGAGAACTCTTGGATGTGGATTTGCAACAAATGCACTACAAAGGAGATTGTCCAAAATGACCAAAAAAATGTCCAAATCAACATGGCTAAACTTATAGAATTTGTCCAATTTGACAATTTTTTGTCATTTTAGACACATTTAGTCAATTTTGACATGTGAATTAGGACACAATTTCTTGTAGTGATTGGCTGCCGTGGCTTAATTCAAACTTTGTGGAGTCTGAAAGATGAGAAGATGGTGCGGGAATTGATGGCGGATCCATCCAACAAAAAGGAGTAAATTGTGAGAGCTTGATCATCTGAGTGGACAATTGAAAATTAGTGTGCGGTATTGTGAGTGCTCAAATCTCCCCCTCGCAAAGTAAGTGCAAGCACAACCAAGTTCTAAGAAAAATGGGCAATTGAGCTAAACACAAGAGGATAGCAAGAGAGTGGTTTTGGTTGTAGATTTCCTACTAAAAGATGCCTTCCAAGCAATGGATCTTTTCTTGACAACTTCTACAACATACAATGATGAGCAAAATAGAACTACGTACCTAAATAATCAAACGTCGTTTTGACGTGGACTAACCAAAATAGGAAGTAGGAGTGATCATACCTTGTCTTGGGGTGGGCATACCCTATGGCGTTGTTGATGATGGTCCCTATGCGGTTGTTGGGCAAGTTCTTGGGGTGCGGATACTTCCAATGGTAAGTACTTCTCAATCGCTGACAAATAATCACAATGTACTAGTGAGTTGCTGGGGGCATATCCACTAGTGCACCGGTTGACACACCGTACTTATAACAAATAATCACAACGTTGGATACATGCCCGGAAGAGGGTTGAGGATGACTTTTCCCTCTTTTTTATAACCTCAATAGTATCTAGAACAACACTAAATGACTATTTAGCCCACCCTTAACCAAAATATGACGGGTTTGCTATTCCAAAGGCCGAGCTCTGACACAATCCAAGAGTTTAGCAAATATCAAGAGAATTTTGTGGTTCTAGAAGTGTAGAACTCACTATTCAATCCTTACTATGATGGCTTTGTTGGGTAATGCGTAGTGTGAGTGCTCAAACCTCTTTCTCAAGAAGTAAGCTCAAGCACAACCAGGTTCTAACAAAAACTAGATAATGAGCTATAATAACAAGAGGGTGGGTTTGGTTGTAGATTTCCAATTAAAGATGCCTTCCATGCAACAAATCTTCCTAATGAATCTACAACATACAATGATGAACAAAATAGAGTGTTTCTTTAAGGAATCAAACGTTTAAATGAAGGTGGCTAATTGAAATGGGGGCTTAAGAGATCATACCTCATTGTGGGACTCTACGTAATCAACAGCTGGGTTGTTAATGGCTACTATTCCTCCTTGAGTGTGGATGTGGTGGTGGTAGATCAAATATGTAGTGACTCCACTCTAGGGACGAATAATCACAACATACCAATGGGTGGTTTGTCACAACCTCATCTTTAAAGTGGGTCACTCTATGTGCGTGTGACAAATAGTCACAACATAGAGTGGGCCGGAAGATGGCGTTGCTAAGGTCTTTAGCCACCTTTAAATACTTCTAATGGTATCCAAGGGTGATTGCAAGAATGACCTGTACTACATTCTGTCCCCCTCACCTTCTGCGGCTTGTTTTTTGCTTGTAACTTTTGCAAAAGAAGTCATATTGACTTCTTCTTTTAGCAAAATGTGAACATGCAAGTTATTGACATTCAATAAGTTTTTGGTGTTTTTTAAAATTATTTTGCTATTTTTAAGCAGCCCCCAAATAGGTGTCTACCTTAGCCATTTTTGGGGTTTTTAATACTATTTTGGGTCCAAAAATGCTTTTCTAGGGCTATAAATCAAGGATGTTGTTTATGGAGCATGCTTACATGCATTTGTAGAAGGGTTTTGCAAAGTTATAAATTCCATGGCATCTACATTGTCTCAAAGTGGGCATCCAATCTTTTTTCATTAGCAAAATACAAAGAAATTCCTTAGCAAAGCAATTGTACCATGTGAATGTGTTTAATGGGTTCTCAAATGATCAGTTTTCATTTTATTTTTTTGTATTATTTTACCATTTTCTAAAAAGCAAAAAAAAAATTGACTTTTTGTTAGTGATTTTGTTTTATGCATAACTTTTAGAATAAAAATTCTCTAGGTCTGAATTTTCACTAGTATGCTATTTTAAGTGCTTTACAAATTGTCCATATTTTATTTTATTGAAAAAAAATTATTTCAGAAGCTCATAGTATTTCAAAGTACTACATAGTACTAAGGGTGTTTGAGACAAAACTAGCAAGTCATTCTTGCAACTACCCCCAAGGTGACTCCTAATGATGCCTTCCCCCACTAGCGGCTAGTATATGACAGGTTTGCTATCTCAAATGCAAAACTTTGACGTCAAAGACTTTAACCCTTGAGCGCCCAAGGGACATTATAATGTCTTTCCAAAAGTTGGGTCAACGCAAGTTTGACTGGGGTAATTTCATTGCTCCTTTGATGAAACCACCTCCAATCAAGCCCATCACAATGGAGATGATTCCTACTAACAATTTGTATGGTTTCAATCTTGTAAATTGTATTTTTCAATTCATAGGGGCACATTGATTGCAAGGAGGTATGTCTAAATTGGATTTTGAGTTGGACGCTTAGGGGTTAATCAAGGGTTGTAGCTTAGTCTGAGACAATTTGGAAATAATTACCTTGGGTCAACCTAGGTTGGTGGAGGTATTGAATGCCCCTTCATTCTTGGTCTTTTCTTTCTTTTTTCTTTTCTAGGTGCACAAATTTCCAAGGAGGGGGCTCCTTGTCAAGGGCAGCACTCCGGCCTTCAAGGCTAGCTAAGTTGAGGATTGGTGAGGGCCAAGTTGAAGACCAATTGGGGTCCTAGGGCCGGGTATCAATGGAGGGAGCCCGAGTAATGGCAGGGGCGTTGGTCAACGCCAATCGTGGGGGTTGGAGCCGAGACACTGATCAGTGGAAGGTAGTCTGGAGGGGGTAAGGAAGCAGCTGATTGGAGAGCTAGATAGCAAGCTTTGAGAGCTGGGACACGGCCAAGCATGAGAGCTAGGCAGCCGAGAATTTGAAAACTTGCAGCTAAAAAAGGGGAGCTAGACAGCCAGAGGACCCTCAAAGCTAAACATCTAAAAAATGAGAGCTGGTCAATTGAGGGATGAGAGCTAGAAGGTGAGAGGACTTGAGAGCTGGACATCCCAGAATCAAAGGTGAGGCAGCTGAAGGAGAGCTAGACAGTTAAGGGCCCCTCAAAGCTCAACAGTCAAGAATTGAGAGCAGCGCAGCTGACTGGAGAGCTAGGCAGCAAGGATTGAGAGCTAAGCAGTCAAGGACTTGTAGGCTTAACATCAAAGCATGGAGAGCTAGACACGGCCAAGAATGAGAGCCTGGCAGTTTAGGACTTGAAAGCTTAATCAACCAAGAATTGAGAGCTAAGCAGTCGAGACTTGAGAGCTTAACATCAAAGAATTTGAGAGCTAAACAGCCAAGGGGATCCTCAAAGCTGAGCACCACAACCTCAAGTTAGGGCGAGGATTATGTGAGAATTTTTGTGGAATTGATTAACACTTATTTAGTGCTTACTTCTTTTGAGCCACTTCCGTTAAGAAGGAGAGATGGAGAGTCGATTCAAATGAATTAACAAGTAGTTTGGATATGGGGTGAAACTTGCATTACAAGGTAAAAGTAGGGTATGGGATGTGTGGGAATTTTTGTGGAATTAACTGACACTTACTCAATGGTGACCCCTCTTGGTATTACATTTTCATTTTAGGGCAAACGAGGGTTAATTAAAAAGGAATAGCAAAACATTTGGTTTTTAGGTGAAACTTTTGCTACAAAGTAAGGGTAGGGTCAGGGTTACTTGGGATTTTTTGTGGGATTAATTGACTCTTATTCAATATTAACCTTGTTTGGATTCACATTTGACAAATGTGGCCAACTAAAGAGCTTTTTTGATCCCATACTAAAAAAGCACTTATGACTCATGCTCTGCCAAGGTGCCCCCATGAATTCTTGTGGAGGCATTGGACAAGTTTTCAGTGCTAACCTCTTTTGAGTAATGCGTGACTTTGTGGGGAATGGGTGAATGGGCAATGAATATGTATATCCTTGTCAGTTTGGTTTTAACACAATGTTGAATTGCTCAAGGGTTCTTATAGAGGAGAGAAGTTAGTAGATTTAGTGTCTAGAAAATAGAAGCCACGTATGCCGTTGTAAACCCTCAGATAAACACTAAAAAGAAATGAGCGCCTATACTATTTGGCATGAACTTGGTCTTAATTGCAAACACTTGTGGTTCTACGTAATATAGAGTCAAATTTTGTTATGTGTTGTGAGAAATCACTTACTTGCATGCACTCTTTGATGCAAACCGCCATTGTTGCCACTCCACAAGCATTTCACGGCGCAACCCACACTCACAATCACCCAGCAACCACTTTGTGCTGCAACTAAGACTTGTACCAAGCACTCCATGTCATCTACCCGTGCTCGTGGGCACTCAGCGGTGCATAGCAACACCCAAAACCAACCCGCGGCGTGTATCGACACCCAAAACCACATTGAGCGCATATCAACAGTCAACACCCCACCAAGGGTATATCGACACTCAACACTCCACCGAGGCGCGTATTGACACTTTGTGGCGCGTTCAAAAATTTGTAGGCACTAATTGGTGCGTATTGGCTCTCACAATCGACTTGCAGTGTCGCCCAAGAGTTGCAGTCACTTTGCGGCATGACTCGGACAAGCAGGCACTCTGCTACGCGTATCAGCACTTAGCAGCCATTGTGATGCAAACCGCAACTTGCAAGCACTTCATAGCGCGCATCGACAAAGGTGTTTGCAAGACTCTTTCAACATGACTGTTGCATGTCTCTTAGATCAAGGAGTACAGATGAGAATGTATTTTTAGTTGTGAACGTGTATCAACATATTGTCTTACTCATCTACATCAAGGCTTTCATGTTATATAGTTTGCTCTTCACCCGGTGAAGTCACTGTAAAAGTGCCCTTACTAAGTTGAATAAGCTTCTTCCTCTCTAGCAATAGGATAAGCTGCATAAGCTGACATTTGTTGTAACCTTGAAACTCTTGAACAAGCTCCAATAATGTTACTTGGAGAAAACAACAAGAATCCTTGCATCAAAAATTGAACACTGCATAAGTCTGAGTGGATGACGTACACTAACTTTCTAACCAAATGGCAAAAGTTGTATATTAAAAATACAAGAGATAGCTATTCTCATATTTGGAAAAATAACTACACATATGGGTCACTAGGATACAAATAACAAAACTGGATTTTTGAATAATTCTATAATTGGAACACTATAACACACACTATAATACACTTCAAGTATAGGTAACAACGACAAAATCTACTTTAGCACACATGATAAAAATCAAAAGAGCACTAGCAGTAGGTCCTTTACGTTGAAAAAGTCATGATTTTTGCATGATAGATAAGATTCAACTAATGTAAATCTAATTTTGATGAAGACCAAGACATCAACTTGATCATATTCTCCTATTACGAACTAAAATGACTAAAAAAACTTTGGAATTATATGAAAGTAACAAAATAATATAACAATGTAACTCATTCATGATAAATGCAATTTTCTTATGCCATTTCTGTTGATCATCCATTGTAGCATGTGTTTTTGAATTAGCCTCTTTGGTGTCTTCTTTGTGTCTATTTCTTCCCAACCAAGACTTTTGTCAGTAGAAGTAAGCTTTACATAGGGAAGCCCATTTTTAGAAGAAGGAACATCAATAGATGCTGCACATTTGGATTCAATATTTGGCTTTGAATTTAGGAAAGCTTGCTTTGAAGCTAGCGGCTTTTGAAGAACTTGACTTGGTGACAACCTCATAGGGGAACAAAACATCTCATGTGGCATAATCCCACACGCCATCATCCTATTGTATAACAAGACATTAACATCAATGACTTGCACTAGCAAAAAGCAACTTCAATGATTAAGCATTGGAACAAGAATGGATAGGTTTCAAAAGTGTTTCTCCATGCTATGCTAACACTATATACCACTATGCCCACCCCAAATCATGTGACGGATTTGAGTACTTCTAAAATCAAAGAAGATTTGAGCAATGACAAAAAAAAGCAAAGAAGAGGTAAATACGTAACATGATGAGGACACTAAACCGCAACAAGCCCAAACTCATCAAGTTGATGTCTAAGAGGCTCATTCATAGCTTTTTCAGCTCTTGATTTTGCGTCGTTGATTTCCAACATTGTGACTAGAGAAAAGCCAACTTGTTGGCAAAGGTCAAACTAGTCTATTATTTTTCCTTGTTGCATGCAGTTGCATATTTGTTCATAAACTTGAAGTTTTGATAAACCTCGCCTCTAGTGAAACAATTCAAGAGAAGCTCTAATTAGAAACTTAAGTAAAAAGGAAAAAGCTAGGCTATTAATATAACCTCGGACATAATTGCGTACCTTTGTGGCCTTGAAAAGATCTACTTCCATAAGTGATACATCAAAGCATAATATTGTAACATTCTCATAGAAACAGCAGACATTAGCTATCTAAATAACTTAAGCTTTTCACCTTTGCAAATACTCCTGAAGCAGTTGCTACTTACACCAATCTCTTTAACACTATGATTCATTGTCTACCATAGCTTCCAACTTTCCAAAAGATCATTTGTGTTGTTCTAATATTTTTGTACCACATAACAGAGTTGAATACACGCAATATGAAACCTATCATTTATCATTTAATTGCAGCGGCTTTTGAGAAACTCACAAACTATGCAAAATTCCACAGCTACTATGCCACAAGCTTCTAAATTAACATGCTAGCTGCAACTGGCTCTACCTCAAATAGAAATGTATAATTTTCAAATGCGCCTTCAAATAATCCCCACCAATTTCAAAATTATGCTCAACAATCTTAAAATGACTCTATTCCTAGAACTAAATATCACAATTTTCCTTAGATAATGGGCCATAACATGCTAATACTGCTAAAAACGCATGTCTCGTTTTCATTGAACATTATACCTTTATACAAAGCATTATTTAGGAATTAGGGTTTACTGTATAGAAAAACTTAGTAAAAAGAGACTTGGACCTACTACGTTGGACAAAAGTCACCCCGTGTTTTGTTGTCATTTGCATATTCACTTCAAATGGTCAGATTGTTGTTATCTTGAAATTGGAAACTAGTAACGCTTTTTAAAGTTCTTGGCCAAAAGAATTTTCTCCAAAAACAAAGACAGCTAACACTCACTTTAAACCAAAAAATGCCGTGTCTTTGAATCAAAGTATTGCCAAATATTCTTAAAATAGGCTGCATAGATATATGCATCTAGTGTGACTTTTATCACAATCAAGAATGGGAGAATCAAATAATGCTAAAGTTGCAACTAACCTAATTTAGCATTAAAGGATATAGAATCCACAATTATTCCCTTGTGTCACGACCAGTTCAAAATGAGTTGCAAGTGATCATTATAATTACTTTTGACTACTCTCTTTTGCCTACTGTCAATAAGTTCCAAAACAAAAGTTCAGCTTTGTAATTGCTATACATACCTAAAAAGTAGCAGCTAAAATTCTTATACGCTGACATTGAGAATATTCATCACCTTAGCAACGGATTTGTGATGATTTTAAATCATCTCTAGACAAAACTTTGAACTCTTGTTATTGCTTTGCATACAATAACCATAGAAAGCATATTCTAAAGCATCAAATTGCCTATAAACAATTTGATTAGTTCAATAAGTAGAATTGTACTCACTGTTTATTGCTTTAAAGTCTAGTTAAGGTAGGTACGCTACCTACCAATGAATTACAAGGGGGAAATAATGTTGTCATTAAGTTGTCAAAACTCTATAGAGGGGTGGATGAAAGATGATTGGTGCAGTAAATCACTTGAAACAAAAATAAGTAGAGTTACCTACACTAGATAGATAGAGTGGAGTTTCAAAATTTCAAAAATGCAACTATATGTGTCTACTTGACCAATTATTTTAAGAACTAGAATTATAAACTTGCATCTATTGGAAGAACTCAATCATCTAAAAAGGTGTAAAAAACTTTGTATTGGCTGAGGCAAAATTTTGGCACGGTGATGGTGCTGGAGCTTTGGAATGGTCAATCTATTTAAATGGTACTTCCTAATGCAAAGCTTCGACCCAACCTAGAACTTCTCTCAAAGCACTCATAATTTTGCCTCTGTTACAAGACGTGTATTGTGCAAGTTCATGGCTCATGAAAACCTTCAAAGCTTGATTCCTTCAAAACCTCAAGACTTCACAATTCAAACACGTTGCTTTTCTGAGTGCTTCCTAGAGATTGGGCTTGTGTATGGATCTCAATGTTAGGAACCTATCAGGAACCAATTTGAGAATTTGTCAAGAACCTATTGAGAACTTGCTGAGAACCTGCTGAGAACCTATTGAGAATTTGTCATAAACCTGTTGTGAGCTTATTTGTCCCAATTCAGTGAGTTTAATGGTATACTAAATGTTGCATTTAGGTTGCCCCACACTAATTTCTTGATATTTTAGAGTATTTAATAACTTACTGCTCCTATAGTGAATTTCATCATTAACAAATTTTAAAGGGCCTAAAAACAACAATAAAGTTATTGAAAAACAAACCATTGACGTCAAGTTGTAAACCATGTGAAATTCAAGTGTTTAGAGAGTTGCATGCATCTTTAAGTAGTCAAGTGATGAATCATGAGATAACTTTTTGAGGCAAGGCAAGGCAACATTATTTTTGAGGCAACCTAAATGCAATATTCAATGTAGTGAGCTTTCAAATGCGGTTTTTAATGTTGACAATCATTTGAGAGCTTTTAATTTGAGCTTATAAAGTAAGTTGAAATGCGGTTCCCTTAGAGCATCTCTTTTGTTGCACTTTGAACTTGACACATCAAGAGATATTTATTTTTGAAAGGCCTTCAAAACTCTTGGTTTCCACCTTGCACTTCAAACGTGGCCTATGCACTTCAAACACATTACATAATTGATCATTTGACCATTCACTAAGAGGAATACAATATAAACTCACTAATTTAGGGTGAATAGTATTTTGATAAGACAATGTTTTGACACACAAGGATGGAGTTTCATGAGAAAATTTTGAGAAGTCCTAAACGCTTATCACCCATGCTTCAAGTGCATCATATTCTATAATATAGCAATGCTAGAGCTACTTTTACATCAATTACAATGGATCCATGTTTGAGATGTTTGACTATGGCAAAGTAGCAATGGTTTTTGCCAACCAAATCCAATTCAAACTAATTTCTTTTTTAATAGATAATTTTGATTTGGTACTACTTTTGATGTTGGATCAAGATAAGTTTTTTTGCTTCTACCCAATCTCATCATTTTGTTTCATATAGATTATAAATTAGTTTTAGAGGTACCTTTAGAATAAGTCTATTGGTAAGAAGAAATCTTCTCAATCACTTCTAAGACCATTTAATCAAGATAAGATAAGTGGAGAAGTTATTGAAAACATAAGGAAGATAGAAGAGCAAAGACACACATGGTGTACTCAAATGTATAAGATACAAATGAAAGAGACGTGAATGCTCTCAAACTCTTTCATCTAAATACTCTTTCAACCACTCTCCCTTCACATAACCATATGGGATAACTACACCCATAGTTCAATCTTCTCTATAAATTGCCTCATACCACATGCTCTCTTTCCAATGCTAAATTCTCCACTTAGCATATATTTTTTGGCCAAGAGCAAACTCCTAATGTCCTATTCCAACATTTCAACACTCTTACTTTGCAAATGGCCAAAGTCTCCAATGCCCATGGCTCTCGTCAAAAGCTTATGTCTATCCCTTGTTAACGCCTTTGTCATCGCATCTGCCAACATATCTTCAATTGGACAATACTCCAATGTGATGGTTCCTTTCTCCGCTTGCTCCTCACAAAATGGTGGTACACCTTGATGTGCTTTGTCATTGCATGGTTTACCAAATTCTTGACAAGAATTATAGCACCTTAATTGTCACACAAGATCAAGGTGCCATCTACGTCCTCACACCCCACATCCTCCAAGAGCTGCTTTAGCCATATGGCATCTCTTATACAAAGGCTCGCTGCTATGTATTCTGCCTCCATTGTGGATAAAGCCACCGTGGGTCGTTTTTTGCTACTCCATGACACCATGTCCTCTCCAAGGTTAAATGCATACCCCATGGTGGACTTCCTATTGTTGGCATTGCCAGCTCAATTTGCATTGCAGTAGCTTATCAAGCGTATATGCCCCCTTTTCAATTACAACTTCACATGAGAAGGTACCCTTAAGGTACTTCATGATCCTCTTTATCGCCATCCAAAGACTCCATCCCGTTCTTGCCATATGTTGGCTCATCGTAGTAACAGCTAAAGCCAAATCAACCCTTGTAACCACCATGACATACACCAAAGATCCGACCGCTAATTTGTAAGGCATATTCACAATCCTCAAAGCATCCGTATCATACTCTTTCATACTAAACTTTGCCAATTTCACCTTGGTGTCCAAAGTAGTGCCGATGGGTTTGCAATCTTCCATGCCAAACCGCTTGAGCACTTCTTTCACATATTTGATTTGGCTCATGGTGAAAGTCATTACGCCTCAATCTGTAACAAATTCTACTCTAAGGCAATAGTGCAACTTCCCAAAATCCGTCATCTTATACTCCGCCTCTAATTTGGCCTTTAATGCACCCATGGTCTTCATGTTGCTAGAAAAAATGACTAAGCCATCAACATACACAAGTAGAAGCATTACATGGGCTTCTACTTATACAAAATACAAACTATGGTCGGCCACATTCCTTTCAAAACCAAAACCCAAAAAACTTGCATCAATATTTTGGTACCATGCCCTTGATGCTTGCTTCAGCCCATAAAAAAACTTTGTAAGCTTGCAAACAAGGTGCTCATGACCACATTGTACAAACCCCTTGGGTTGCTTCATGTAGATGTCTTCCTCTAAGTTGCTGTCAAAGAAGGCCGTCTTCACATCCATTTGGTGCATCTCCAAGTCTAATGATGCTTCAAAAACTACAACGTAACGTATAGTGGTGAACTTGGCCTCGAGAGTAAATATTTTGTTGAAGTCTACTCTTTAGACTTGCGAGAACATCTTTGCTACCAACTTTGCTTTGTGGAGCATAATCTCCCCGTGGCATCTCTCTTGGTCTTGAACACCCACTTGCATTCCACCGCCTTGTGAGATGGAGGAATGGTAGCCAACTCCCACATACCGTTGGCATAGAGAGAGTGGTACTCTTCCTCTATGGCCGCCACCCACTTGCTTGTATTTTGAGCTTCCAAAGCCTTCTCCAATGTAATGGGATCATAAACAAAGACTACATTAATATGATTCGAGTTGAAAGATGGTTGAGGAAAAATGTGGTTCTTCCACTACTTCTTTAAAAGCTTGCTTACCCTTGTTGACCGCTACACGCCTCTTACATATTGGCTACCTCCTACTTAAGCACTTAGAGCAATACCTTGTGCCTTCTTATTCTTTGTGACTTTTTTAGATTTTGAGCCCTCATCACCTTGGTTTGCACTTGCATCTTCCACAAGGTTACCATCTTCATCTTCAAAGGGTTGGTCCTCATCATCTCCATCATCATTATTATTATACAAGAGCGTTGGAGGTGTGTCTACAACAAAGTTACTATTACTCTCATTTGGACCCAACTCCAACTCTCCTTGCAAATCTCCATGCTCACAAAAAGTTACATCACAACATCAAATGATTTTTTTAAACTTTAACCAATCAGCCTATATGCTTCGAAGCCCTCAAAATATCCCAAAAACAAATACCTCATTGCTTTTGCATCAAGTTTGGTCTTTGATGCTTTAGGGATCTTGGCATATGCAACACACTCAAAAATTTGATTGTGTGCCACCAAAAGCCTTCACCTACTCCACACTTCTTGTGGAGTTTTGCCATCCATTGCACTAGTAGGGCATCAATTGCAAAGATACACTGCATTACTCACCGCATCAGCCTAATACTCCAATTCAAGCTTTTGGCCATAGAACATGCTTCTAGCCATCTTCACAATGGTGCAATTGGCCAGCTTAACCACTCTATTTTGTTGTGGTGTATATGGAATTGAGATTTGATACACAATACCTTACGCCTTCAAGTAGGCCTCAAATTGGTTAGAAGTGTACTCCCCGTCGTTGTCAAACCGCAACACCTTTATGAAGCACTCCGCTTCCTTTTCCACCAAAAGTATACCCGCATCTTTTTTGAAAGGTTGTCAATGAAGGTCAAGAAGTATCTTGCTCAATATAATAATGTGATTTTTATGGGGCCACACACATCTGAATGCACAATGCTTAACATCTTGGTGGCATGTGTTGCACCTTCTTGTGGAAACCAATGCCGTTGTTACTTGCCTTCAATGCAACTTTCACAAGCATTAGGCAAGACATTACCATGAGACTTGAGAAGGTCAAGGCCACTCACTAAGCTTGGAAGAGCTCTCAAACTTTGCACATTCAAGTGCCCCATGCGTCAATGCTACAAGATCAGCCCATCTTTGTTTGAAGTAGCAACTTGAGCACTCTCTCCTCCATGCACATCTTTGTACTACAAACAATACAAATTGTTCTCACATGATGCTATGGCTTATGTAACTCCATTAGGAGACCTCCCAATGCATCTACGGCTTCCAAATTGCACATTTAGCCCTCCCTCTAATATCGTGCTCACTGAAAGGAGGTGCTTTGCAACTTGAGCACATACAACACATTCTTGACTCAAATGCGTTTAATGCATCTCTCAACAAGAGAGTCTACAAAAATGGAGCCCCTTCTAATGATTTGGAGCACCAAATCATCACCCTTGAACACTTTCTTTGCCTAAATGGCTTCAAAGGTGTCAAAATGAGCTCTATACAGTGACAAGTGGGTGGTAGCCCCCAAATCTATGATCTAATCACCTCCCAAGTTTAATGGACCATCATGAAAAACCATGAATATATAATCTTCACTACTCTCATTTGCTTTGAAGTTGTTAACCTTCTCACCCTTATGACTTTTGTGTTTGTAGCAATTACAAGCAAAGTGGCCCGGTTTGCCACAATAGAAGTATAGAAGGAGCTCACCTTGAATTTTGGTTGAATCTCCACCACTCTTGTGGCGAGCAAGCAATGTCGCATTCTTCATGGTCATGATTTGATGCTCTTTACTTTTTGTCACTTCATGCATCAACCACGACATCATGTATGTGAGGGTGAGCTCCTTGATATCTTTGGTCTCCATTGCTATAATTAAGTTCTAAAAAGAAGATGGCAAACTTTCCAAAATGGTCATCACAATGTCCCCTCCGTCACGGGTTCATCAAGGACATTGAGTTGGTTTGCAAGAATCTTTCATTTATTGATGTGTTGCAAGAGGTAAAAATGTCCGATGCATCAAGGACCAAGCTTGATGCAAAGGTGGTGAAATGTTTGTTTTTGGGATATTATGAAGGTTGGACGACATATAGGCTAATTTGTTTGGAGTCTAAGAAGATCATTTGATGTTGTGATGTGACCTTTTGTGAGCATAGAAATTGGCAAGAGGAGTTTGAGTTGGGTCTAAGTGGAAGTAGTGGTAACCTTGTCGTGAACACACTTCCAATGCTCTAAGAAGTGGGCCCATAACTTATTGAAAATATAGGAAAGATAGAAGAGCAAAAGTACACATGGTATACACAAATGTATAAGATACAAATGGAAGAGATGAGAGTGTTTTCAAACTCTCTCATCTATGTACTCTCTCAACCACTCTCCCTTCACTTAACTATATGGGATAACCACGCTCATAATCTAAATCCTTTCTATGACGTGCCTCCTACGACATGCTCTCTCTCCAATGCTAAGTACTCTATTTAGCATATCTCTTTTGGCCTATAGCAAACTCCTAATGCCTGATTCTCACCTTTCAACAAAAATAAGATAGATTTGTTGTTACATAAATATTAAATTTATTGAAATTCTCAATATGTTATTATCATCAATACAACAAACTTCCAGTAAAGGATACTTTTCCAAACCAAATTGGAAACATGCTTTATCATTAGAAAGCTACTGCAATTAAAAAAAAGGCACAATATAAACCTTGGATATTTCAAGGCTTGAAGGTATGGTTTGAAGAACAATTAGCTCGTAAGCTTAGGCCTATACAAAATTTGGAGCAACATTCACTATTAGTGAAATTCAAAGTTCATAAAGATGGTGAAGAGAGTATATCACAAGATAATTGCTTAAAATCAAAAGATATAATGAATTTGGCTTGGAAGTGGTACAAAAGATTGTATCAAAAACACATTTCAGACGATATAGGTATTAAACTGTGGGATATTAAAAATCCAAATTCCATTTTCTTCTACCAAGAGGGTATGGGTACATGTTATTGACTTTATGTTTTAGGTATTCAATTAACTTGGCAACAAAAAAAATGTGTGATTTTTAACATGATAGTATTAGTGCTTGCAATGCTACATTTGGCACTAACAAGTATAAGGTGGAAATCTAAACTTTAGAGTTATGAAATTACTTATAAGCATGCAATTTGCAAATTTTTGTGGGCTCTTATTTACAAATGTCTTTGTTGGAATTTGTGCAATATCATCTATTTACAATTATGGTTTTTGATGCGTTTTCAAATGGCATTCTAGTTGCATAGATCATAACAAGCAGTGCTAAGGCAATAGATATGGCAATATGGTTGAAAGCGTCAAATGCAATAACACAAGAACATGACTCTTCATGGAAGCCTAATGCATTTATAGTTGATAATGCTGATGCAAAGATTAAAGCTATTTGGTGAGTTATTATTATTCCTGATACATATTTTTTTTCTAAAATTTTATAATTTGCATATGTTTTATATAGTATATTATAGTGCTTATACTTTCTTAAATTTGTAATAGTAATGTAGGTTGTTAATGTAAAAATCAAGTAATCATAACAACTTTACATGTTTATAAAAGACTTGACACTCAAACTATTTTTGTGTATATTTTTACAAGATGGTATAGAGGGACTCTATTGCCACAATTCTTTGTTTATGGCATGTTTGAAGGTATTGGCTAAATCATCTTTTTAAAAAATATCACGCAAAGAAATTTGACAAGATATTGTGCATAGACTTGGTGAAATAATGTACATGGATACATTTGAAAAATTGGTTGTTCAAACGGTAGCAAAAGCAGCTACTAAATTGAATAAAATGTTTTTGGATTATGTACAAAAAGTTAAGTATTGTAATTACTTCAAAACAATTTGGATGAGAAAACTTGGTAAGTGACTTTTACCTCTTCTTTACTGATTTTGTCTTCTTTTTGCTTGCATACAGTTAAACTTTAAACAATTTACATACATATTCTTTTTTGGTATGTGGATAAAAGCTACACATTAGTTTTTCCATGCAAGCCAAGATACTAATGCAACAATAGAATCATATCATAACTATATGAAAACAAAACAAGTACAGAGCAAATAAACTCTTTTGCTAAAAAGATTGGATTGATTGGTATGGACGCTTACAAAAAATTTGACACAACATTATTGGTACATGGACCTATTAAAAAGATATGGTCATATTTCAAATACTCATTGAGATGATCTACTCAAAGACATGGTACTGAAAAGCAAAGCCATAAATCAAGAAGATGTTATATTTTCATCTTCAAAGATGGACCTTATTATTGTTTTCAATCACAGTCATGGTCCAAATGTGTAGTATCATATTTATCATCTAGATACAAAATGGGCTTTTTGTACACATGCTTGGATTTGTTGAGGAAATATGTGTATAATATGAATTCTATACTTCTTAACAAAAATTGATGATGAACAAGTCATTAAAGTATGTGAGTGTTTTTACGGTTCTTTAGAAGATGGAACATGGATAATTCCTACAACATTAGATCATGAGAAGACCTTCTTGCTTTTCCGCCTATAGAGGATATTATTATGGAAAATGAAGAAAATGATTCCACATCATGTTTGGAAGAGAACTCATCATCTTCAAACCTAGCAAAGTTAAGCAAGAAGACACTACATGATGAGATTTTAAGACTTCAAGAAATAGTTTTGGCCAACCCTGCCCTTCAAAATCATGCTACTACAATCATTGTCAATTCTCAATGCTATTTATTACAATTACCAAAGCCATTGAAAGATACACATTTACATCTTTTGGATCCATTAACAATAGTTATTGATGATTGGAATACTTCTATGCAAAGAAAAAAACCAATGATGGAACGCATTTTGAAAAAGAGGAGACATTGAAGTTTTGGTAAGTGCTAATACCAAAAATATAATGTGCATTCTGATCTTTTCCTAACAATGTAAGATGCTTTGTACTTATTGTGTTTAGTGCAATACATAATTTTTCCTTCATTTTCACCCTAATTTCATATTTGTGTGGAAGTGCATTGTGAGAAGCAAATGTTCTTTTAAGCAATACAATTTTTTCATCCAATTTTTGTAGGTCAGCTTCACTTGTGATTAGTTGATCTCAATTTCATGCTTTTGTGCTCATGCAGATTTGCATCACTCAACGGATGTCTTCATCAGTGATTTTAGCATTGTTGAAATTTGTTTGCACAATACCTTGCAGGTTTGTTTCTTGTAGGCTTAAATATTGTCTACCAATTTCAGTGTCTTTCCAACTAATACGTCCCTTGGATGATCAATATTTACATTGCTAGATTTTTTTGTAGAATGGAGATTGTAATCATGGAGAAATTTTTGTGCAATCCACAACTACCAAGATTTCTTGTTTGGCATTTTAGAATTAGCTCTTATGCTGCACTCTCACAATGTTATTGTAGCAGGGATTTTTTTTAGGTTTTCTATCTTATGCATGGGGGGGCATTTTTTGAGAATGGTTTATAGTCGAGTAGGCTTCATCTTATTATTTCTTGGATTGAACGTGGCCCCTATGCATGGATTTTTGTAGATTTTTGTAGTACCATGGATTATTTTCATAGGCAAAAAATAATCTATGGCTGTTTTTTGAAAATGCCCAACAACCATTGCCTTCTTCTAAGTATTGCATTGAATTGGATTAGGCAACACCTCAAAAAGAAATGCTCAAATAGTTCAAAAATGATGGCATCAATTCTCAATTTGATAAGAAATTGTGCAATGATATAACTAGATGGAACCATTAATCATTTTCTATGCTACACATTGAAAAGTATCAAATATGTGTGTAGAATTTTGTTGAGAATCTTTCATCATGGATTCACATTTTGTCATTAGTCAAAAATCCATTCTTTTTCTATATAAGATTCTCTAAAACTCTTGTCAATAGTTTTGATGTGGTCTCAATTGACATCAATGTGACTTTCAAGATGATATAACCAGACAATAGCATTACTTGTATCAATGCCAAAGGATTACTATAGTATTAAGCAACAAAAATGAGGAAGCTGGGAGTACACCCTCTATTCCATGACTCCTATTGGGCTTATCCGATCCTGTATCTCCAAATGGTGAACTTGCAAAAGTCCATGCTATTGACGTTTTTGTTTTTGTAGCTCCTATTGTCACTCTCACTGAGTTTGAAAATTATTGTCTTTGTGTTCTTGCGCTTTTTAAGTTCCAATAGTAGATTTTTTGATGATTGTTTGTGTTTGGTGATTTTACAAGAATGGAACACCATGACAACTAGTGATACTCACTTTAGCAAGAGCAAGCCTTGTGTTGTGATTTGTGAAGTAAGAATATAGCAATTGAAGCACTTGATGGTCTTTCACAATACTCAAAGTACTCGCACTGCTGGCTCATTTATGTGTTTCATGAAAACACTGACCTACCTAAACTTTGGAAGCAAACTCCACACAAACACTTGAAAGCTAAGGTAAACAATTTATCTTTTTATCAACAATTTTTCACATTGTTCTTAGATTCAAGAGATCCATTGCTTTAGAGGCTACAAGTCAATTTGATAATATGTCCTTAATTCTAGCAAAAGACTCTATTCTCATTTTATCTTTATTGGAATTTTCATTTGAAATTAGATTATGTCTATGAATAAAGCTTTAGAGAAGCATATTCTAATATTAAAAAGGGGACATACCTATCTTGCTCTTACGGATATAATTGTTGGTGTATAGCGCCTGTAATGAGAATTTGATCACTGCTACTACTTTGTTGTTGCTGTTATGAAGTCTAGGTCATGGTGGCGGCTACATTTAAATCATAATATTCAAGGATTATGGTTCTCAATGAGAGACTTCTCAAATTATACAGTTTCCAAAGATTGGAGTGAATAAGCACGGTCTATTTACCTTGCATGTTTACTTCAAAATTAACATTAGTGTGCTGCTAATGAAGTTAATTTTTTATTGCAACTAGATACAGCTACCTCAACTAGATGGAGGTAACATGGAAAAAATTTTGATACACATATTCCACGTTGAAATTGCCCAGTATGCTTGGCTATTGCCAAGGTACATTCATGACTTCAACCTCTTGTTTTGTTTGTGTATGATAAGGCATTGTTGAATAGGTCCAAGACCTTGGTTTTTTTTAGTTTAGGTTGTAGCCAATGTGAAACTTCTTGTCACAACAAAGTTCATGTCATATTGCATTAGAGATGAACAAACATACATGTGTGTACCATGCAGACAGGTGAATGCACTAGGTCCATATTTTATCAAGCAACAGTCATGTCATTAAAAACATTCTAGTTCTCAATGTGACAAACTCTCTTCCATGGCCTTTTAAGTGTGGATTGAAGGCATTCTTGGAGCAACTTTGCTATTGTCTAGAGCTAATTTGGTTGATGGCACAATACTTAGCACTTGACAGTATATACCTACTAGTGTTTTGAGAACTCTATCAAGAATTTTTGAATAATTGGGAATGTGGAATCTCAAATTAAATTTATGTGCAGTCTGCAGACTTGGTACTCGGATGAAATATTGTATGCTATTTTGCTATTGCTTTGGTACTGAAGGTGATGACAGTGGCATTGGTATGTGTTTAGCAGCCAGTCTTGGACAAAAAGTTGTACTTGCCTTATTGGGACGCCATGGCCAATACAATTGCGCCTTCTTAGATGTAGGTATATCTTTTCTTTGGTGGTTCCCTCAAAAGTTCTTATAAATATGTGATTTCTAAGCCAACATACCATATCAAACATTGATTTGATGAGAACTTACAAGTCTATAACAAATGATGATATTATTGCATTGGCATCAGTTAAGTTTAAAGAGAGCTTCTCACAAGATCTTTCAAAATGTTGGGATACGATGGTGAGTTTCCTCTAGGTTTAGTCTTTCAAGCGGTGCATAAATTTAGCACAATGACAAGAACACTAGTTCTCATCTTCACATGATTAAATAGTAAGTTATACAAAATTTATTGAGATAGTGAATTTGCAAGTGCTATATATTACGCATATGTAACATAGTGATGTGATTTATTTGTGCTTGATCTACAAGGCAAATTGTCATTGTACTCAAGCTGGACAAAGTTTCAGGCACTTCTCAAGCAAGTTTTGTCTCATGGCATGCCTTTGTTCAACTAGCGACAAAAGCCTCATAATGCCACTTTCAATGCCTTGAATGGACATTATTTGAATGCTCCCAAGGATGAGAGATTTGACTCGTTGCAAAATGCCACAAACATTGCCTAAACATTTGATCTAACAAATGTCATCTCTAACATTGATCCCTCTTCATTGTCCATCCACTTTGTTGAATTGAGCACGTATGACCATAGAATTGAGGGAGGCGACAAGGTAGTGTATCATTTAGTGTTGGAGGATTCAAACGTTTCTTATACTTTGCTTGAACATGGCAAAGTAGTTGTTGAAGGAGCTGCACTTACAAAAGCCCTTAAGCCTATTGCTTCTTGTGACTTCAATCCTTGGAATTAGAGGCATGTGTTTTCCAACAATGCCTAGTTCTAGTTTGGAAAAATCCTCAAAGAACAATTTTATGATTTTTCTTTCTTCGTGATCAAGCCTTGAAGATCTTAGGTCTATAATTTTAATTATGTCAAGATGACTTGAGTGAAGAGCGCTTGTTTTATGGGGATTGGTGGCTTACTTCACATAAATTTGCACTAAAAGTTTATTTTCAATGATCTATTCCCAGCTTAACCCTTAAACTTCTGAGTGTGCCACTATAACTAGCACAATATGAAACATGTTTCTTGTATTAGTAATGAATCCACACTTTTACTATAATCAATATCAACAAAGAATTTTACTACATTTAAGATCAACTAATGCTCACAACATTTAAGATTAACAAAGAAGTTGGAATACATATCAATATAATTCTAGTGAGCAATTTGAGATCCCAAAGTAAAACCTGTCACTTTTATAAAATGTCTACTATGCCTAATATGGGGCATTTAAGGATTAATTAGATAGTGCAAGTTAGAAAGTCATGTAGGTCATGCTTTGAAAGCCAAAAAATATAGTTTCTTCATATCTTCACTTAGGTCGTACGGCAATGAAGCTTGAAGTATGCTATCTTAACCCCTAAATGCCAAAGGCACCACATCTTGATGTTGCCTTCATTTTGAACATCCCTAAATCCTAATTGAATTGCTATTTTTAGTAGTGTATATTCTTGAACTATTCCTTTTGAAGTCTAGTTTTAGTATCAAAAGTCTAATTTATAAAATCATTGATTATGTTTTTTCTATTTGATATTTTGTACAAGGATGTCCATTGTAGTCTTGACTTCTTTAGATTGCATGGCAAGGTTTTTTTTTTTGACAAATTTTTGCCTAAATCTTACCTCGGATTACCTCTAGCAACCAATACACTAAGAAATTAGTGTGAAAAAGTGGATGAAATTGCCACCTCCTTGTTTATCCAAACTCCTTGCTTGCCAAAGTTTGGATGAAGGTAGCTTATATCAGTAAGCTTATTGGATGAACGTGCACAAATTCTTACCTCATTCCAAATCTAGCCAACTTTTCCTTACATGCATGCATTTTAGGGTGCCAATCGGTATACCTTGACAAAAAAAAAAGTATCTTGTTGCACAGCACATGGGAAGGTGAAGAACTTGATACAAAGCAATTTCTCAAAAGCACAACAGATGACGGGACCCAAACACGGGGGTGTAAAATTGAAAGCAGGGAGCAGTTCAGCCTGTGCGGTTTTGGAAAGCCATGCTTGGTTCACGCACGGTTCAAAAGCACGATTTGCAAGGTTCGAGAGCAAAGTTCAAGCAAGAAGGCTAGGCATGGTGTCAAGCTGCAAAGCAGCCGGTTCCAGCCAAAGTGACATGCCATCTAGCCCCGGCCCTCCCCCCACTAGCATGTCAGCTGCACCCAGTTCTAACACACACCCATTCCTTGGCTGCCTACTTTTTTGCATTATTCTACCCTTGTAAGCTGCCCCCTTTGGGAGTCAACTCCCAAGTACCATACTTGAATAGATATTCTTGCCGCTCTTCTTTTGCACTTTTCTTCAATCACTAAATTCAGAGTCTAACAAAATATAACTGACATTTTATTTATTTGCATCAATTGTGCTCTATTCTTACTAGCAATCTCAATCTAGCATACCAAAATTTCAACTCCAAAAAACCAAAAATCAAAGTATGGTGAATTGTTTTGTATAATAACCATGGTTTTACAAGGAAAATGATTGAAAAACACCTTGGTGATGAATTTTGGAGATTTGATTGCATGGATATGTAGGAAACATCCATATGCACACTGTCCATGGTAAAAAATAACCCCTTAGTAACAAAACTCTAATTTAGAAAAAATTCAATGCAACTTATGATATGCTCAAAGTTTGTATAGTAGATGTTTTTATGTTTCAACTAGCTAATCATTAGGTAATTATAATATCATGTTCAAAAGTACAAACTTAGTCACATTGCATGAGTGAAACAATAGAATTTGATTTTTATAAAGAAATGTCTACCTTACAAAATTAGGGCATACTCTAGGCTGCATTGAAGTCTTTCTAAATTAGAATTTTGTTACTTAAGGGGTTATATTTTACCATGGAAGGTGTGCATATGGATGTTTCCTACATATCCATGCAATCAAATCTCCAAAATTCATCACCAAGGTGTTTTTCAATCATTTTCCTTGTAAAACCATGGTTATTATACAAAACAATTCACCATAATTTGATTTTTGGTTTTTTGGAGTTGAAATTTTGGTATGCTAGATTGAGGTTGCTAATAAGAATAGAGTATGATTGATGCAAATTAATAAAATGTCAGTTATATTTTGTTAGACTTTGAATTTAGTGATTGAAGAAGAGTGCAAAAGAAGAGCGGCAAGAATATCTGTCTGGGTATTGTATAAAGGAAAGTTGCTGCCCTTGTTGCCTACTCTCACCAAGTACTAAAATCTCTTACACAACTTTTTTTTCAAGTATTAGAATGAAGTAAAACTTAGATCCCCTTGTAGGTATTGAAATTCTCCACCTACAATAAAAGTTTCAAAAAATCACATCAAGTAGTTTAGCTATAGGTACATGTCCAAAATCCATTTGTCCCTTGAGGAGACAATTGGGTTTTTAGGGGTTAAATGGATGAAGAATAACCTTCTTACATCCAACAAATTGTCTTTTTGTCATCCAAATAAAAAAAACATTTGCATCTCTAAGGGTTAATAACACCCTACAAAATTACTACTCAAAGTTGCAACAAACACGCAAAGCTTTTGCAAGTCAATGTTCCAGTTGCATAGATTAGAGGATCTAACTTAAGAAAAACAATGTGCTTGGAAGATTTAGGCAAATGAACCATTTTAGGACAACATGTAGATAGACTATCTAAGCTATTAGTAGCAATAACAACAAAAAATAACTAAAAGGTTACAATTTGATTGATGTTTGGTTGTTTCAAGAGCATGATTGTCATGAATAAACTTGGATGTTCACATAACAAGCCAGCAACATTTTGGATTCTTCAAAGGTTGAGGTATTTTGGTCGTATCTAATATCTCCAAGTTGTATCACAAGAAATTGAGTCCAAATTGACATGTCCAAATTGACTAAATGTGTCCAAAATGACAAAAATTGTCCAAAGTGAAAAACATGTTCAAATCAAGACAACCAAACCTACAAAAACTATCCAACTTGACAGTGTTTCCTTGTAGTTAATTCAAAAATCCAATAAATTGTATCTAATTTCTATAATAGAATGCCAATGCCGGCTGACACTATTAGTTGGGTAGTTCACATATGATTATAAAATTTGTGATTGGCCGTAGGCCAAGGGGCAAAGTGATGAACATGGATGTTGGGTGTGAAAGGACATCTTTGGTGGAACTTGTTGAATCTTTCTCCAACTTGAATTTGAAATTGAGATAAAAAGGTAGGGAGGGAGATGAAGAGGCAAATTGATTTGAATCTAAAATTGAATTTGAGTTTATATTATCCCATGGAATATTTTTTAATGTGAAGTGGAGACATGCCATGGGGGCCGTGGAGGGCACTTCTTTCTATAATGATACTCTGTGTTATCAAAAAAATGCAAATTGCATGTTAATTTTTTTTGCTCAATTGTTCATTTACAATTTGAGCTAAACAAAGCACACAGATTGCCCTCCGCCAGAACAACGGGTGCACAGATCAACTATCTATCTATCTATTCTTAGAATAGTCTTATATCGTTAGTTGGGTAGTCGAGTATCAAAATAATAGAATGTAAGGCGGTTGAGAAACTAAGTAATAACTTAATTTTCAACAATCAAATTTTCTACCTTACTTGCCGGCAATGGATGGAGGGCCATGGGCATGGGATGGGATGGATCATGGGCATGGGATGGGATGGGAGAATACAAATCAATACTAATATTTTGAAAGGACCCCCTCCCTTGATGGCACTCCTTTGGAATAGCGAGTACATGATCCCATTGGTAGTATTTGATTTCAATAGAGAAAATGCAATACAAATTTAGCTTTATCTTGCTTCCATATTAAACAATATAATCACACAAAATTTGTGTTATTTATGAATCTCTGTGTCAGTCAATTTACTATCTCAAATCAACTCATCTCTTTGCAGTAGTGTTCACAAATTTTGCTAAACTCAAAAAACTTCTGTCCATTTTATTAGAGCTATCAAAAAACATGACAGAAACTAAACCCTTTTTAGCCCTTTTTAGCCCAAGAAAATTGGATTTTTTTTTAAAGTTTTTGCTTTGCAAAATTCCAAGGCCAATCTTAAGACAAAAGCCACCGTGTCATTATTCAACCTGCAGAGACAAAGATTCTTATACAAGTAGACCTTCATGAGCCCTCTAGAATAACATACGACCACATAGAGTCCTTGTTACATTTAGTTCATTCTATTGGTTCTTGATGAAAAGCCACACGTGAGGAAGTTTGAATAAGACCATACTTAAAAGAGCAAGCCAAAGATGCAATGCTAATACATTGCCTTTGAAGTTCATGTCAAAAAAATTATTTACTAATATGGAACGAACAACTAATGTAGAGAACCATTTGCATTGATGTCAAGAATCTTTTGTAGCAAGAATGCTCTAAATAATGGTACGATGGGTTTCATTTTTGAAGAAGAATACATTAATTCAAGGCACATGTAGGAAAGGGTACAGAGTAATTTGTGATGAAACTTTAATTGTTTACACAAACCCCAACAATTATTTTGGTGTATTGGATTTGCTATGTTGATGTTACAAACGTACCCTAAGCCTAATTCCATTGCACATGTGAAGAGATGGTGAAACCAATTGCAGCAAAATAAGATATTCATACAACAATTGCACAATTACTATTGTACCTGTTGTGTAAGTCATGAGGAGAGGAGGTTGTGGTTGCCATTGGTAAGTGCCATAGAGGCAACATGATGATCCAATTTTGGTAATATTTTTGCACTTTTTCTCAAAAAAATTTGAAAAGAACATATTGCAGATGTTTCTCAAATTTCATGATTTAATATAAACTTTCATGCTCACTTAGAGTCATAAAACTCAGAAACAACAAACAAGTTTGCAAAAGGACAAACATGTTTATAAGTTGTTTTTAGGTTTTCCAATTCCAAGGTCAGCATGGAAGTTTGCACTTATTGTTGAGGTGCTTTAGCTCATACAAATGTTGATGTATTATTCAAAATATGGTTATTCTAAATTTAGATTATCTTAGGGAACATTTCAAAGATTTTTTTTTTGCAAAAAAAATACTATCCACCTCCAATGTCTTACAATTTGCTCTTCAGCTTCTATATAAGCTATTTTGTAAATCATGGGAAACTCCCTGTATACCTCCCTTTGGAAAATGAAGAGAATCTTCTACCATCTGAGATGTTGCTTATCCTATGCCAAACACACTTTTATTAAAAATGTAAGCACATTTTAGAAACTTGGCTTCACAATTTCCAAAAAACATCCAAAATACTCAATCTCCAATACAAAGACCAACAAAATACACCTTTTTTTGAAATTAGCACTTGATATATTTTTATACAAATAACTCCTAGGCTCAAAAAGTATCAAGTTGTAAGCGTTCAATCATGCAAACCCAAGAAGTAAACAGTTTTGACACCAAGTGCCAAATTTGCCTTCCCCATATGGTGTAAAATTTTGAAACTATCAAAGAGCTTTACAAGCTACAAAAACTTCATCACATCCAAAACAAATAACAAACATTTTCTTTAAAACATCAAAATCACTGATTCTAAGAATTTTTTAAAATCCTTTAAATTAATTTAGGCAAATTGATAGAGTACTTTTGACAAGCTTGGTTTAGAGTTCATACCCTTTATTAAAAAGGAAAAATTTGATGGATATCCGTGAAGTTTGCAATATTTGTACAGATGCCCTTGGTTTTCCAAAAATTGCACAAATATCCTTGGACCATAATTTTCAAGCGTGTGTTATGTTGTGGACAGTCACTTATGCATGTTGCTTCTATCTTATTCTATTACACTCCCTCCTTCAACATTGATCATGAAAGAAGTGGTGTGCACAACAAAATCAATACTTGAAAATTATGATCCAAGGATATGTGTACAATTTCTGACGAATTAGAGGCATCTATACAAACATTAGGAAATAGTCACACCTTCTTTGCTCATTCTTGATCTTTGGAGAATGGAGTCAAGGCAGCCCATCTGTGCTAATTCTTTGAAGATTGAGAAGTTTTTCTCTCCACCTTTGGAGGTGAAGAATGGGGTGGAAAAATCTTCACACATTAAATTTTTACCCATTTTTGTCTTGTTTTCATCCTGCTTAGTTTTTGTTTACTCTTATTTTTTCATTTTTAGCAATCGCTTTTCTATTGTTGGAAGTTACTCCTTGTACCTACACTTTAATTTTTCTTACTTTGGTCATTGTCCATTGTCCATTCTTTATTCTCCGTTCTACACTAATCACAAAAGGGGTGTCCCACCTTCTTTCATGGAGAAGTGCTCCCATTTGCCCCTATTTTCCCTCCACCATGTCTCATTAGGGGTAGTCATGGCACTATCTTCTCCGCTTGCAGAGAATGAGAATGCAAGCGTGTTGCGTCGCTGGTGGCTGTCAGAGCTTTTGATATGCTTAGCGTGCTAAACTTCTCATTGACCCATTCTTCTCCTTTGGATGTGAAGAATGGAGTGGAGAATGAATTAGGGTGTGAACTTCTTACCATGGTCTGTTTATTTTCTCCGCTCTTGAATCACTTTCCACCCTAGCTCTTTTTTCTCTTCCAATTGCTGGCCGTGCTGCCTTTCTCTAAGTAATCCATTCTCCATTCTCCATTCTCCATCACAAACAAATGGGGTGTCACAACATCTTCATGAAAATCAAGCTCCTGTTGGCTCCTACTTTCATTCAGTTGATTTTCAATCGCCATTCTCTTTTCATTCTCCAAGAAGCTTTGACTACCCCTATTGTTCATTGCAGTTTCATTCTTGGAGAAGGTGTGATTGCCCCTATTGCAAACTTTAGAGGTGTCCATTGGGTTTTATCTTTTAAAATTGTCATTTTTCTTCATTTAATTCTTTTCATTTCCTTTTGCAAATGACGTGTTTGTATTGCAAAGTTCCACACCCATTGAACAATTGGAAGGCCGGAAATTCATATTGGTAATTATCCTTTTGGGTTTTAGCATTGCCATCCTCATTTTTGTATGGAACTCCAAAGGAGTTGTGAAAAGTATATTTTCAACTATAATTTACTAGCCTATTTGGAACGACATGTAAAATTAGTTTTGAAAGTTATAGATTGTGTCATAACACAGGTGACCTTCTACAACTGGTCACCACCAACCATTGCATTTGGCCAAGTTCTTTGTCCATACAAATTTTTTGAAATGCTTATTTTGTTCTTATATCATGCTGGCCCAAATTTTCCCTTTAACATTTTTGCTAATTAGGAATTAACTTCATTCTCAAACAACTAATTTTGGGCAAACTAATAAAGTATAAAATACAATAATGAATTAAAGAATAAGAAAACCTAGTTTTGCTTTATTCTAGATGTTCAAAATGCACTCTTAACTTTTTTCAATCTCTATCTATACAACATGGTTTTATCTCTTAAACATTTGTTGCAACAAACAAATGAAGTTAGGTAACGACAAACATGTTGCAATACCCATCTGTGGATACCCATCTCTAAATACCTATCTATATACACCCATCCCTAGATACTCATCATTGCATACCTATTCCTAAATACCCATCCTCGCATACTTGTCTTTGAATACCCATCTTTGCATACGTATTCCTAAATATCCATCCTTGCTTACCCATCCCTAAGTATCCATTCTTGAATACCCATTCTTGCATATACATCTCTAAATACCCATCCCTGCATACTCATCTTTAACTCTTGCAATACCGTCATCTGATGTGTAAGGTAGACAGATTCATACCCAACCATTTAAGGATTTGGGATACTTCAAGGTATCGTAAAATTCAAGGAAAAAATCAATAGGGTTAGCTTTTCAACAAGCTTCAACAATTTCTCGTGGAAGGTAATTTTTGTAGAAAAAAGTATTGTAGAATATTTTATATTAAAGGGCAAAATGCAGTTCATATGGTCCCTATTAACAACTCTAGTGTAAGGAAGTAAGCTCTAAGAGCACATGATACTAAATTATGGAAATGAATATGATGAAGATCTAAACATGTGTCCTCTAGTTTTAGTATGCTATGCCAAGGCTAAAGTTAGCATAATTGTAGTCTTGTGGCTAATTTTAGAAAGCACTAGAGCTACTCTAGTACTTCTTCTAATGCTTCCGCTTCCATGCATGGAAGGATAAGATTAGAAGAGGCAGATGATCAAGTAGTAATCAAAAGTCACCATTGAGATCAAATTCTTAAGCGCCAGGTCATCACATTATGCCCTTCTTTAGGTCTTGGCTGCACCGCGGCGGAAAGATAGAGGGAGTTCACCTATCGCATTACAAAAGGAAGTTACGTAGGCTTCTCAACAATCTTATGCTTCTCTATCTTGAAAGTTTTCAGCAAGCTCCCAAGGCAAGAGGGCATACGCAACCCACTTGACCTCAAGAAACTTCATACGGCCACGTCCACGTCAATGCCATTTTTCCACAAGAATTTCTTCAACTTGATACTTGTCTAGGCCATTGTTTTGAGTAGGCAACGGCTGTGCATTGTCTATCACTTGGCTCTGAAGGTAATTGGTAGTAGCTAGGCAAAGCCGGTTAACATAGAAAATACTACTTGGTCCAACGGGTGTGTTGAGGCAAATTGAATAATCATCAATGACTTTGGTGATTGTATATTTGGTAGCTTTCAAATCAAGTTTTTATTTTTGCGTCTTGTTGAAAACTACCACCCTAGCTAGAGCCAAACTTTATTACCTATCCAATAACATGTAGCTTCTTGTCAATGGCGGTTAGCTTGCCTTGCTTGCTCTTGTTGTGCTTTGGCCGTGGCCGCTTGCGCCAACTCAATAGTCTTACAAAGCTTGTCCACTATTGCTTCAGCTTTAGCTTGTTCAATTTTAATTTGACTGCTCATTTGGTCGTTTATTCCATGGAGAATCTTGAGCTGAATAGGGTCAATGTGATAACCATGTTGTAAAAAGAACGAGCTAATTCCTATTGATGTCAAATCTTGTCCCCGTATTGCTATTTTTGCCATTGGGCATAAGATTGACCAATCTTTTTGGCTCCAATCAATGTATGGCCGCAAGTAGGATTCAATTTTGCTATTCATTTTCTCCATTGATCCATTAGTCTAACGATGGAACGCTGTGGACAGTCATTGATCAATCTTTAAGATTTCACATAATTGTCCCCACATGGCGCTTAGGAATTGAGTACCCCGGTTGAAAATTGTGGCATCAGGTATCCACTAATGTGCTACTACATGTGTGATAAGAGCCTAAGCAGTAGTGTAAATGTCCTTATTTGGTAAGGAAATCAGTGCATTGTCCTTGCTCAAATAGTCGGTGACCACCAATAAATCAATAATTCTATTGCTTTCTAGGAGTCCCTCAGTAAAATCTATAGATAACTCTTTTCTTATGCGCTTTGGCACTACCATTGGTTTCAAAAACCCATGTAATCCATTATGCCAGGGTTTATTTTGCTGGCAAGCGTCTAGTTTGTGCAAATAATTGCAAACATCTGGTAACATCCTTGGCTAAAAGTAATCTCTCATCAATAACATAAACTTCACCTCACGGCCTAGATGGCCAGTTGCTAGCAATGTGTGGATATTTGTGTATGAGCTTGCTTTGTAACGATTTAGCATTTGGGATTCATCTGCGGCCACGATAATGCAAGGTTCCATCAATATCCAACAAACATTTGGTGATAGAAACTTGGATTTCCAAATGATTTGAGAAGCACTGATTGCCATTTCAAACGCTCTTGATTACTTCTTGCTATTTGTGATCTTGCAAGACAACATTTTTCCATATAAGCTCAATTATGTGCTTGGCTTTGCTAATGATGGTATTTGGGCTTTGATCTTGGTCATCGTCTGCTGCTGCTCCCATCTTTTGATCTCCACTAGATATGACAATTGGTTAGGCTCTTCATATGGCAATAGTGATGATTGAAGATTCATTGTCGTCATCTAGTTTGGTGTTTGGTATCCTATTTGGCTTCAAGAGCTGCATGTATTGGTGGTGAAGGCGTGGGTCATTTTCACCATTAGGCTTGATTTTGTTTGTGTCATGATAATATGTTCGCTTGTCCGTTGCACTTTTTAGGCCGGTATAAACTCTCAAGATTGTAATGGCCTAATATTTGTGACCACCAAATTTGCCTTTTATTCAACATATTAAGTTGCATAAAGTACTCCAAGTTTTTATGATCAATCACAACAATACAATTCTTCACTAATCCCAATTTTGCATTCCACTCCTAAAGACAATGTATAATTGCTGACAACTCTCTGTCGTGTATTTTGTACTTACACTTGTGAGGATTATTTTTCTTCAACAAATAAGCACATGGGCATAGAACACTCGTGTGGTTGTACTATGATAGCGCGCTGCCAATAGCATATAAAAACGAGTCTAATTCTAGCACCGTCTCTTTATCCAAGTTAAACTAGATCAACATAGTTACAATAATGAACATCTTTTTAAATTGTTCAAAGGCCACCTATTCAATTTTAGTTTGTCTCCAACTTACATTCCCCATTAAGTATGTTAAGGGGGCTGCAATGTTGGAAAATTGTCATATAAATTGTCTATAATAGTTTGCAAATCCAAGGAAGCTCCAAACTCTTCACACTGCAATAGGAGCTTGGCAATTTTCAATAACCTTGACCTTCTCAAGATCCATTTTTACTCCTTTGCAAGCTTAAAAAATAAACCCTAAATATTTTATTGATTAGACCAAAAATTCATACTTCTTGATATATCCAAATATAACCTAGCTTCTTGCAGCTTTCCTAGCACCTTATCCACCTTTGTTCAATGATCATGAAGAGACCTAGAAGAATAAATAAGAACATTGTCAAGAGAAGCAGAACAAAATTCATCTACATATCATTGCAATGTCCAATTGATGCAATAATGAAAGGTACTAGGAGAATATGCCATGCCAAAAAGAATCATTAACCACTCACATAACCTAAAATAAGTGCAAAATGTTGTTTTCCATTCAATTATCTTTGCAACCCAAATTTTGTTAAAAGCGGTGGTGACATCAAGCTTTGTAAACCAATGAGCTTTGCTAATTTGTGTTAGTGTCTTTTAGATAGGTGATTTTAAGATATTGATCCTTTTTTGTAATGTTGTTCAAGGTGCAATAGTTAATACAAAATTGCAATCCAATACAAGGTTTTTTGACAAATAAAATTGGCGCAGCAGCTAATGAATGATTTACATGTATAAATCCTTTGGCCAAAAACGACATGAGCTTCCAACAAAGCATTAACAATTCCCTTTTTGATGTTAAAGACGGGTTTAAAGCAAGAATAATAGAGAGCAAATACAAAACAAGACCAAGATGCAAGGATATATAAGAAGAGAGATCCAAAAATGTATTCCACAGAATAAAAGTATGAGATAGAAATATAGCAAAAAACCAAGGCTTGAAGCCAAAGATTAAGGCGGCAAGATGAGTTGTTGAGATTAATGAACCCTTTAGTCTTGACTCTATTTATATTTGAAGATTGAAGCTTGGCCGTCAATTTTGGAAACTTTTTGAAAAGCTTCCTCAAGTTTAGAAGGTGTTCAAGGTTCTTCTACCAAATAAACAGCTTCTTAAAATGCTTCCAATGTTCTAGAACCTTCTAGGAACTTTTACCTTTGAGAACCTTCAAGATATTCTAGTATATTTTAGATCTTGGTTATGGGTAATTCGTTCATGTTTGTGATTTTACCTCCCCTTCTAGCTTTGAGATTCTTTGAAGAGTTCATGTCATTATTGTTCTTGGTTTCGTTGGTTGCTGACAATGAAATTTTTGAATCTTGAACGGCGCATTGGTGATGTTTGAAGCTAATTTCCATGTACGCTTGCTAATTAGATAGTTACATCAATGAACAAAGTATTTGGCTTGACCTTGCCAAATCCTTGAATCTAGAATTTTTTTAACTTCATACTCTTTGAAGCTATTTATTACAACTAAAGGTAATGAGGATTGAACTTTTTTAAGAAAAATGGATTTTTGATAAGTTTTTAAGAACAAAACATAAAAGACTAGATATACTTTCACGGATGCTAGAAGTTATAATTAATATACAACAATATTGACTTGTTTGTCAATGCTAAACAGTTTAATCTAATAGTAATTATATTTTTTGCTTAGACAAGTAGTCTTGATGTTTTATTGTAGTAGTCACATTTGATTGCTTATTCAAAATTTGGGTTGTTTTTTTGTTCTTACATTGACAGAATCTTTATAACTCACTTTAGCTTCTTTTAAATGAGCCTCCATTGTCGTATGCAAATTCTTTTAACCACGTTGCCAAACCTTTTGCTGCAAGGCTTTCCCCTTTTCAAGCTGGAAGCATATCAATTCTTGAATGATGTTCATAATTGATATAAAAGAGAGTCTCTTGAGTCAATGTATGTTTGTTGTTGTTAAATACAAACTCTGCAAACGGTAATAAAGATATCTAATTATCTTGTTGATAATTTATGATATACAGCAAATATTGCTCTAAGATTTGATTCATTTGTTCTGTTTATCCATTAATTTGAGGATGAAATGCAAAAGAAAGCTTGATATTTACTTACAAAACTTAAACAACAATTAACAAAATTTGGAAATGAACTACAGTCTCTATCCAATACAATATTTTTAGACAAACCATGATATCTATAGATATTGTCTGTAAAGAAGTTAGTTGTTTTTTCTTTCGGGATTGTCTTTTTATATAGACACAATGTGTTATTTTTGAAAACTAGTTGACTATCACGCAAATAGAGTCACATTTAGCTGAAATTGATAAGTTTGTGACGAATTTCATAAAAATAGATATTCATGGTTGCTTTGGAATTGGTAATGGTTGTAGCAATCCATATGGTCAATGTCAAAGGTTATTTGAACGCAAATATGTATTGCAAGTCAATAAAAACTTTTTAGATGGTATTTAACATTTGAGGCCACCAAAAATCTCAAAAAATTAGTTCCTAGTATTTTGTTGAAATCAAAATGTCTAAGAACTAGAAAGTCATGCCGCGTTTGCATGATTTGAAAGCATAGTGGTTTATTGTAAACGTATAAGCGTTTTTTAAAGTAGAGAAGTTTGATCTTTAATTTTGAACTTGCTAAATTTTTTTGTAGCATTGCCAAAGCAGTGTTTGATATAAACTACCAAAGATTCTGTAACCAATGCTATTTGATTTTTTTTTAAATTCAAAAATCAGTTAAAAATAAAATTGGAGTCATTCGTAAATGGAGGCACTCTAATTTTAAAGATATTGTCTATTGTTAGTTTTATATTGCTTCCTTTGTTTAAGCATAAAGTTGGATCTTTTAGATAAGGCATTAGACAATCATTGTTGCTTTCCAAATCAATGTATGATGTCAAAATTAAATTTAAAAAAAGACATATTTTAGTAGGCTTGATAATAATTCAAGACACACAAGTAGACAAAAAAGATTCAAAGTTTTTGTAATCAATGTATATTGTCATCAAATGTGCAGCGTTTTTGAGTAAATGATACCATTTTTAGAAATAATCTACAATAAAAAGTAAATTTTTATTGTGAATTTTGTAATTAATTCTTGCAATACATAATTTTTTCAAATGAAAAGCAACTGAATAAAGTTTTCTATTTTTTCTTTGTGGCAATAATATTGCACCCAAGGTAAAATCTGAAGCATACATCTCCAAAAAGAAAAGCTTGCAAAAATCCATATGTACTAATATTAAAACTATAGTAAAGGTTTTTTTCAATATTTGAAAAGCTGTGTGTGCTGTTTTGCTTCAGTCTCACTTATTTTTATTTGTAAGCCGTGTAGGTGAAGTGATAATTTTAGAGTAGTTCTTAATGAAAATTTGATAAAAATTTGCAAACACAAAAAAACATTAGACATTTTGTACTATTTTTAGTGTTCTCTAATTTACTACGTCTTGAATCTTCTTTGAATTCATCAATATATCGTCACTTAGAATAATATAATTAAAGAATTCAACTTGAATAATGTGAAAAACACAATTTTCAAGTTTTGCATACAACTTGGCTTTGCAAAACTTGTCAAGTCCTAGCTTCATGTATTTTTGTGTTATTTTAGATCTTATGAGTATACCAAAATTTTGACTAAGTAGCTAACAATAAAATTGTCTAGAAATTCTCAGAATATATCATTCATCAAATGTTAAAAGATAGCCAGTGCATTTGTAAGTCCAAAAAGCATAACGGTATATTTGAAATGACCATACTTTGTTTAAAAAGCCGTTTTTTTTAGTACTATTTTTTTATTTGTATTAAATTGTACGCTTTTTTAAAACCAATCTTGATATAAATCTTGATTTGTCTAATTTGATCAAAAAGTTTGCCGATTAGAAATAATACATAATGTTTTTTGACCATTACTTTGTTAAGGCGACGATAATCCACATTCATTTGCAAAAATACATCTTTTTTCTTCATAAATAGTATAGGTGCTTTTGCTAAAGATTTAGAATATTTAATGATGTTTTGCCAAATTCTCGTCAATGTATTCTTTTAATGCAGCAAGCTCATTTTGCAATACATTGTAAATAAATTCAAAAGGTGGTTAAGTGTCTTGTTCAAGGTTGTTTGCACAATCATCCGATCGATGCTTGGATAATGCGTTTGTAGTTTTTTTTTCAAAAACACCTTGGTGTTCTTTGTACTTTTCCAAAAATGTTATTTTCTTGGTAATTTATTTAAACACTGGAATTGCAAAGGCCACAAATACATCACTTTCTTTAGCAGCTTATATAAATGCTTGAGCTTCAATAAATAAAAATTTTGAATTTTTTAAGTAAAAATGGTTTTTATGTGTGATTACTGATTTTTCTACCAAAGATTCTTCAAAATAAAACGTAATACTACCGTTTGTCTAATTAATTTGAAAATTATATTTTTCAAGCCAAAAAAGTCTTAAAATCACAAGACTCAACAGGGAACCGGTAATATTGTAGACTATTTCACTATTGTGATTTTCAGTAGCCGTTTCTAAAAGAACTATTTCATAAGTAACAACGCCAAAAGACAACGGTTGTCCATCGATAACTTCAATGTGAATGGCCTACAATTTTTGGGCTAGAAAAATTTTATGAAGTTTTATGAATGATTCATTTAATAAAATATATTGAGGTCTCTAAATTTATTAATGCACAAGTTTTAATATTTTTTGGGTCTAAACATATTAATAATATAAAATAAAGAATAGAATTTGCAAAGAATACAAGATCTAAAGATGCTAACAGCATTATAGAATTCAGTTGCACGGTCTTTATTGAGGTTGGACTTTGTTGTATTTTTGTTGATTATTAATATTCTGAAGCTATGATGTGCATTGTTGTTTTTTAAGCAATCGCTAATTTTGTGTTTTTTTTTTTCCGCAAAAAGTACACAATTCATTTTTACATTGATGTTTTTTATTTTATTTGATAAAAAGTTTAAAACAAATTGCATCAATTCAATGTCTTCAGCTTCAAATGGCTTGGCTTTGCTTGTAGCTGAAGAATTAGACAAGTAACCAGCATATGGTCATGGCGTCGTCCATACTTGCTTATCTTATTATCGTTCAAATAACTAATAGACGCATTTTACAGCTTGGCTAATCACTTTGTTTGTTGTAGTGGGATCTGGAAGTGAAAATAATAAATATTTTACCTTGTTTATAAGCCAAAATAGAATTGGCTTATTAGAGCTTGTTTGTTCCTATAGATATTGAATGCTAATTGACAAAAGTGGAAAACATATACTAATGCTAAACACCTACTTTGTTGTAAGTTCCAAATTTTAGTTGTTGCAAAATGCATTTTGTCATGCTCTCTAAATGCTTCTCCAAAAGTATTTAAAAACACTTCAAAGCTATTAAGTATGGCAAAGTTCTTTTCAAAAAGCAGTGCAAACTAAGAAAATGTTTGCCTATTTAGCAAGGTATCCACCAATTTAATACAAATTGCATTTGTTAAGTACCATTATGGTTGAAGAAGCATGACAAATTATACCTAATTGACAAAATCACGAAACTTGAAACAGGTGCCGATAAATTTCTCTAGAAGACTGACCTTAACTTTTTTGTTTTTGCTAAAATTTGAAGCTTGTAATATAGAACCAAAAAGATTGCTGGCTTGAGTAGCGGCTGCAGGTATTGCAACATAATTTTGATCCAATGTATGTAGCAATCTCGTTTCAAGGTCAAAAATTTTTTGAATTAAATGCTATGTTCTGTTTGAATATCTACCTGCATACAATGCTCATGGCCAAAATGGTTGATACGATAACGTCTAGCTTTGAATCGTTCATAACGCCATTGGTTTCTCTTGCCATAGTGTTAAGTAGTAAAACATGTATATAGAACAATATGATCACCAAGAATTGGAACAATAAAAGGAATAAGTTGCACTAATTGTTCCATGAATCTAGCTTTGCTAAATCAACATATGATCAAATTTTTAAGCTCTTCTTTTGGTCTACTATTAATACAAATGTCAAAATTGAAATTAAATTCTTAAGCAAGTAGTCTATTCAAATCCATAAATTTTTGTAATAGAAAAATCTAAAACAAAAATAAGCAACACCATTAACTTAGAAGTGGGTAATTTGCAACCTCCAAAATACCTTGCAGTTTTTAAATAAAGAGGTAATCCACGCTAAATTCAAAAGCAAAAGATTGTGATGATATTGAAGCAATCTCGACAAACTGTCAGGGATGGATTTATAGCACAAATAATAAAGATAAAACACGAAAATAAGACCGTGATGCAGGGATGTATTAGAATAGAAATCCAAAAATGTATTCTACGGAATAGTGATACAAGACAAAACATCAGAAAGCCAAAGTTTGAAGGCCAAAATTTAAGGCGGCAACATGTTGTCAAGATTGAAGAACTCTTCAATTTCAACTCTATTTATACTCAAAGATAGAAGCTTGGCCGTCAAGCTTAGAAAGCTTCTTGAGAGGCTTCTTCAAGCTTGGAAGTTTCTTGAGAAGCTTTTTTGAGCTTGGAAGGTACTTGAGGTTCTTCTACCAAGTAATAAGCTTCTTGAGAAGCTTTCAATCTAGTATGTTCTAGATTTTGGTCATAACTAGTCCACTCATGTCTATGATACTTGACATGTTGTAAAGAAGGCCCTAAAGAAAGTCAACTTCTTTTTTGTCTTTCATCTCCATGCTAATTTTATGATGAATTCCTAGTCTTTGTAGCGATGGAAGCTCACTAGTTTTGGAAAGGTCAAATAATGCTAGACAATGCTAGTATTGCTTCGAGAGTCACTCCTTAGAATTGAGTAGCTTTTTTAGAGCAAGTACCTTTTCATTATTGGCCATAAAGACTGTCAAAACCTTCATTGATCCAACTTGGCTCTTTTGTAAATATCTAAGAAAGGCTTAGGCGTTTATTTTTTGTAATCAAAGACCCAATTTCTTGGTGTTGTTCCAAGCTGAGCAGTTACCAGCAAGCAAGCGGCCTTCCTGGCTCCTCACCCTAATTCCGGAGCTGTAAATGTAGAACTTCTTTGCTAGAGCAATTTGGACATTGTTCCTATTCGTCTACCCTTTCTCAAGAATTAAATCATAGCCCATGGTATTCCAAAATACTATGCAAACTCAAATTCCTTATGCCAGCTAATATTGTACCAAAATTTTGTAATTTGTTGCCCTAAAATAACTTTTCTATCAATCTCTTGAATGAATTGAGGTGGAATATCAAGGCCCTCAAGCTTAGCTTTCCTAGCAAAACAATTACTCACAAGAAAATAGCATAAACATCCACTATCAATAAGTGCATCAGCAATATCTATTTGGTTAATTATTGTATGTACCAAGACAAATGGTGTAATCATAAATTCCCTTTTAAATCCTTCATATTCTACTTCTTTAGTTAAGACATGATAATGCTTCTACTTGCGACTATGAGCAGAAGCTAATCAATTTTCCGACCGAAATCCTGAGTGACTATCAACCTTTGGTGTAAGTTTTGTTTGCATTGTTGCTAGTTTGGCTTGTGCTTGATTGATAAGAATGTGCTCATTAGAATGCCATTTGTTGGAAGTTGGCCATGCTAGTTGGTAGAAACATGCATTCATATAATGATTTGTTACACCGCACCTAAGGCAATGCCTCTACTCCTTTTATTTTTCAATCTTCCCAATTCACCCACTTTGTGCGTTTGGTCTGTCCTGTATGCAATGTTGCCAAGCCTACCCGTGTCGGCTTCTAATCCATCAGATTTCCACCAATGACAGCTGTTAGAGCGGTCAAAGAGTTACTACGGCCTCTCCCCATTGTTTGCAAGCTTGGGCCAAAACGCGCTTTGAAAATGCAGACATTTTCATTCACAAATCTCTCAAATGACAAAACCTGAGAAATGAAAACAATAGATTTTCGTAACTTGACATGCCAATCTTGGGTGAGTATTGCCTTTTTCATGGAGCTGCCCAATTTTGCTATTGCCAACAATACTTGCTTGTTGAAGTCCGCATAGAAGTTCTTCACTAAACTCTTTCCTTGCTTCATTTTTTATAGTTTGTTTAGAGCACTCTCACGTTGGTAAGAGTCTTCAAATTGATTGTTTAGGAACCTCCAAAATCTCTCAGCGTTGGCAGTTACCTCCATATCCAACCAAGGTTGTGTCACTAATGCAGCATTTTTTGTAAGGCAAGAAAATATGTATCCAACCATCAATCTTTCTATGATATACTGATCAACGTCGTACTCCATCTTGTCTGCCATTTGCTAGCAGAAGAGAGGATAAAATGCACATTCTCCTTCAAATCTCTCAAAGTCAAGGAACCTGAGCTACTTGGCATTTTGATGTGCTAATGGTGCAGGTACAGATGCTGCTACAGCTTGTTGCTGCTTCAATGCCACTAGTTTGCTCTTTAATTGTTCTAACTCCAACTTTTGTCGAAGTTGCTGCATATTGGGCCAATTGCCTTAGGCACTTGGATTGTGGATAGAGTCTTCTAATTCTCAGACAATACTCAAGAACTCATCTTTTCATCTATTCACTATCTCAGTAGCTATTGCCTGTAATACACTCATTGTTTCTTCATCCAATAGGCCTTGCCATTGCAAGTGTCCTTGTAACTTTGCCTCTACAAATCCCTCAAAATTACCGCCAACCAATAAGTGATTAGCTCTTTGAGCCAAATTCACCGCAAATTGCTGTTGCTTATGCATAACGTCAATGCTCAACAATTTGTGAGTAAAAATGATTAGGTTCAATTGTAAAGAAGTAAGCTTTGAGAGCACAGGATACTAAATTACAAATATGAATTTGATGAAGAGCTAAAGCATGTGTGTTTTGGTTTTAGTATGCTACGCCAAGGCTAAAGTTAGTATAATTGCAGTCTTCCGGTTGATTTTAGGAGACATTGGAGCTACTCCGGTACTTCCTGTAGTACTTCCGCTTCTATGCATGGAATGATAAGATTATAAGAAGTAGATGATCAAGTAGTAATCAAAGGTCACTACCAAGATTAGATTCTTGAGCGCTAGCTCATTACATCTGGACTAATCTTGAAATTGCTTGGGTGTGTTGCTATAAAGTAGCCACGCCCATCCTCGTGAGTGTCTCCATAATTGTCACCTCTACAATTTTTGAAAATTTGTGGAAGTAAATAGATGTAATTATAAGGATGTATAATATGTAAATATGAAACTTTAGTGTTGATTATGGACGTAATGGTAGTTTGCTCTTTAATGAATTCACAACTTATTCTCACAATATCTAAATAACACATTCAAAAGTGCAAACTCATTATTTTTATGTTGCTACAAGGATCTTATAATTTGCTATCTATTTATCAATAGTCATCATGTTCAAAACCCTTAAACTCATGCTTATGGGTGCACCTACCTTAATGGCACTTGAAGGTCCCAATCTCAACCATCTCAAAGTAACCTAGCATTTAACATGTGGCAAAATTTGCTTGTGCAAAAGACATTCACTACTCCACTGTGAGTTTAACAATGGGTGGAGTTGCCCTTAAAAGTAGGGTGCAGAAATGGAGAGGGTCAAAGAAGGGTGTGTCTACTTTACAATTCAAGTCCCGAGGTCTCATGGCTGAGGTTAGATGGCATGCTGTTATGTAGGACCAGAGTAGAAAATTCCATTTGTTTCACTTATAAGAAAATGTGGATTTTTAGAGATTGATTCTCTAGAGAGTGAATTTGGGAAGTTTGAACTCAGATTTAGATTTAGAGACCTTAACTTTGATTTGGTCTAAATTGGAGGAGGATACCATTGATAATACCAAAGTATGGAGCAATTTATTATTCTTACCTTGATTTGTAAAGACCGTGGAGTATTTGCCTCTCAAGTCTTGCCATACGGCATGTCATCTAACCCTAACCAGCTCCTAGTTTCAAGTTATTGCATTTTCTCTTGCCAAAGCACAATACCAAGTGTCTTGATTGATATTTAAATCTTAAGTAAAACCCTTGAATAGGAACAATATTTGAGAAACTTTTTGGACTTCACCAACTAAAATCTGACATTTTTAGTACTCAATCAATTTTTTTTGCCAAACTGTGTTGGATATTTACTTATATATTTACATTGTAATCTTTCATATTTAGAATTGCTATTAAAATTTAATTAACTTTTTTGCCGGCAATTTTAAAAATTGCAATTAATTTTTTTCTCATTTCCAACGGCTGTCTGTGAACTAGCCGCTGGTTTTTCCTGCACATTGAATAAGAACTAAACAAGGTAGATGGATCTCATCCAATGTTGATAAATAGTAAACGTCCATTGGCGTTCCAGTGCCGTGGCAAAAATTCGAATTCCTTTGAAAAGGGGCTGGGAGCGGTAACGCCGCCATCGCTCGCCATGAAAGCATTGGCTTTGCGTCCTGCATTCCCATCTGAGCACTCTCCATAATAGCTCGCACCTTCACAGGCTTTGTCATTCGCAAGTCTGACACTCCTCCAATTCATCATTTCGCTAAAGAGCGTGCAGATTGCTCTCTTTGGTACAAAATTCCAGTGCGGGAGTTCGATCAAGGTTCGTGATCTGCAACACCGATCGTAGTAATGCATACTCTGCAACTTAATTAAGGGTTCCTTACCGGTCTCTTGCTTTGATAGGGACGATCATGCTACCGAAGATGTTTAAATTCGGCTTACCCGATTGGTAGGCTTTCCTCGGAGCTGCAATTACTGCTTATGCTGGGAATGTCGCTGCGTGCTTAAGTCTTTCAATTTAGCATTTGGTTGAGACGCAAATGTTGCAATACTTATTTTTGGATTCTTTTGACACCTACAATGGCCTTCCCTGAAGTTCACAGCAATTTTTTTTGTTGAAATTTGGCTATATGTTCGCGTTTTCTTCCTTTACTTTCCTGTAAATCTTGCAGCTATTTTGCAAAGTCTGGCGATGTTGAGTCCGGGAAAGAAAGAACGGCTGCATTTCTGATTTCCATGGAGCATTAGTATTCCCCTGTTTTGATTGTGATCCTCGTGTAGTTTTGTGAAGCTGTTGAAATCGATTTCCTGTGGTTTCGATCAGCGAAGACACGGTCGTCGACCTCCCTTACAATAAAATATGCAAATCCCTCGTAAGGAAAAGGGAACAACGTGGAACAACCTCCTCGTGTGTGTGTTTTTGAACTTTTGAAGAACGTAGGTCGGAATCTGGTATAATCTGTGGGCGTTCTTCAGGGCGGGGAACCGATGGGTGAAACGGTGGTTTCGTCGAGGAGCAAGCGAAGGTTACCCAGGCTTGTCGAGGAGCAGGTCAAGGATCCTGCGAAGGTAGTAAATGTGGAGGATGAAACGAAAGAAGCGGCGGAGAGGAGGGCATCGAAGAGAGGCCAGAGTGTGTCGAGTAGTAAGCGTAAAGGAAAGCAGGCCGAGGAAGAAGTAGTGACGAGGGAGTTGATGGGCACCGATATGGTGGACGCCGTGTCGCTTGAACTCGGATCGCTTGAGTTGAACGACGACTGCTACGGGAATTCACGTTCTTCAGGAATTGTCTTGATCGCAGTGCCGCAGGAGTTTGTGGCAAACATGGAGAGGTCTCTCTCGCGAGGTGACGATGCCGCCGGTGCAAGGAGCAGGTGTGTTCTTGTCCTCTTCAAATCATGCTACACTTTATTCAGAACTTCAACCAGCAAGCTCTAGATGAAGACTCGTGTGCTTTTTCAAGTTTTCACATCCGATTGATCATAGTGAATCCATGAATTCCTTGGTTACACGTTTTGAGAGAACCACGGAAGGTAGCATCTGGTGCAAGTGCATTGTTTTTTCATTGCGTGGAGTATTGGTGTTTGCTCAGCGGCCAGGGAGACGAACATGACAGCGTGATGGACCTTGGAAGCGCAGCAGAGCAAGGAGTTACAAGCAATGCTCTCAGTCAAAAGGATCCAGCATTATTGGCTGAACTGATGCAAGTAATTCGAAGTGTGTACGTTTGGTTTTATGTTTTCTAATTTCTATATGAAAGTCTTTGTTGAATGTTTGCTTGTAACAAAGACTCACAGAACAACCTTCTTTGCAGAAGGCGGTGATTGGACAGAGCTCAAAAAATGTCATATGCAGGCATATTTGCGCCACCATGGGCTTCGCATTTCTGGTCAAAAAAAAGTTCTTGTGGATCGTATTGAACAGCACTTGACGTAAGGTTTTTTCTTGCTTTTCGTGTCAGCCAAACTTTCTCAATTTATATTGCACCAATGTAGCTAAGCGAGAACCCTTTCATTTGTGGTTTGCGTATTTTAGAATGAAAGAGGGGCAAGCACAAGACATTCACCCGAGATCGTCTTTTACCATGAATTGCACAGGTAACAAAACTCCAGCAAAAACAGCTCATATTTTTCTGAAGGGTACAGCCCATCTTTCCATTTTAGTTTTGCCCATGCAAATGTTGTGTAGACTAAAAGAAGACATGCAATTCTATCTTTCGGCATGGGTGCTGTTTTTTACTCTAAAGTGGTGATGTGGTGATGTTTCCTTGCAGGTGACGCATGTCGCGGAGACACTGTTTTATTCAAGCAAAATGTTTATGACTTGTGAGTCGTTTTTCCTTTTTGGTTTGATTTTTGACATGTTTTGCTTGAAGAGGTTGACGTTTGGCAAATTGTTTGATATAGCTTTGAGTTCTTTTGTTGTTGAGGCATTCTACTTTCACGGATGAGACTGCATGTAGTGGATACTATTTTTATTAAGTACTAGTTTCAGAAGCTCAACCTCAAACTAGCATTATAATTTGACCTTGATATTGGGGTGGGTATGATATTGTTATATTAAGTGCCAGTCGTCCACGCTTGGGAAAGCGTTGGGTTGCTGGTGAAGTCGTGCACGAGAGCTATGGCGCTGAAATGTATCAACACACGTTTACTGTGAGTAATAGTTTGAAGTTTCCTATGTCCTTTCATTGGATTGCTATGTTCTGAGATCCTAAGTACTGTGGTGTTGCCCACAAATATTTGTATATTAGAACTATTATTGGGGTAAATCTTTATGGTATTTTGTAATGTGCTAGATTGAGGTCTTGTGGAGCACGGGTATGAAGCCCCTTCGCTTCATGGAACAACTTCAAATCAAAGGTCGCAAATTGTATGACGAGTTCACTTGGAGACAGGTGTGAATTCCAACCTCTCTTTATTTTTCTGCCAATACAAACATTTTTGCTTTTGAAAACTAACATTACTTTTTGGCAAGTCATGTACTTACAAGGGTTGCCATGATGTGTATTCTGTGACCACCACTAGAGCAGCCATGGATTGACGAAGAGGCTAGAGAACAGGAGCTGATTGAGAAGCATAAGCGAGGTGAAGAAGCTCGTAAGATAAGGAGAGAAAACGAGAAGCGTAAGCGAGGTGAGAAAGCTCGTGATACAAGGAGAGAGAATTTCTTGCGTTGCAGAGGTCTGTATCTACAAAGTGCTTTCTTCTACCTACTCAGTGTAGTTACTTCACCCAAATTTCAGCTATGTCATTTCTCCTTTGTATTTGCTCATCTCTCTCCTCCATACTAGAGTTTCCTTCTTGGAGAGTCTTCCTAGGATGATCATAATCAAGACTCCCTTTTTTATTCGACTTTGCTTTTGCTAGTCATTTTGTTTTACAAAATTTCCTCACTTCCAAATTTTTCACTCTAGTATTGATATGTCATATTTAACTAAATACAGATTATTTTATGTATGTATTTTCTTTCTACGCTCTTGAGCATTTTAAATTTCTCAATATTTTGCCTAAATTTTTTCCAAAGTTTTGGCATGTCCTCTGATTTGGGCATGTCTCTCAATAGTTTATAACCAACTTCTAATGTCTTGCAAGTACTTCCTAATGTTTTGCAAACCAAACTTTCTAGACTCTTAGTTATGGACTTCAAGACTTTGGGTAGTGCATATCATACTCATAAAGTCACAATGACCTTTTAAATATCACATCTTCAGTCTCTGTGATATAATTATAATTATAGAAAACAAGATAGATGTTGAGGTTGAGGTGATATTAGAGAGGGTGCACATAGTAATATTAAGCAAGTCACAATTCTTATGCTTCTCTTTGCTTCACTTCATTGCTTTCCAGAATTTTGTGATTTTTGGGAAAGCGTTGTACTTTAATGGATTCACTTCTCTATTGCTATTACCAAATGATTTGAAACATTTTGGTAAATTGAAATGTTTTTGGATTTCACAACAATTCAAGTTATCAATACATGAAAATTCTAATAAAATTCCAATAGTGAATATCGCTAGTCTAGTTTAAAATCTTACTAGTAATAAGTCTCTTAATTGTTGTTGTTGGTTTTCTACAGAGGATCAAGCAAACTCATCTTGCAGTATGCTAATGCAAAGTTCCATTCAACAAGATTTTCAACAAAAGGTTTACTTGGGCAATAGCAATGTTGTAGCATCCTCACATTTACTGCATCTTTTGTAAAAGTTTGTGCAACAACAAAGAGGAGAACCTCTTGCGCAAGACCATCATGGTGGTGAGGTTTTTCACTCATCTTTACTTCCCAACACTTTTCACAGACAAAGAATCTGTCATGTTGCATGCTCCAATAGCAAATACAAGAAGGTTGGTTCCAAGCATAGCATCTGGCAAATGTGTGGGATGTGTTGTTATAAGAACCAACTCTTTTTGAGGGAGCTGCCCAAGACATTAGTAGCATTTTTCATGCTTCAGGGTTATGACATTGCTTGAGCAAACATGAATAACTAACTTTCCAGACGGCAATGTAGAAACAAAAATAAAAAATACTAAATAGTTTTGACATTTTTGGAAGGAACACTTAGTGGTGCTTATGTGAGTGGTTTTGTCTTTTTTTGGCTTACCTTCTTGTTTTTGAGGGTGATGATATTGGAAAAGGCATTTGGAAAAAAATGATATGGCTTCAGGAAAGATGGCCTCAAGCTTACAAGGGTTTGTTTTAAGAGATTTTTACTTTATTTTTTGACTTTTTGATTATTTGCAATTGTTGTTATCCTAAGTGTGCCTCATAACATTTAATAGCACTCCCGTAGCGTGCCCTCCCTCCAAAAAAATGATGTGAAATATTCCACACCATCTTTATCTATGGGGACACTTGGCTAAATTTGTCAAAGAGTTTATGAAAGGGAAGCTTAGTTCAATTCACATATGTCAATGTCAATGTCTGGCTCAAATATGTCAAGAAAAGAAAATCTTTTTCCGGAATATCTTGAAATTTCAGGCATCCACTTAGTTCTTTAAGTCGTTTACAAAGCATCATCACAAGGTAGTTAAACAAGTATTTGAAATGAGTCAAATTACTACATTACTCCTCAGCTTATATAATGTAACTTGTGTATTTCCTAATTTAAATAGCTCGAATATTTTGAGCAAATTTATATTGTTGTTGTAAGATGGCATTTCATAGCAACATTAGCCTCCATATAGTTTAGAAGTAAAAAGCAAAGATCCATCATATATTTTGGATCAATTGTGATACGATTAAGATCAAATAGCAATGCTCACAAATATATCAAACATATCCACAAAGCTCTGAAAATTTGAGAGATTCTTAGCCCTAATACAAGTAGAAGAATTATAGAGGGAAGAAAGTTAGGAGTTCAAAATTGGCAATTTTTTCCTAAGATGATATATGCCTCATCTATGCCCATCCCAAACAACAAATCAAACCAATGTTAGATGAGAGAGGTTGCACCAAGTGTCACCAGCATATATTGCTTTTGCAAGGATACAAAGCCATAAAAAAAATGTAAAACAACTAGTAACCAACAAACCCTCCAATAATTAGCAAATGAACCTTTGTTGCATATTGCGTACATTATTTAACTTGTGTTGTAGTGGACTAAGATAACCATGACGTAAAAAGCACAGTAGTCGCCTAAGCTTGCGTATGGTACATTTTCATTGCCAGCGTATAAGAAAACGACCTTGTACTTCAAGGATCTTTGTGTTTTATAAGGATCCGTAGAATAGCATGTCGTGTATCGGTGTATAGGCACGCTTAGAGCACAGACGAGCCAGAGTACTAGCCCAATCAACAAGTAAACTTTGCACACAAAGGCTATGCACAGCGAGCAAAGGAATAAAAGAGACAAAGTTGAAGATTGGCAAAAGAGGCTAAGCTAAGATTAGCAAAAAGCTGCAAAGATTAGCTCCCGCGTGAGTAAGCTTTTGCGAGGTAAAATTCAAAATTGACCTAGTCATGTAATGTATAGAAACCCCAGGTGATTCAAGTAATATAGGTAACGCTAATCGTAGACAGGCTTATACACCTGGAGGTTTAGAAAAAGAGATTTGTGCAAATATACATCAGATTAGTAAAAAAGCAAAAGTAGACAAAATTACTACTAGCTTGATCTTTTTTAATAAAATAAGTAACTTAACTTTTGCGGAGCAGAAACTATAAACTCTCGCCCTAGTTTGAAATTTGTCACTCATCAATTATTATGCACAATGAACTATGTCATCACTCAAGTATATTACCTTCTCTATGTTACAAGTTCATAGAGCAAGTATAAATACACAAGAAAAACCATTACTAGTTCTTCTATGTTTTGGCATGGCATTAAAGCTGTGTTCAAGTTATAGAAAGAGATAGTAAATTATCTCCATCTATGAGAAGATACAAACTTTTAAAAATGGCAATAAGAAGCTTTCACCAGTATTCAACCACTGAATTTGTCTATAGACTATCTCCATTACTAGCAATTGCCAGGAGTTTGGAGATTAACACTTATTGGAATCATGAAATAGAAAAATATATATATATATATATATATATATATATATATATTTTCAAGATGAAGTTCATGGATGATACCTAAAGAGAGGGAAAAGCAACCTCTCTTCAGGCTACGGAATGTTATGCTAGACTCTTCTTAATTGTTCAACTCATAAAAGAGTCTAAGAAAATGGCAAAATATATTATGGCCAGAGAATAGATTGTAGGTAGAAAATCCTCATTTTTGCAAGCTTTTGTTACTTTGTCCATCCCTACATGAATAGTTTTTGTACATAAACTAGTTCAAAGTCTTGCACAAATTTGATGAAGCACCCAATGATCAAGCTAGTCACATAATAGACAATAATTATAATTGCTTTCGAAGCACAATTTTATGTATTTCATCTGTTGCAAGCCTAGTTTTACACCAAGGGGGCAACATCCAATGTGGCACATGACATAGCTGATGGATTATATCTTAAACTTTTCCATGGGAATATGATAATCTTCAAAGTACTTGAATGTTGGAATACAAGGGAATTTTGGTGGGATCTTCATGTTCCATGGAGATTATGTATTTCTATTTTGTATGAAGGAGCTCAATTGTTATATCCACAAAGTTATGTTTTATACCTCCATTTGATGTGAAAGAACACCCTTGCGTGATTGTACCATTATAAGTAATCCTTGAGTTATCATTACCCCTTGTTGTGGTTAAACTTCTTCTTTCACTATGTTGAAGTGTTTCATTATGGTTGCCTTAATCTTATTTTTCAATATGATGTATTTTGTGCTAGTATTAGATATTTTGAATATAATTCATTGATTGCTTTATATTCTAGCATTTGCATTATATTGTGTCAATCAAATACTTCACTTGTGGGTGCACCCCTATGTACCTACACATACTCAATGTTCTTTAATTTTCATTTTATTACAAGCACAAACATGTTTTGGGCTTTAAAAAAGTTTGTCTTTTAAATAGCACTTACGTAATTGTCATTATTAAAAGATATTGAGTGCTTTTTTTTTATTGAATTAAAAGAAGCCTTCACTATATTTTGTTTGAAGTCAAGTCCATTATCAAACTCTATTGTGATAATAAGTTCTATCAAGCTATGCACAAGCCTATAGAGCTAACCTTTGAGTGTTTGAACTAGAAACAATAAGTTAATTTTGAAGCAAAAGCAACAATAAGAACATTAGTAATATGAATTGGAATTTGATTGTGTTGTTCAACATACATATCTCATTACTTGTATTGTAATTTTTGTATAATCTTTTTGGACTTTTTTGGATACAAATGCCATCTATTTTATTGTTTGATTTTATTTCTATATAGTTTCCAACTTCTATCCATTCCTTTACCCTAATAGCTTAAATAAATCTAATCAATCCTAAATGAAGGCACTTCATAATTGCAAAAGAAGAGCAATATTTTGGCTAGCATAATATGATGGTAATTCAAGTTTATAAACAATTTGCAATTACTCAAATTGCTAACAATTCAAGAACAAAGTTTGTGTGTTTGAAAAAGTTCTTGTTCAAAGATAATCAAAGATGAAAAAAATAAGTAATTCTTTTATGATGAAGTTTTTTACATTTGAAGAATGCACATGGTCTAACATATTCCAAAATATGTCCATAATTTTTTTTGATAATTGAATTAAACCAATTTTTACCTAGAAATAATTTTCAAAAATGCTAATGTGAGGTGGGATATTTAGGACTTCTTTTTTTAGTCAAATGAGTTGCCAAACTATTAAAACCTTAATAATGATCATAAAAACATGCTTGAGAATTAGAAAAATCATAAAAATGAAGGAACAAGTATCTTTTCTTGTTTATTTATTTATTTATTTATTATCTTTTGAATTTATGTTTACTTACATTTTGATTTTAAAAAATGTTTCAATATCAATATTTGATCAAATCCAACACCTAACTCAAGAGATTTTCATCACATAAAAATCTCTTTTTGGCTTCTTAAGGAGTGTGAGATTTTCTAGATTTTCAACTTGAGTTTACTATCATGAGTTACAAAGTCCTATTAGGAATAAGAATTAAATGATAATTGCTAAAGAAATAGTTTTGACTATAATCCAAGCATCTCTACAATCCACACACTATGATCTTCCATTGCACATACCAACATTTATCAATGGGATGTGACACCAAAAGGAAATTCTAATGTTTGAAATTGATTAAGAATAAAAAATGAAAAGTTTTCAAGAGAATTTACGTATGTGTTTTATAGTTTGTAAATTACAATTCTAGTCATCTTAACTTTTTCTAAAGTGATACTCAATACTTTTGTACCTTAAGGAGAACAAATACAATTCACCTCAAGAATAAACATTTTTAGTTCAATATTTGGTTTTTGAACAATGACTACATCAAACAAGCAAGATTTTGATTTCATTTTCAGAAATCCAAACAACAAGAAGTGGTCAACTTTGTTCCTTTTTGCAACCTAGTTTGACAATAGTTGCACCAATGCTTCAATATAGAGGCAAACAATTGGGCGTGATGACATTGCACACATTTTTGCCATGTTGTCATTTCAAAAACAATACTAAGCAAATATGAACCAAATATGCATTTTGTATTAGAAAATAAAAGTAGAAGTGCCAAATTGAAAAAGAGGCATAGCAAAACTTATAGGATAACAATTGATTCACAATGGCTACCATAAATGGAAACATAAAAATAGAGAAAAAGCACTTGGTACTTTTGTAGGCTCTTCTAAGTATTTTTCAAACTCCTCTCTTGTAATATTTGTCCTTTTATAAGAATGCACTAGATTTTGTTTCAACTATCACCAATTTCATCCACTCAATTCCAAAATCTTTCACCTACTAGATCATTACTTTAGGTCAAGAGTCTTCTCATGACATGAAATTGTTGGTGTTAGAACCTAAAATACTCATTTTCATACCACCTCTAGCAAGCTTTAGACACAATGTGGGCCTAAAATCCTTCCAATGAACTTCTTTTTGCTATTAAACAAACCATGCATTGGGCAGACCATTGTGTGTCACTTCCTCTACTATATAAAGAACAAAAATAAACCTAGCTAAATTGTTTTTGCTAGCAAGTTAAACTTTCTTTCATCTCATTTGTGAGTGAGTCAAAGTTGATTATAAAAAAAGTTTGTACAACACCAAATAAAATCCAAATTAGAGTTTAGGTTCTCAACTAGTGTCTATGTAAGATCCAATACTGCTTGTTTAGCTCTATAATATATATGCCTTAAGAAAGTTGCTATGATAATCTACAAATCATATTAAACATTACTAAAAGTCACTAAAAGCGGAGTAGCCTAGAATCCACCAATTAAAAGTTAGAATAACCACTATTTTTGTTGGGTTTAGAGTTTGATGTTTGGCCCTTGCCATATTTTCTCCATCCAAATACCCCTTGGGAAAGTCACCATTGAATTTTTAGAAAACTAGGTGAGATTAAAAATAGGGTCAATTTCATTTGTTGGAGGTAAATTTCATATTTTTGTTAGATCTACCATTGTATTGAAAACATGTCTTTTGCTTCATTATATGTAAAATAGGATAGTGAATGTTACCTTCATTTTAATAGTTTGTAGAAAAATATATAGTAGGAAAAATAGAATCTCCCTAATAGTGCTTAGTATGATGAGTTTCACTATAATGATATTGTCAAAATTAGATGAAAAAAAGTACAATCTGTCCATCTTTTGGATGTAATGGATGAAAATGGAATAGTGTTTACCTTTAACTAAACATGGATGCAGGTGAAGGATGGGTTTGTAAATAGTGTAAGGCTCTAAAATAAGGTTTTGCTTTAAGTTATTGTTGCTACTTGCGTTGCTGAGAAGCTGGTACTTTGGATTCTATGTAGTTGTTGCCAAAGTCTATGTGTTAGGGTTAGGGATTAGTTTTCTAGTCTAATTTGCTATATGTTTGAATTTGAGTCTTATTTGTTGCAATACCAATTCATAATTATATTCTTGCACTTTTAATGCTTCTAGATTTCAATGTCTTTTAATCATGGAACTTTGCAATTTGTAGAATAAATAAAGTGCCAAAAATTTGTTCTCCAAACCATTTACAAAGAAATGTAAGGTGCTGTGAAATAAATCATAGTGGCCTTTTTTATCTAAAGATAGGGAAAAGAAATTACCTTAAAAAAGATAAATAGCCCTTTAAAACACCCCATTCTTTGCACGTGGTTACCAAGCACAACAAGGTGTGATCTCCCCAAGAAATATCCTTTATTTAAAAAACCCAAATTCTTTATTTGCCCATTTTCAAAGGAATCACTTCTATCACTCCCTATGTCCCCTTTGACTTGTCCATGACCAAGGATAACTTGGGATTGATGTCACTTTTGACAAGTTAACTAGTTGTATAATACAAAGTCAATTTTGACACTTGATGTGATTCAGCTTGAGTTCCCACTCCAATTTACACACATGTAACAATTTAGCTTCAATATAATCTTTAAAGGATAGGCTTGTGATCGCAATTTGGTTGCGTTGCAAGTGATTGCAGCATACAAAAATTGTCCACCTCGTCTTTTAAGGATTAAACAAAAAATTGATCCAACTTCAATTGATACAAGCCATACAATGCAACTCAAATCTTAGCACCAAGAGTGCTATTTGATGTTGAAATCACATAGCACAACATGTGTTGTTGTTTGTTGTTGTTATTTGCTATTGTTTAGTAGTATTTGATTACTAACACATATCCTCAAAAAAATTGCATTTTTATATAAAACAAAACCAACGTTTTTGAACAACTCATCCAAACTACACTAAGATACTGCATTTAGGTTGCTTCAACAATTAGGTTGCCTTACCTTGGCAAATTTACCTCATGACTCACCTTTGGCCACTTGAAGGGGCATGCAACGCTCTTTATGCTATAGTAATTCCTAATTATGTGTAAAATTCTAACTTTCCTACTCGGTGACTTTGATGCTTCTTATTGTGCCCAACCTTTGCTTGCTTCCTCCATTGTAGTGATTTTTGACAAAAGTTACTATAGTACTAATAAATACTTAAATAGTGTGAAATGTCAAAAGTTAGGATGGAGCAATGTAAATGCAATATTTGATGTACATAAAATTTTGTATCGGTCAACTAGGACAAATTGCACAAAGAGGGTTTTCTTCCAACCTCATCTAATCTTTGTGGGGCCCGGCCCATTCCACCAATAAACTTACAAACGCCAAAAATTTTCCAAACCTAGTATTTCAAAGCAAATCCCTTCCACCTCGCAAAGCTTGCAACCTGCACTAAACACAAATTTGAATTGCTCCAATCCCACTATGCTTATTGCCCCACTACACCCGCCCCTATTGCACCATTTTTTTAGAGCTTGAAATAGCTGGGGTGGTGGAATCACTGCTTGTTGTGCAAACTCAAGTGTGGGTCTTGCTCTGAAAATGGAGATCATCAAAACAACTTTGTATAGCTATTTACATTACTACCAAGCTTATGCTTTTCTTGCCATCTTGGTTTCCTTGTTGTGCCATTTGCTATCAAAAATGCTAACTCTCTTGCTTAGTTTGTAGAGTTTTGCCATTTTTGCAAAATTTGGTTGGGTTTGAGTGATTTAGCCACCATACCTGCTCAGTTTCAGTCCACCCAATTCTTTCCTAAATTGGCATACAATGCAATCTTTGTCTTGGAATTTGTGATTTAAGTTTTTGAATTCTTTTGAAAAAATGCAACAACATTCATAAAAGTTTTGTTAGTCTTCTACAAAGTGTTTTGAGAAATTTTTGTGGCTAAATTTTGTGTGCTGTGATTTAGTTAGTTTCTCTTTCTAGTGTAATTGACCTTGCACCCTCCTCTACATTGTCTTCATTGAGCTATGTGTAATTTATTTTTGATGAAATGCTTTGTTTTTTTGGATCATAGGATAAATTGAAGCTAGCTTGAAATTCATGCACGTGTATAATTGTAGAGTATATACATTTCACTTTTTCTTAGGGCAAAACCTCCATGTTTGTCTAGAATTGGTAATTACAAATTTTGTGTTTTTGTATTTTTCAATTCTGAGGTTAGATGGAAGTTCACTCTTCAAATCAAGATGTGTTTGAAATGGTCAAGCTTGTAATATAGTAGAACCTTTCTAATTCAATACCTTGCATAGGTCATAGAATCTCTTGGTCCCAACTTCATGATCCATGATCAAAATCAAACTCCTAGTTCTAGTTGTATGCAATTAGAGAGGCTCTACTATACTATCTTACTACAATTGATAGCAGCATTGTGTGTAATGTTCCTCTAAATATGATCCTCTAGATTTATAGCCAAATGCATTGTTTCTTTGTTTCTTAAATTTTTTCTATAGTACCGTGCTCATATGGTGCATGACAATTAACCAACAACTCCCAGATTTGAATGGTCAGTTTACTGCTTTGTCAAAAGGAAAGCTATCAAAAATTTGAGATTACTAGGATCAAATTTATATTTTGCTTTTTTTACTAGTAGATTTGCTTTTAAGTTACGGGTAGATGTGTATATTTCTTGTTGGTTAATAATTGTTGGTTATAAGTGTTATGCATTATACTTTATTTCAATTTTACACATGTCTATTGTTACCTAGTTTTTGAAATTGTGGTTGTTTTCAAAAGGTGGATGGCAGGTGGAGGTGTAAAAAAGAATTCAAATGCTTGAGGATGTTGAATTGATTTTAATGCATATGTTCTTGAATGGTTTATTAGAGCAAAGATTACATTTATATGCAACATCTATGGCATTGCACTTGGATTTACATGATTCTTGCCCTTCAATTGCAAAGGAAAAAAACATACATGGGGTTTGTGTTGTCCTCTACTTCACTTAAATCCCCTCGTTAATCATTATCTTTTTGTTTTCTTTTGTTGGCGCTTGGTCATTTGCTGACCGCGTGAAAACATTAGTGAAAACATCAATGCAGTGCATTCTTTTTTATTCCTTGCATTTTGTAGTAATCCTATGCTATACTCAAAAAATCTACACTAAATATTGCAATTAGGTTGCCTAAACTATTAAGTTGCATTCTCTTAGAAAGTTACCTAATGACTCATTACTTGGCCACTTGGAGGTGCATGCAAGTGATGTAGTTCTCTAAATATTAGGATTTCACATGATTACATAGCTAGTTTTATTTTGCAACTTTATGATTGTTGCTGAGCCTTTTAAAATTGGTTCAGACAAAATTTAATAAAAAAATATTGTGATAATAATAAATATTTATATAGTGTAAAATATCATAAATTAGTGTGGAGCAACCTAAATGCAATATTCAATGTGGGTCCATCATTTTGATTCTCTCAAATCCAAGTTAACCCTTAAACGTCTAATAAAGCCTTTTGTAGTCAGTACAATACAAGGTATTTTTTTGTGTGTTTGGAATGGATCCACCTTTTTACTATACTTGAGATCAACAAAGAAGTTCGAATATAAATCAATGCGGTTTTAATGAGTTATTTGAGATTCCAAAATAAATTCTTGTTGGTAGCAAATGTGAATTATACAACAACATATCCACTATCCCTATGGGATGTTTAAGGATTAATAAAGAAACGGTTTAACCTCTTTTTTCCATTCCAAATTTTCTTTGTTTGTTGTAGAAATTATGCCACTAATTGGTTGTTTTAACCCCAACCATGAACACATCTTCACACCTCCCTTGCATAAGCTCAAGTTTTGCAATCTTTTCTCTTGTTTATTTTAGCTAAAAAATTATATGCTGACTTGCTATATAATACATAGGAAGAAGCAAAGGAAATCTATATGGGAGTAAAAGAATGGTTAAATAAAAGTCAAGTCTAGAAAGCTAGTGATCATTCTAAGGTAGGACCACCCATTCCTAAGCAGGGATCCAAATCCAACTTGTAAGGTGTGTTGTTTCCAACTAGCCTATTTCCAAGCCTTGGAATGGGAATTTCTTCCTTTTCAATATTCAGATCAATGAAGTCATGACATGTGTTCCAAAAGAAATTAGGAAGTAGTAGTTTGGCTATGATTGGATTTAGGAGAGTTTAGGAATTATTTGTGGGTCCAAACACTTTATGCACTCCAAAATTTGTATACAACTTAGTTCTGCATGAAAAACTTTGAAGAAAATTGTTTTGCAATATTTCACATAAAAGCCATCAAAGAATAATTTGCGCCGCATTGTTGCTCTAATGTGTTGTCCTCCAAGAACTTAAATGATCTGGAATGGGTGGTCCTACCTTATATGCTAAAAGTATAAAGCAAGGTTTTTTTTTGTTTTTTAAGAAGTGCCAAAATGTGGATTTAAAATATTATAGTGGTGCTTTAAATTTCAACATTCATCCACATATTGAATAGAAAATACCACATTATTGGTAGCACATATTATATGTCTATAATCTAATTTTCATCCACAATTTGGCAATTCCATCCAAGATTTTTTTAATTTGAAGCATTTTTGGCAATCTCATCCAAGTTTTTGGCATTTTTTTGACATTTTTTAGCCAAACTATTTTGTTGGGTGCAATTTGGCACTAGAAAGCCAAAAAAAGCCTTGGCAAAAAGGTGCATGCTTACAAGAGTGAAAAGATTCATGTATATTTGAGGTAAGAATGGATTTGTTTTTTTCATTTTGTTCTGATGTTGGTTATTTTGCTCTCTTTGGCATCAATGGTTGTTTAGGAGGGTATGTGCAGCCACCACCTATTGCCACGTTGCTAGAGCAAGTAGATAGACCATCCAAGAGAAGGTCCAACCAAGGGCTTTGGGATCAGCCTGCTCTTGGCCTCAATTCTCGTGGGCTTTGGAGTTTTTTAATGTCCCTCTATAAAATCGGCTCATCTAGTCTTAACAATGAAAATTTCCCTTTTGAAAACTATGGTAATTGACTCTTCACCTTTGCTAAGGTGGAAGCACCCATTGCCAACAATGCCTCACACCCAACATGTAGGGTGTGCTATTTCTACCATGAGCAAGAGCAGGTGCTTTGGAATGCGTTCTTTTGTCTTTTGCAAAGTTGGAACTACTTAAGTCATGCCATATGTCCCAAAGTGAAGTAAGAAGTAATGAGCTGAAAATGGTTTGGCTATTGGTGGAATTGCAGGCATCTTGACATTGGCCATGAGTCCATAACACTTTTTGACTCTCATAATTCACAATAATTTCAGTTTTGCACATAAAATTATGAAAGTTTTGCAATCTCAACATTTCTTAACTTCCTACATGGAAAAAAATATTTATCACCTCAAACTCTTTGCAAGTTGTTGCAAAACCTCTTTAGTTATTGGGTATGGGTGCTTCCACCTTATCTCTGCTAATTTTGCAAAAGTCTATTCATCTAGAAACGTGAAAATTTGACAAACACAAAAAACTCATGAAAAATGGGAGTCAACAAAATTTGGTTTAAAAAATAAAGTGCAATACTTCTTTTGCAAATACAATATCTTCTTACTTTTGTAGAGTGTCTATGATGAATATAGAATACAACATTTACATAATGTGGACTTGATTTTCTTTAACATCAAAATTTCAAATTCCATTTTTCATGAAATAGTCATTACACAGTCATACCCATTATCTTGGGAAAAACACTTTCCCAAAATGGATTTTGGGATACTAACTGTTGCATTTGTGAGAATATTTTGGTGACTTGAAGTGAGTTTTTTGGACAATTCTTTCAAGATATTTTGTTATTGATGTAAAGTCTTGAAGAAATCATCATAAAATTAACTCAAAATCACCTAAAAACTCTTAAAGATGAAAAATTCAAATGTCTCCAAAATTGGGGTTCTTCTTCAAATTTACTAATATTGCACTTCAACTTATTAATTGAAATTCATGTTCAAGAACATTTTCAAATCCAAGGATGCTTGGATAATGTCACCTTATGTAAGAGAAACATTTGGATAGTGTCAAGGTCCCAATTTCTTTTTTGTGTTCTAGACCTAATTAAATGGAGTGTGTACTTATCATCAATGCTTGGATATGGTCAACATTATTTTCTAGCGTGATGCATTGACCTCATTTAAGCCTCAATTTACTAGTGCCCGCTTTCCTGTTTCTTCATGTTTGTTTCCTAGAACGTGCAAGGGGTTGGTGGTAAATGCTTGGGTTATAACAATATTAGTCCATTGGCACAAATAAAGACAAGAATGGACTAGCCTTCAATAGCCTCAATCTCAACAACTGTGAGAACCTATTTTGAGGTACTTGATTTTTTTTGCCCACTTGTCTAAAAAAGCCTCACACTTCTTAATAATATTATTACCAAAATTAGTATACCCGTGGGTTCTATGGACACATTTGGGGAAAAGGGCATTTGTGTTTGTCATCCACAATAAATCTTATACAAAGCTTAGGATGCTTACCTCAAGTGGTATACTCAAATTTAATGTTAGATTCAAATTAATTTGACTCTTAATCTCCCTCCCCATCCATTTTGTAGTTGGAAAAAGATTCATTGGGTTCCATCAAAGATGTCCTTTCACACCCAATGCCCATGTTCATCACTTCGCCCCTTGGCCCTTGGCTAATCACAAATTTTTCAATTTGCCCCTTGTACACCATATTCACTAAAATAGGAGATTGGTAAAATCTCAAAATAATACCATGTATTTCTGCACCCCTAAAACAAAAAATCAACTTAAAGATTTTCAAGCTTATATTTTAATGTCATTGACCATTACTTGCAATTTTCATTAAAATGAGAGTTAAAAAAAGTTTGAATGCTTATACAAGCTATTGGCTAATGTAACAATATTGAATTTTATGTAAATGAGTATTTTGTGTATTGTTGGTCGCCAAGTTATGAGCTTGGTAGTTGGTTAGAAGAAGTTGTTTATGTCATTTTGGTGGTCCAGGTTCAATTCTCATTGAACTTGTATGAGTGTCTATGTAATATACATAACTTGGTGCTCCTCAATGAGCTATGTAGGCAAAAAAGTTGTAACAATCAATCAGCCCTATTTCCAAAATTGTGACAAGTGCTTTTTGCACTAACAAAATAAAACATGGTCTTATCCACTACAAGTTTTTACTCGCTTGGGATCAATTTAGAAGTCACATTTGTACAATCAACGAAGTTATAAGTAACATAAATAGTTGTAATAAATAAATATAAGATATAAAAAACATATGTATTATTAGCATACATCAAACCATTTGCTTTCCAAAGCAAATATACATTGGATTGGTATTTTCTTTTATAAATCTGTAAAACCAAATCATGGCACACCAATCTATGTCATTTACAACATGACGCGCTATACAAAATTTCTTGAACCTTTGCTAAAACATTTCTATGATAAACACATAGAATACAAACTATGTAGAGAAACTTCTAATGTTCCAAGGAGACCTCTTTGATCCTTGCATCTCAATCACAATTATATGAAGCCAAGCTATCATTTATAACATCAATTTGTGCAAATGGAATGTTGAGGAAAAATTCAATAGTGCCATTTTTAACTTTAGAGTTCCACATAGTCATGAGAGGGCTTGTTTCTTCCCAAATCGGTTCTAGAGTTTCATGCACTCTCCAATACAATCCTTTGACAAAGTCCCATCTAGTATAGCACTCTTGAATATTGACATCTTGTGTGGTTGGACGAAAGTACTAAATGAACACAAAATTAGGGTGCTCTAAATAACTGAAAGGATTTGACAGAGTTTGGGCAATCCAGACTAGTTTTCTATCACCTTTCGCTAGGCAAATTGCAAGAAAGTAGCCTTCATAAACATCATGTGCTACGTGAAATGATTGCTGTGGGCAATTACACAGTGTATCCACAAATGTTTCATCTTCAACAACCTCTTCACAAATCTCACCCTCTTCAACAAATTGGTCTTCAATTGACGCTTCTAATCAAGTAGAGGGCCAAAATCCATCAGTTGATAAAGTAGACGCTTCAATTGGCTCTTGCAAGGTAGCTTTTATTGCATGCTAATAAAACAATAGATGCTTGTGCCAACGCCAATACTCCTTGCTACTATCTTCATTGCACAATGCTTCCCAGTAATTGATGAACCCCAACAATCTTTTCAAAATTTCTTCCACGCTACACATTTGAAGGTGGGCAATGGGCATTAGCACACCGTGTGGCCATAGGCTTTGTCTTTTAGATTCCTCTTGCCACAATTTTATTCCTACATTTTCTTGTGGTAGCCAATGTTTGTCAATGCAATATTTCTTATATTTCATGACTAGACATCTTGAGTAATCTAAGAAAAATTTGAATTTTTGTGCTTTGATATGGCCTACAAGTGCATTGTCCCCTCCCAATAGATGACCATCAATGAATGTTTTGAAATTTGGCACTTCTTCAATGAGATGCAGAGTTGTTGGCATAGAATCATCATCCATGAATGACTTCATGAGAGATGGGATAGTTAAGAAATTGTCATTTTTTAATTACATGCTCCATTTCCCAAACAAAGCATCCATGTTGCCATGTGTGTGACCAACCAACATAAAATTGACATATATTTCTCAAAAGATTCTCTTAGCAACATGAAAGGACCAAATTACAAACACAAATCTATTTATGTTGTCAGTAGTACCGTTGTCCATTTGAGCATTCAAAACTGGAAGTAAAGATGTGGCAAGAACTGGAGTTGCTGGAGCTAGGCATAGTGAAGTTTTGCACATGTCATTGCCTTCTAATATAAATTGGAACAGAGTAGCAGAGCTACATCCTACAAACAATTTCTTTGAAGAATACTTTGGGGCCATTTCAAAATCTTGCAAAAGTTTTGCAGACGATCCCACATTATATTTTGAGTCGTGAGTGAAAATGTCAAGACCGTTATGTGCATAGCGCACATTGCTGTGTCCATGCGCAATCATACCTGTCACAGACATTGGCAATTTAAGGGGCCCATCAAGCTGCTTGTTCTTGTGGAGGAATACTAAGAGAAGCTGTTTTTGCATGATCCATTTTATCATGCATGGTTGTCAACACCTTGTGTCGAAAGAACAATAGACCAGTATTTATTTGAATAATATTGGTCACAATGTGATTGAGCTATAGCCAAATGCATCTCTAATGCCCTTGTCCATTTTGGTTTGTGTGGAGCACTGCGGGTCCTTTGAAGAGATTGCAAATTATTGCACTTTGAGCACCAAGAAAAATTATCCCCTAGTTTTTTGCACGAAGGTTTGGGAAGTGTTTCTTCTTAATCTTGCTGATATTAGAAACAAAGACTTTTTCCAATCTAAACATGGTGTTCACTGTGTTAATCTCAATGATGGTCTCAATCCATCTGAATATTGACGACACAACCTTTAATACCACTTTGTCACTAGAAAATAGTGTACAAGTTTTATGTGGCATATGGTCTACGGACTTGTCAAGCATGCTTTTTAGTGGTGCAATGGCTTGCAAGATATGCTTCCTAATCTTGTGCAATTCTGTATTGCCATGTGGCTGAGGAAATTTCCATTTTTAGCATATGCTTGGAACTAGTGAAATGTTGACTTTGAGACCCATGAAATGAACCTCTATGCTGATAGGCAATCATCAATGCCTTGAACAAAAACCACCTTCTTTCCTTGAGAATTGTACTAGACCTAGCGGTGCACATCTAACTTCATGTAATACTGAAACTTGAAACTTGTCTTGGTTGACATTTGCTCTTAAAATGCCCGGATCTTCTCCCTTGGAAATGATTGAATACAATTGCTAGAGCAACAAACTTTGCTGGAAACAAGATTGATTGATTCCGGGGAGAGTAGTGTTGTGGCTTTCACACAAAACGATGCAGTTAGAATTGTCCCCGTCACATCACGTCCACATGTCAAAATGTCCGACCAGATGTCAGGATTCTCACTTGGCGTCCGTCAAGATGAATTTTGTCAACAAAATTGGCAATAACAAGTGAAAACAGCCACAAGAAGGATGAATGCATCAACAAAACTATTGTTAGCGGATGAAAATACCACTAGACAGATGTCATGTTGCCATGATGGATGTTTTCAGCCAACAAAATATCTAGATGGATAGACAGATTGATGGTCCTTGACTCCATGTTGACGGTTGGGATGGATAGCTAGATGGATGGATAGGTCAAACAGCTTGATTGGACGGCGCAATGGACGTCCTAGTTGGATGGCTTGGTTGGGCGACTAGATGGACAGCTTGGTCAGACGGTTCGATGGACTATTTTGTTGGACAGTTCAATGGACGGCCTGGTTGGATGACCACATGGACGACTTGGTTGGATGGCCAGACGGACGGTTTTGTAGGGTTTAGGATTGGTTCAACAACCTAAGAGGTTCATGCATAACTTCTTTGAATGAAGTTAGAATTAGATGCCCACACAAATCTTTGAATTCTCTCATTTTCCATGAAAGTGTAAAATAACTAGACAAAATGGTTTAGTTGTAAGTACATGTCCAAAACCCCATATGTCCATCCCAATTTCCAAAGGGGTCAATGGTCTTATGGTCATTTAGAGCATCTGTGCAACACATAAAGATAGCCTTGCGCTCCCTAGTTGTAACTGCTTTGCTCATTTCCAATTCCCAACAGCATTTGACACGTTTGTATGTAGGTTGCGGGGCCTTCAGATTTAGCTGCATACCTGTCACATTTGAGATTTCTCCAAGCCCCCTGCACAATCCTTGACAAGCATTGTTTAAGAACTGTTCATGCACAAATCCACTCCATAGCCAAGTGTAGCTATGCAATTTGTTGTACCGCACGTGTGGGCCTTGAAGGTTTTAGGGCTGCAAGAGAACTTCAAGCCTAGCCGTGAAGGTTTGCCTTGTTCATCCAGTGAAACCTCATTTTTCTAGGGCTTGGAAAGCGTGTTGCAGGAGATGCCCTTAGGGGTTAAGAGTTGCTTTGCACTTGAGGCCGTGAAGCCAAGAAAATGTAAAAGAAAATGAATCACGGCTGTATTGGCTGGTGCTGATGTGTGGGCTTTGCCAGCTGCAATCGATGGATGGTTTTAGGATTAAGGGCAAGATTGTACCGACATATGTAGAATGCAAGTATTAGTTGTTGTATTGTTGATACCAGTGACTTGTGTATGTTGGCACGATTTATTCAAAATCGTGATTGTTTGTTGTTTGGCAGCTGGAGTTGTCAGGATTCACATCAGAACCTCCTTCAGGTTGCAAGGAATTGCAAGAGTTGGGAATTGAACCCAAGATTTCATGAGTAAACCCCATGGGCCTTTAGCAACACACCACGTGTTAGGCTAGATGTCCAAAAGATAATTATTATTGTACTTGTATTGTACCTTATAGTATTGTCATGTTTTGCAAGGTTGGAGGCTACTTCAGCACACTGAAGTTCTTGTTCTAAAAAAACAATCAACCAAGAAAAGTTGGCTACTGTAGATAAGATTTCCCTCCAATTATTTCTTTCAAATTACAACTCATTATTTAGAAGTTGTGAGCAAAAATCATAGAAGGTTTTCATAAAATCCAAGGGAAAATATAAAAAACTGACTTTGATTTATGTACAAATTTTTATCTGAATATACAAATCATATAAAAATTGTTGGAACTAAAGTTAGCTTCATTTGTAAAGTACTTTTAGTTCTCACTTCTTCTTCTTCTTTGAAATTCTTATTAGGGTTTAGTAGCCTTCTTCCTTGCTACCTATAAAAAATATAAAAATGTGGAAATTTATTGAAATAAAGTCTTGTTAGCAAAAAAAATACTAATATGTTTTATTTGTTCTGAGTGGTTTAGTTGTTCAAGGAGTTTATGAAGAGTGCCTATTGTGATTAGTACTGAAAGCACTTCCATGCACCAAGACATTTTATTTGGATATTATGTTATAGCTGTTCAATCCTTCAAGTTTGATGTGCTATGTAATTTGCAATTTAATTTTGAATGTCAAGGTTTTTTCATTTGGGCTAAATAAACTATGGTATTTGCACATGTATGTCAATATGAAACCAAAATTTCAAAATTTTGGCCCATATTTTATAAATCAAATTATCATATGATGAGTTTGTGGGAAAGTAGAAAAAATGTGACTTTCACCATATTGTATTAGTTGCCTTTGCAAAAAAATAGTAAAAGAATTGTGGTTCACCATGCTACATTTTGTTGAGTTTGGAAGAAAGTAGTAAAAATGGGTTATTTACCATGTTGGTAAAATACATCAAATACATGTATTAATTCCAAATCACTTCATGTGGTTGTTTTACAAGGTGCTAATTTCCATTCTTCTACTACATTGATATGTAGAAAAGTGAAATAATCTCCTTGTGTTATACAAGCAAGAAGAATATGAATGTACAATAAAGTATGTGGAGAATTTAGTGGGGGTAGGTCACCTCAAAACTTGATTCTGAAAAATGAGTTTCCCTAGGACACCCATGTAACCCCCCCTAAACCCTAAACCCCTAAACCCTAAACCCTAAACCCTAAATCCATATTCCGCGTGTAGTGGAATTGTCTTCATCATCAGATGATATGTAGTTGATTACATGTGACCCACTGGTACATTTAGTATATTGTATGGGATTACCCCTATTTTTTGCTTTTACATGTTACACTTGTATTTGGTGATTTTATCTCCTTATATTCATATTTGTGCCCATGTAGGACCCCTCACAATCCTCCCCTCCAATTTTCTCAACCTTAAACCCATGTAACCCTAATAAACCCCTAAACTTTGTGACTAATTAATTGTATGTATACATCACCCCTATACCCCTGAATCCAATGTAATCCCTAAACTCCCTAAATATTAATTGCATACATCCATTCCTATTTGAAATGACAAAAACAAACCCAAATCAGCATGGATTAATCTATAGAAATTGTCCGATTTAGCATCATTTTTGTCATTTTGGACACATTTAGTCAATTTGGACGTGTCAATTACAACGGAATTTCTTGTATTGTTAGATCTTGATTGGATAATAGACCCCATAATCCTAAACCCCCCACCGTATACCCCTAAGAGTTATGTGATCATCTTTACTTCCTGATTGGATAATGGACTCCTGTAACCCTAACCCCCCAACCTATACCTCTAAGAGTTATGTGATCATCTCTACAAACCTGCGATCCTAACTGGTTCTAAAACTGCAACCCAAAAAAAAATGTATTTAAAAAAAAAAAAGCAAAAAAACAAAAAACTTGACGTTGAACCATGAAGCCCCAAGTCACTACAAACTGCCACTTTGAGAGAAATGAGTAGAAGGGTAGGAAATAATGTTCCGTTTCCTAAATCCAGCCGTAGGATCTTGCTTTAGATTGGAAATGTACTTTTGAAAAAAAAAATCAAATCATTTTACATGAAAAAATGAAGGAGACATTTACATTTGAAGTGGAAAAGAAGGTTTTTATTTTTGTGCTGTCCCCCTAGAATTCACAAGCCTTTGTCCAGCCTTACATGAAAATAATTACTACACACAGAGCTAATGTTTGTTTTTTCCATGTAGCAAACCAATGTAGGTCTGTGTGGGAGAATTCTCAATTATCATATGGAACTGCACAACACATGGGGGTCAGTCATAAGAAAAACAAAAGTGGAGAATGGCTCAATTAACTGAATTGCTAAGCATTTAATTACTAAAATGAGAATTGAAATTCCTGATGGTTGTAATGTTATGATAAACCATGCATCAACATCTTTTGGTTTTGTGTTTTTTCTAAAATATTGGAAATTTAATAAATTAATGGATTTCAAAGTTGATTTTAGAGTAGAGAATCAATTACTGCCCGCAAACAAAATCTCCTCATAACTTTCATCCCATTCATCAAAATGGAATGATTCAAAGCTCCCCAAGTATACATAAATCTAAAGAACCAACTTCCCAAAATAAACTCAAAAAATGTAATTTTTTAAGTTCTTTGGCTCCTCTAAACCAAACAAAGAAAACTACATATCATGCAATAACTTTTGAACCATGAAGTCAAAAGTTATGAAATTTGTTGGGTCTTAAAGCTACTCCTTGCACACATCATGTGTGAAAATTTCAAAGAAAAAAAACTAAAAAACCCATTGGTAATGAGCTGCCCAAAATCGCTATGTTGCCAAAAAGGATGTTTAGGCCTTTAGGAGTTAACCCATGTAACCGGTCACTATAAACCCAACTATAAATCAATTATTTTGAACCGATTTGAATTCCTAAACCCCCTAAACCACCCTAAATCCCCACCGTTCAAAATCTCATGTTTTCCAATTTGGGCAACAATTCAAAAGATGGATTTTTGACTCCCATGTAATATTTCCCCAAAATCAAAATTTACCTAATGCCTAACCCCATGAGATTGTGTCTTGTTATACTTGTTGGAATAAAAGAAAACTCCACAAATTGACCTTAAGACTCCAAAATATATGGTCACCCAAAGTAGCTAGAATTCCACTAGCTAAACCATTTACAGCCTTCTAAAGCTTGCTCAAATCAAGGATTAAAAAAATGACACATCACCAAACTTCTCCCTTGTACAATACAAGATATGACACCACCCTAAACCCATCCCATCTGCTCTCTAAGCCACTCCCTTTGTTTGCCCAAGTTAAGACATTCCTCTCCTAATTGTCCAAAAAATAGAATATTTTCAATATTCCATGGAGAGTCTAGAGCAAAGGACGCGCTTCAAAGAACAATGAGCCGATCATAAATTTCTCTCAAACTAGCAACTCCATTTGGATTTGAGTGGCAGCCCAAAATTTGAGCTAAAACTGCTTCTTTTGTATACCCCTACACCTCCAAGCATCCCCTTTGGCCATATTGGGGTCCTTGGTCCTTCGAGGGTTCAACCACGGATCTTAACTACACCCATCTACTAATACTAAACCCTAAACCCTTTTAAAAAAATAAAACATAAGAAACACAAACTCTAAATTTCAGACCCTTACCCTAAAAAGTCAGCCCTAAATCCAAAAAGTCAACGCTTTAGTCATTCAAAATTTGGACATCAATAGGACAAAAAAAACACCATTATTGGACTCAAACGGTTGATTTAGTGGGGGTAGGTCACCTCAAAACTTGATTTTGAAAAATGAGTTTTCCCAGGATATCCATGTAACCCTAAATCCTAAACCCTAAATGTGAATAGGAAAAAAGAACACCACCATTGGACTCAGAACAGTTGATTTTGTGGAAGTTGGTCTCTTCAATAATTGATTTTGAAAAATTGGTTTTCCTAGGATACCCATTTAATCCCTAAACCTCACTTCCAATTCATTTTTTGTCATTGCAATTGAAATTTTTAATTGATTCATGTTAGAATGGTTCAACAATAATGGGAGGTGACTCTTCTTGATGCAATTTTGCTAGAATAGTAGTGTAATATATAGTTGAAGTCACTTAGAATGTTTTGAGGGGTCAATGGAGAAAATGCATGGGATGGTGGTTTTGGTGAAATTGTTGGCTGAGTGGTTCTACATGTGTATTCATGCAGATTTAGTATAGGCTGAATCTAAATGGCTTAATGGAGTTGGGGCGATTAGTATGGATTTGCATTGCAGCATGTATTGGAATGAGGATTTAGATTATAATGGTATTGAGTGGTTGAAGCAGATGGAGTGGGTTTTATGTGGTTTCATTTGGCTTACAAACTAGTTACCAAGGAATTTGTTGTCATGTACGCTAGAATTTTAGCCATAGTTGTTTTATAGTTCTACATTGGAACATCTCTTCTTTTCATATAATCCTACAATTGAAAAATTGTGGATTTTGAGATTTAGTTGTTTTAAAGTTGTAGTTGTTCCATACAGTATGTTATAGTTGTTTGAAGTTGTTTATGGTACTCATGTAAGAATGGTATAGTTGTTTACGGTACTCATGCAGTCATGGTATAGTCATTTAAGCAACCCAATAGTTCTATTACAGTTGTGCAATCTTAAACAAGCTTTGGATACATTATAGTTCATTTTAGTGCTACGACAATATATTCTAGGTTTCTTTTCCAAGTGAATGATAGCTAAATCTCAATACTAATTGTAGCCATTGAGAATTCTATTCTAGGCATCATCAAAGTCGGCAATTGTATCAATTGAACCACCAAAAAAAATAGCATGGTGTCTGCTTTTGGAGAAGATTCATCTATCGTAGTTGGAGAGACCCAAGTCCAGGTGAGAGCTGATGTTGCCCTTCAATCAAAAGACTTCCTTGTAGCTTGTAATGTGGAGAAGCTCATAATTTTTGAGTTCCATGGCACTTTGTTGGATTCTTGTGTTTATGCATATAAACACCCTTATTTTGAAAAGCCAACATTGAAAATGGCAAGAAATGGTTATCTTTGCCATCTATGGTTGTTTGACTTCCTAAACAACTACTTCAAGAACTTCAAAGTGGCATTTTGGAGTGCTATGCCACAAAGTTACATGGCAGATATTGTCTTTGCCATTTGAAAGATGCTAGAAGAACCATGGAATAAAGTCCCAGTCTTTGTCTAAAGATTACGGAATACAATTTGCACAATGTTATCACCTGAAGGATCACTAATAACTTGGGGAAAGCCATTGAAGAGAGTTCTTTAAAAATGGCCCAAATGGAACCATTCAAACACGGTTATTGTAGACAATAAGGGTCTTCAGATACAATGCAATCTGCCAGAGAATGTAATAGTACCTCATCCCTCTTATGGCTAGCGGTTGACAAAGCTTGAGGATGACAAAGAGCATCCTAGATTGTCTTTGTGGCCTTAATTGGAAGGGTTCAAAAATTCCACTACCATGTTGGATTTCTTAACTTGTTTCTCTAAGTATTGTAAATGAAATCAAAGCACAGACAATCTAACGTACAAGCAAAATACCCATGGGGGAACTTAGCATCTTGTCCAAGCAATTAAGGGAAATTTTGCATCGTGAGCTTGTACAATGGAATGTTGAAGGAGATAACAAGTATTTGAGCACCTATTGTTGTTGGATGTGCAAGGAAAATTGGTACCTAAGAGGAAGGGCTCTAATGCGGCTTCAAAGAATGGCGCATACAAAGTGAGTATAAATTAATTTTCATTTTTATTTTTCATTGATAATGCGTAATCAATGGTTTAAAACCTTCTAGGTTGTTGCCATTTTATAAACTTCTAAGCTGTAGCAATTTTGTTGTATGCAATTTGCAATTGGTCAAGAGGTTTGGCTAATGAACCAAAGAACACAAACCAAAAAGTGGCTTCTCATTTTATTTGCAATTTGGGTGGAGTGGACATGGCACATTGTTAACCTATCCTAGACAAGTGTTTCAAAGTTGATGTCAAGGAAGCCCTCGAGCCATTGGTGCGCTTGATGTACCCTAATTTGAATGCTGACCAAGTTGCTGTGAAGGATTTCCTAAACACAAACATTATATGGGATCAAAAGTACATAAAACTAGCCAAGTGAAGGTGCCAGAGGGTATAGTACCTCAAAGTGTTTTACTTTTTCATGTTTTGTATAGATGGATGCTCTATTATGAGGGTATTGCAAGCTCATAATAGTTTTGTGTACTAGTGCATCTGCAATTTGACTATGTAGAGCCCAAAGTCACTACAATATTACATTTTCAACCTACACATATTGTTTTCTTTCACTGTAGCACCTTGGTTCAAATGTTCACGTTATGAAATTTGGACATTTCTAGAACTAAGCCATTTTGCTTCTTGTACATGTGTTTGTGCCTAAACTATGCATCTACTATGACTTAGTAGCAATTGAGTTGTAAATGCCAATACCATTTAATCTTCCTTAGCATTTGATTAACCTATTACTGTGCTGTAACTATGTCTAAAAGTTGTGGTGACTTAACAAGGACTTTAGTGCAACTTTGTTGTGATTTGCTGAGAAATCAATAAATACTACCAGGCATGGTTGTTACATTGGGCAGCATGTCCGCCCGCCCGTCCGTCCGCCAAAAGTGCCCGATTAAACTCATGTTTGATCGATGTGGTCAACTCATAGCTGCCTTCAAAAAATGGTGCAAAATGATTATAAAAACTTACTTTGTACATGCTGATGATACTCATTGTTGCCAATACAAAGTCAAAATGTGGATTAAAAGCCATATCATGTGATAAAAATGGAAAATAATAATCTAATTCTTCCATATTTAGGCCAAAAATCCTAAAGATGGTCATAAAACTACAAGAAGACGGACACGTCCTCCTATCTTGTCTTTTTTATCCGTCTGAGTCTCCCATCCAACAACCAAAAATCGCCCAGTGTAACAACCCTGCTACCAAGCAACTTAGCTGCAGGTAGAATGTCACTTTGGCTAGATTTGTGCAACTTTCAAACAACCATGTCCACAACCACTTTTACTAAGTGCCAACTAGAGTACTAGACCTCTTTAATTGCTTAGCGACTACAATGCAACTCTGGTGCCAATTGGAATACTAAGCCCCTATTCAACTACAATATAACTCATATGCAACTGCCATTTATGTGTGTGCAACTGATCTTCTACCAAAATTAACTTATTGAACTTCAAAACAACTACGCTGCAACTCTCTTACAATTGCAAAACTACTACATTGCAACTTTCTTACAACTATTCTGATTCCGTGCAAAGTGAATTGACTCTTAACCATGGCTAGAATAATACGGTGGGAGCAAGTAGGGATCTGGCACCTAGCAAAAGAAGACCCTTTTACAATGGTACATGAGTGAAGACCATGTAGTTTGTCGTTGTATATTAGGAGGGAATGCATATTTATGTAGGGCACCTCCAGAAAGTTTTTTGCTTGTAGGTCAAGTTGGGGCAATTTGAACTATAGCACACACAAAAATTCTAGTGACGCAGATGTAAGTCCAATGAATACTATTGACATTACCATAACTATCTGACATGTCCAATCCAACTGGTTCACAATGACTGAGATTCAACTTGAAGTATTGTAGTGGTACTTAGTGGTATACAGTAGATTATGCCCTAAACAACTACAATTATAGTTGTTTACAGAGTGCTATTTTGCATGTTTTCTTCTAGTGGTAGCATTAAGTAATAAACAACAAAGGGATCAAGAGAAGTAATCAACATGAAAAGGCACTTGCTTGCATTGACCAATTGGTTCAGAAACAAGAAGCTGAGCTATTGCAATTTGAAACAAAACTTTTCAGTGCCAAGTATAGACAATACTATAGAACCTTTTGCAAAATCCTCAAAATTGTTTGAAGTTGCAAGTTCTTGTTCAGTGAGGCCAAATTCAAATCTAAACTAAAGCTACAAGACGCACAAGGAAATCGGGAATGGCTGTGAGGAATAGCTACTATCAGACCCTAGATTTGAAGTAGAATGTGAATATGTGGGAGATTGGAATTGAATGGGGCTTGCTGTGAAGACGGCCTCCTAAACCCAAAACTTAGCATTGCATACAAAGGAAGACTTTACATCCTTTTGCCATTGTTACTTTATGATGAGAAATTCTTAGCAAAGCCTCCCTCCTCCAGACAGTTCTTTTCAAAAAACAAATCTTGGACATGGAAAAAGATGAGGAAAAAAGAGTTAAGGAGTTACTTACCTCACCCCCTTGCGCATTGATTGCAACGACCACAAAAAATTGGGCTACTTTTGGCAGCTCTTATTCTAGGAAAAATCCACCCTAGAGGCGCGACAAAAAGAGGTTCGCGTTGCCCTCAACCCTTGCTGCCACTTCTTCCTACCCCTTGCCTCCTCCCTAGACCTCAATTATAATCGGGCTCCAATATTTCTCCCTCTGAAGGATCTCCAATTAGCAGCTCCCCTAACTCTTGCATGAAAAACATCCTTGTCAATTTTTATTGAAAATCAATCATCCCTCCGACAGTTGCTGCTGCGCACGGCTCTTCTCTTGCCACGCCCTTGACAATTCACCTCCTTGTCAATGACTTTGTCAATTTGTGCTTTAGACCATCTCAGGTGAACAATGTCTAAATCGTAGATATGCATAAGAAAGGTGCTTTCAAATCAACTAAAGAGATGCTGGGATCAACTGAAATTGCAAACTACTATTTTTGCTAAGGGAGGGAGGAAGTATTCTTCTTGGCTTCTAGGCCATAATGGATTTTCCACATTGCATCAAATTGTCTGTTGCTTGAAAGCCATGGACATGACCTTTTGGAGCTCCTCCTTTGCGTGGGCAGACTGCGACTTTGTGGGTGAAGTTTAGGGGTATGCTCGACGAAGTTTGCGGTTTTCTTGCCTTGAATAGTTTGCGTCAGAGCGGTGTTTGCAAGTTGGGCAAGAGGAGCGCTCAACAAGTGCAACCTTCTAGTTGAGCCTCCTCCCATAATCTTCCTAGGTGATTGGTCGCACAATCTAGGAAGAACGTATTCCGCAACAAGGAATTGACCACTGTGCTAAAGCCTTAAAGGGTCACCCTTGCTTAAGCACTCACTCCACCTAAGAAAGTTCTACACGTGCCTTTGGAAGAGGAAACAATGCCAGTAAGTTTCCAACACTCCAAAAGATCAAAAAGTGCGAGGTAGTCTTCTCTCACGCATCCATGCGGTGTTGGTGAGAAGCAAAATGAAGAGTGCCTGAGCTTCAGTTGTGTTGTAATCTGTTGCCCAAGGGTGCAAAACTTGCTGCCCCAACTTCCACATTGGCAACGTCGACTCCGCATTATACGCTAGCAACGTTGATGTCGCTGAATCCTTGCATGCACGGAACCATGAACACTAACCAGTCTCTCCCAACATAGGCCATCCCTTTTGGAAATCATTACCATGCCTCTCTCTAAAAGCACAAAAAAACCCTAAATTATACTCTTGCATTATTGCCAAATCTACTCTATTGCAACCTACCCACTATTATAAATAAGCCTTGGGGCTGCGTCACTCTCTTGCATTGAACCGCGCCACTCTCTCGAATTGAATTGCGCCCAACCAATAGTGTGACGCGTCTCTCGCTATTTCATCAAATAGATGATGCTAGCATGGAGTGGAATCACAAGTTGACCCTTGATTACACCCATTCCTCCTCTAGGTTCCCTACTTGACGCAAAAATACATATAGTGTATACTTGCCCATGTATAAACAAAGCTGGAAGATTGAAAAACAATATGCAAACCCTAGCAATTGTTGCATATGGTCAAAGGAAACATTGGTACAAAGTCCTCTAAAGCCAAGGCAAAGCAAAACATGGAAAGGCCTTCAAATACAAGCAAAACACCTTGTATTGGTCACAGCAGCACGCTGTATCTTTTAGGGGTTAATACACATGGATCAATAGTGTAGTTAATTTCTATAAACTCTTCAAGGATTGATACTTGGTAAGAAGGCACTTTCAATATACAACATTTTTCAATGTTTCAATCATGTGATACTTGGAGGGACATATGCATATCATGTGCTTATCAGGAAATAATCTTAATGACAAAGCAAGTGTGACAAACAAACTATCTAAAGCCCTTATATGATTATCTAAAATAGGCATGATTGCTTTAGCTTACAAAAAATTTAAAATTAGTACAAACATGGAGAGATCTTCAAATATTTAAGGACATAAAAATACATAATGATATGAATAATTCATTAATAGTTAAATATGCCTTTGTGAGTTAGATTGAGCATCCTTTTGTAATTTCGCATAAAGCATTCATGACTCATAAAAATTCCAATTGCAAAATCAATATTGTACCAAGTTTATTAAACTACCAATCACTTTCATTCTAAGAATACAAATGTTCGAAAGCTTGAGTTTAATTTTGTATAATTACCAATTATCAAAAATCACAATTATCTGGTTGCCACCGAAATTTGTAATTATCTGGATCAACTTCAATGAGATAATCTCTCATTTGAGCGCCTGAAAACCCAACTCACAAAACAAATTGGTTATTTGTAACCATAGATCTAAGAAAAACATGTACTTTTTTAAAATGTGTTCTTTTCAAAAAAGTTAAAATAAAACTCACACACATTTAGAACAATTTTACACAATTTGAGTATAATTTTAACCTTTTGCACAAAATTAGAAGGTTTTCTAAGCATACAATACTAGACATTTTTATTTACTAACAAATAACTAAAAATTGATAAAATTAAAACTTGATAACTTCTAGCCAAACATTGATAAAGTTTAGAATTAAATCATTGACTTTGTGGTTCAAAGATTCACTTGTTATTTTCACTACATTACTCATTTTAACAATGTAAGTTATTCTTGAACAACAAAGAGATTTTAAAATAATATGCGCTAATATCATAGTATGCTAAAGTTAGAGTAAAATTAACCAGGATTTACTACTTTTTGATTCCAAGAATAACCCTAAAAATAGAAGAACAATAGTATTTGTTAAAAGTACTTGATTTAGAAGATACATTAGATATCTGGAATACCAATTCAAGCGTTACTCCAAATTTTTAAAATTAAGACCTTCTAGTTTCAAGAAAATAACCCATATTTGAATAAGTTTAGATTTTTTGTTTGAAGTTACATAATAGCATATTTGGGTATAAAGATTGACCAAGACTTCAAAGTTTGATTTTTGGATTCTAACATTAGTACCAAGCTCTTTTTGTAAATCTCTTAGTTTCTCTTAAATAAATGTCACTAGAATGTAAAAGTCATTTTCTGATTTAATAAGTTATGGATTGAACATGCAATATGTGATATCAAAGTGGATAATGAATTCACTAATTAATTAGATACTCACTTCCAAGAATAGAGTCTTTTTCAATTCTTTCATATTCTATATCTTCTTCTAAACTATTATACTCTTCATGGTTTGCAGATAAAATGTTTGAGCACAACAATAGTTCATCTTCCTATTAATAGTGAACATGCTAAAATGTTAGGAATCTTGAAATCCTTATCTTTTTTTAGTGTATTAGTCAAAGTGAATATTTTTTGTTATGCATTGTTCTAAAAACAAACAATAATAAACCACTGAGCCAAATAATGATAGATATTTGTTTATGTACAAATTGACTAACAAACTAATGATAGATATTTGTTTATGTACAAATTGACTAACAAACTAATGATAGATATTTGTTTATGTACAAATTGACTAACAAACTAATGATAGATATTTGTTTATGTACAAATTGACTAACAAACTAATGATAGATATTTGTTTATGTACAAATTGACTAACAAACTCTATTTATTCCAATTATTTCTTTGAGTTTTTCACTTTCATAAAAAAAACTTATTCCAAATTATCTAAAATTTTATCAATAGAAAAAAAAGAAATAAAAAAATCATATTAGTGTAAAGATACAAGTGCCATATAGCACAATTATTAGAATGTAAAAATGATTCTCTATATTGTTTATCATTAAGTACTAAGACTTGAATACCTTACACTTGAGTATTGCTTTAGGATTCTCTATTATGACTATATTTTAAGTGTTATTTTTAATACTATACACTTAAATTGTGGATTCAAAGATACTTTGATGGATATTTATTTATCATTTTATAAAGTATGAGCCCTTACTCTCCATTCTAGATAATTTCTAGGTTGAACTACTAGACATTGAATTGGGTTATGATTTATCGAATCAGGCGTTCCTTTGAAGCAAAATGTGATACTTGGAAAATCGTCAACTGGTGATGTTGTTGTGCCCTATAATTATAATCACATACAATTGCAAGTTATTCTTCTTATCAATACATGACTTGTTCAAACAAGACTATCAAAATAATGATAAGCAAATCACTACGACTGAAACATATGTTTCATACTCGGTTTACATGAGTATTAGTTGTTCATAGAAATTTCAACCCAAAACAATCAACTCTACACAACATATAAATCTCAACTAGTTCATGTGTTTCAAGTGATTTCAAAATGCACATTGGATGATTATTTGCACACCTAGCTTTAGCAAAAAAAAACATACTTTACAAGGCACTATCAATCTGCTACTTCATTTTTCATAAAGCATTAATAATAGAAAAAAACTGTAGAGCAAAAAAACAAAATTTTTAGAAAATAAAACCTTATATTTATTGTGGAGTATGTGGAGTTGTATCTCTTAAGTAACATGCATTACCTCTATAAAGTTGAGCCTAAATGAGCTCAAAAAAGGATAAAATATGTATGAAATCTACTACCCACCACTACCACTTATCGTGATCTCCATTTTGTATTGAGATTAATACAAAATCTTTGACATAATCTTCCTAATTAGCACTTTGAATTATGTTTTAGGGCTACCTCATGCAACTTTTTGTTAAGGCAATTTTCATTTTATAATGTTCTTTTTTTCAAATGTCATTTATATGTAGTTCACACTTTCTAATAACCCCTAAATGCCCAAGGCACCAAATTGTGGTGTCCAAATTTTTTTAAGAAACTTTGAAACTATGTGCAAGGCGTAGATTTGAATATTTTTTGTTTTGGTTTTATTGGAGAAGTTATGGGCTAAAGGTAGCTTCAGCATCCAATTTTATTTTGGTGGAAGCTAAATTGCAAGTATACCTTTTGTGTCATGAACAATATCATAGAGCCTATGACAAGTTGCCACATTGAAAAAACAGGCATCAAGTTGAGAAAAAAGTGAAGATTACCCATGAGCACTCCCTTGGGCAATAAGGGCCCTTTTCCTAAAATGTTATCATCTAACAAAATCTAAAAGTGCCTTTGGACTAATTTCACTTTGAATGTCTTTGTTATAAAAATCAAAATTCATCGGCTGCCAAATTTTTGTTTTTTTTTTAATGACTAATGATCAATAATTAAAGCTAAAAAATTCTTTTGCATTAGGAAAATGCACTTTGACAGTTCCTTTGCAAGCTCATTTGTGAAACTGTGGTCATGGAATTGGAAGGACGGCCATTAGTTTTCAAGTAACAACTGTAAACACTAATGCATCCTAAGTGGTTGTTTCCCAATTTTGTATCCAAAAGTTACCAGTTGCGTTAGACGTTCTGGACAGCTCCAAAAAAAGAAAAAAATCCCATCCTCATCCACGTTTAGTCACAAATATCTTGAAATCTACATGGCCATTTTGGATTTTTTTGGTAGCGCCATCTAGAAGCCTTAAAGTTGAAGATTTTATAGTGACCATTTTAATTTGATGTGTAATAATGATCTTGCAAGGACAATTCAGTAACTTCAAAACTGCCTTCCACAAACAAGAACAACACCTTTAGGCATTTAGAAGTTGAATTTGAATTTTGATGAATCCGTGACAATGGATAGTTGAGAAACTTTCTACATTTATTGAATTCTTTGATTATTCTTTTAGTGATATCAACACATATTTATTAAAATTAGATAGATACTCTTTGGCTCATTTCATATGCTCCAATGGCAAGAACAATGTAAAATTTGCCTCTTTTTATTTCCAATTAAATTTCAAAGGAAACTTTGTAAAAAGATTGTATAGGTAGTATGGATATTGTATTCACAATGAATATGTAATAATTTTTAAACCATACACCATCTAAATGAAAAATCTTTCTATTGACTTTAGGATGTTCACATACAAAAATCTAGGCATTTATAACTTATTCATACAGCACACATATCAATGCATAAAAGCATAGGCGGATGATAAATCATCTGCTAACTTTAAAAAAATATTTTGTACAAAAGAAAAAAGTCAATTTTTGTTTGATTTCTTTTTTAGATGTGATCATAAACACATGGTCCATCATGGAAGGCAAAATTAATCTCATCAAATACATTCATATTTGTAAAATTGTGACAAGGTGTTTATTTTCATACTGCCTTTCTTGCAATTTTTATGAGGTCAACATGTATTGTTGACTTTTGTAGCTTTTAGGAACAATAATCCAAGCTAGGCATCTACCAAAGCACTATAGCTTTATAGGGCAGGGTAGGCCACAATTGTAAGCCCAACGTTTAAGTATTAAACATGCTTAGATGTGATTGGTTTTTACTTGTTTACCATTATTTATTTATAGTTTACATAGCAATGAAAACTAGTAAATGTATAACAACAAGAACTCTTTTAGAAAACATCCAATGGAATATGATTTTGAAGGCATCTAATAGAGCTTTTTGCAAGTTTGTGGTTTCCTAAACTTTAACAATTGCTTAAATGGTACATATGATACAATAACTAGCATCAAAAAGTAGATCACATGATTTTTACAATTGTTAGGCCTTATTCATCAAACTCTAAAAAGTTGCCCAAAAATCAATAGGTAGGACAAATTATAGTCTTAGCAAATAAAAAATGTTTGACAATCTTAAAAGTTAAAGAATCATTCCCACAATTTTGCAATGAAAGATACCTCACTATTGCAAGGCTCTCTTTGCCACTTATTACCATTTTAGAAGCTTAAGATATAGTTTGAGTTCTTGAAAAAAAAAAACTCTTATACATCTAGAACAAATCCAATTTGTGTGTATGTATGTACCTTGGGGGCAGTCCAACATTGTCTACGATCTGTATATTGAAAATTCAAGTCACTTTCGGTATCATAATATCTTTTCACATATACATGGGAATCAAGCTGCTTCCAAATGTTTGACTTACATGTCAATTTGGAATATATCACAAGACAAAGTGCAACAAGTAACATAAAGACACTTGTAATTTTAGGGTTTAGAAGTTAGGGTTTAGAAATGTTATTCTATTTATAATGAATTCATAATAAATTAAGGGAATTGATAAGGGCACACTTTGTTTTGAGATATGCACACCCCTCACGGGGTAAATATTACAGTTTTACCATCAAAATGCTGCATCTGAAAATCTTGAGTTTAGATTTGGACTTAGAGACCGTGATTTTTAGTCCAAAATCATAAGTGAGGTTACAATTGAATAACACCCAATGAAAAAGCTTAGCCTTTTTTACAGAAAAATTTAATAGTAATATTTTCACCTTTGGCAAAGCTTATTCATTGGGTGATGTTCAATTGTAACCTCCAGTATGGCTTTAGACTAAATCAAGGTCTCTAAGTCCAAATTTGAATTCAAAATTATCAAATTCATCTTTTTGATGGTGATAATCTAAAATATACCCCCAGGGATGTGCATATATCAAACCCAAGGTTTGACCTTATCAATTCCCTAAATAAATAAAATTAATTATCATTTCAATAGCTTTGAATTTCAATATGTAAAAGATAAATTCAATGAAAGAATGTACTTCATCTGCAAATTCCTCATAGAACCAAGAACCCAAACGTGTTAACTCGGCTCCGGTATCAAGGATAAGAGGCACACCACTTGTAGGAGGATAGCGAGTTTTGCCTTCAAATATAATATAGCTTAGTGTGGCATGAATTACACAATCAAACCTGCACTCTACAAAATAAAGTAGCATTATTTAGTGATGCTAGGACAAGGTCAATGCTCTAAGTGAAGAAAAAAAAGTTGACCATATTCAAGTATTGACAATAAAAAGATATTTCATTTAACTAGATTTGAATACAAAAATAGAAAGGAGATCTTGACATTATCCAAACTTTTCTCTTACAAAGGTGACCTTATCCGAGCATCACTATAATTTGGGTGAAACATAAACTAACAAGAGCCACTCAAGGAATAATACTTACTTTTTTGTTTGACAAGTTTTCACAAAATCTATATCAAAACAATTACTCTTGTTTGAAATCATGAAAAAGAATTATTATATATATTTTTTCTACTTTAAAAAATGGTTTGTAACACCATATGAATGAATTCTTGCTTCAAAGTTCAACATCAAATGGACTAACATACAGCTTCTAACAAGTCCTTTGTAGTTTTTTATTAGGATGCTCAAATGATTGAGTTACATACCCTTTGATGAAATTGATCAAGTTTTGAACTGAACATGTTATAATTGATGACGTTGAGTAAATTTAAGATTGATACACATGAAATTGATGTTGTCACTAAATAAAACATTATAATAAAATATCCACAAAGGACTCAATTAAAGACCTCAAAATATTGCCAATAGCTCCTAAATTTTTTGTGATATGTTGTAAACCATTTGTAATAAAATATGTTTTCATGATCATGAGAATTATATAGTTTTTTAAACAGACAGAAACCAAAATCAATGGACCAAGTGATAGATCATTCCAAAATATTGTTTCAAAATAACTCACCCTTCAGTGTTTGCTAGCTCAGCCCAACCAAAATGGTTTACACCAAACTTCTCTTGTAAATTAACACCAATTGTAACATAACCAACATCAATCCTTGACAATAATAGTTGTCTTGACTTTGCTTGCCCTAAACAAATTCCAATTCTTCTGTTGGTTATAAGCTTTGATTTCATCCAATCACTTGTGATTGTACTCTTACAAGTACCCAAACCAATGACTCCATCATAAATAGATGATTGCATTTTCTTATCATATGTATCATGAGTTATACACCTGAAAATCCAACAAACATAAAAGGACTTAATTAATTAACTCAAACCATAGCATTGGTTATAAAGCTCAATTGTGAATCATATAACAAGTATTGTTGTTTTGAAATCATTTTTTTTATAAAAGCAACTTTTAGATTATTTACATATTTCCTAAAATGCAAGGTCCATCTCTATAATGGATTCCATTGAGGGAATTCTCCATACATGCCATTCATCTTGGATGCTGAACAATCCGTTTTCAATATGCTAGGAACCAATATTCTTTGGAACAAATTACAAAAGTTTAACATTGCTTATGTAGACAATGGTTTATTGTTATATAGAAGGTTTGGAGTCAACCCCTAAGCGTCACAGCAAAGATTTTTTAGATCCGGATTCCGAGAATACCTTAATCATCAAACCTTATAGTCTTCATATCTACTGTATGGTGGATTTCTACACAACTTATAGATTTGCACTTGTCAAGAAGTTGCCCACAAATTTCTTGATGGATTTTTTAGTTGTTGGTTACACTCCAAGTTATTCCATTTTGTTTAGGATGCTCTTCCAAACATGATGTTTTGTTTGTGACGTTTAGGGATTGAACACTAAATTTGGTGCTTTTGGAATTTGGGCTTATGACCATACATTTGGACCTTGTACTATTGAAAAGACCAAAAAAAACGACAAGCCTAAATGATTTGTATGAAATCTATGGTCCACAAGTATACAAAATTGCAAATACAACAAAATAGTCAAGCTTTCTAAACGTTTTCAGAAATAGCATATGTTTGTGCATAAAATACCAATGCAAAAACATATTTGGCATGTTGCAAAATCTCAAAATTGAATGATTTTATTTTAAGTACTGCAAAATTGAATAGTAAAATTCTGTGTACATTAATATCATTTTGGACAATCTAGTTTTAGTACAACACATTGATTCAACTAATTGTTAGTTAATAATTTGAATTGAGAAGTTCATAAACATGATGAATAAAAACTCCATAATCATGTTGTTCATATCTGTTACATAACTCTCATTATTTTAGAGAAACAATGATATTTTCTTTGGTCTTATTTACTTTGAATATTGCAAATTCTTATATTTGTAAATGTCACTATTTTGTCTAATTCTAAACTATGCTTGCGAGCCGTGAGATGCATAATTTCAGCATTTAATACTTTTGAGCAAGTTCTGATACCCAAATATTGCTTTGAATAAATTTGAGGAAATTTGAAGAAATTTTACAATTATATTGCTCTACACGTTAAAGTTTATATATTGCGGTTTTGATAAATATTGCAAAATTAATGATTAATATTGTATGCTATTTTATATCAAATCTCATAGTTGGCACCTAAAATTATCACTTTATCAAAAAATTAAAACCAAGTTTGGTATGATACACACATATTTAGTTAATGATTTTTTAATTGTTCTATTTTAAACTACTAAAATATGGATTTGCAAGAATTAATTTTTGCATCAGCAAATTGCGTTAGCAAGAAAAAATCCAATATATCGTTGTTTTTTGGTACTTGGTATGCACATATTTCCAAATAAAAAACTAGAAAATTTACAAATGTTACCTAATATAATGTAGTGGGGATTGACAATACTTAATCCCCTTTACAAACCGCCAAACCATATTTTGGTGTAGGAGAGTTGGTTCTAGCCTATAAAGCAAATCGCTCAACAATTTGGAAATTGGTCTTGAAGAGCGCATGTGTGCGCAAAAATCTTGCATCCAACTAAAAAATAACAATGGAACTGGATAGTGAGCTGACAAATAATGATGTCTATACAACACGGCCTCAAAATACATATCCATTTTTGGTAAAAATCTAATCAAAGCAACAATGCAATACCTCAAATATCCAAAAAGGATTTCGCATCTCAATTGCAAAATCCCAAAATAACTCAAATTCCCTAAGAAATACACTCATGTAGTTTCTCTCTATGGTAATAGATTGTAGTATTTGAAAATCTATTGGAATGATGTTGTCATTTCATCTCTAAAAATTTTCACCTTACATGTAAGGCCAATTCTTCATTGTTTTCACCAATCATATTCATCATGGCATTTATGATATTTTCTATAGAATCAATTTTAGATGGCAACTAAAGTGAGATACTTGACCATTTTTGTCCACTTAGCTATACCTTGTGGTTGCTAATTTTATCCATTTTGTGTGAAACTAGTTTCATTGAAAAGGTGTGGAAGTCCACTTTCTAAAAGTACAAGGCTCTTTTCAAGCAAAGCTCACATGAAGCAATAACATCCAAATCTACACAAGCTTGAAAACTGTACATTTATCACTTATGACATACTCAATCATCATAATGTTTCATCTTGAAGTGTAGATCTAGTTGAAATCTTCTTAATTTATAATAAGTAAGGCAATCTTTCCATATATATAGTTGGACTATTCAAATTGGGTCCAAAGTTGATTGAATTGCACATCTAAGTTCACCATTGTTGTTGCTAGTGGATTTTGAGAAAATGGGTATGGTCTTTGGTTAACTTCAAGCTAGAGTTACATATAGACTATGTGTCCTTTCTATTCTATATCTCCTTATGCTTCATTTCTTTATGAGACAATCACAAATTTTATTTGTCTAACTCTTTTGTGTGTTCTTAAGCCCTTTTTCCATTTTTTTCTTTCAAAAGGCACAAAGTTGTCAGAGACATAAATTTGTGTACAAAAAAATGTGAAAGACAAAAATTCACTTTTGGAAGTGGCTGCAAACAAACTTGTTTTTAAACTTCTAGCATTATGATCTTGCAACTACAAAATTTGTTTCACTTACTCATTTATTGCGTATCGCATTAAGAGTGCTAATTTGCACTAATCTAAAAAAGGTATGAACAATTTGGAAGGCACCTTAATGAAGTAGTTTGTAGAAATTTAACTCAATATACTATGGACTACAAAATTTGATTACTACCTCAAAAAGCATGAGTCAAGTGGCCAAACTTTTGAGAAGATTTAGCAAGCATGTATCTCAACTAAACAGAGAGTGTGAAAAATGTTCCATTATAGAAAGGGTGCGTCCATGTTGTTACTTGACAAACAACAAAAATTTATGCTCAAAACTTTACTTAGAGAACAAGGGTAAGCAACATGTCACACCTTCACACTAAATAGACAAAATTCACCAAATATAAATGAAGGGGTCTCTCATTTTTTAAAGTCTCACACTAAAAAAAAAAACTTGTGTAATATGGATTTGTTCTAAAAATGAGATGTATGCTTGATCAAACTCACAAAAATATCTGATCCACTAATTAGACCCATTAGAAACTTATTTAGAAAAAATTGGAGGTTTTAGCCTTGCTTTTGGGCAGAAAAGAATATTTCATAAATAGGTTTGGGACTCAAAACACTTAACCCTTAAACAACCAAACAACCATAGGGGATAGTATGTATGGTGCCGTATGACTCATTTGCTATCTACAAATAGTTTTAAATTGGCATCTTGACTACCTCACTAGAACCGCATTGATCTGTATTCTAACTTCTTTGTTGATCTCAAATGTAGTAATGCTATGGGTGCATTCCAAATACAAGAAAAATACATTGTATTGTATTGCTTGCTACGGCATGCTCAAAAGTTTAAGGGCTAATTTTGAATTATTGTTAGCAGTGTAGAAATTGAAATACATACATAGTTTGTGTGTGTGGCAATTACCCAAGTACTCCTTGCCCCTTCACTTCCATTTTGTCTGAGGTTGGCAATGTGAAGCTCTCCCAATAAAAAGTACCCTTGTATTTTGATCCATCTACATAATCAATCCATGCTAAGCATTCAAAGTTGTGATGAGCATTACATGGTATACCCGGTCCATAATGTTGATGCACGTAGCATAATGTTTTGTCTTTTCCATTACACTTTATTGGTTCCATGTTCCTTGGCTTAAAATATCCATGAGGTCCCTGCATCATCACAATTAACATCATTTCCATTCACCCCAAAAGGCCCAAATTCTTTCTTCTGATAGAGACATTAAAAACCGCCACTTTAGGGGAATGGGTAGAAAAAAAAGAGAAAAGTTTTTTTTTCAACTTTAACCCTAGGATCTTGTCTTAGATTACAAAAGGTATTTGTGGGAAAAAAATTAGCTCTCTTTAGATGGAGAGGAGTGAAATATTGACACCTAAAGTGAAGAAAAATATTTGGTTTTCCTTCTTGCCCAAAAATTTCAAAAGCCTTTGACTACAATTTTAGCAAAAGAATTGCTTTGCACAAAGTTGAGACTTGATTACTCAAAGTAAAATGACCTCAAATGAATTGGAGGTGTATAACATACTTCAAAAAATCTTTGAATGGCACCAGGTGGTCAATTTTGCAAATACATGAAGCAAAATTGGAGGATTCATGTAAAATTCAGTAATTGAAATACATGGATCCAAACAATGAAAACCAAGATATCCTAACCCTCTACAACTTGGAAAAAATATTAAGAACATACACACAAACTGTCAAAAAATGTAGAGTACCAAACTTTCCAAGAGGCAAAAGGAATGGAAGTAGGGAGTCTCCCAAGAAGAGCCCCTTCCACTCCATACCCCTTTGCCCGAGTGTCCACACCTTGCGCCCATGGATAGGAGCTGACCCTCTTTGGAATCAAAACTCACTTACAAAAGAGAAGCCTTGCCCAAAATGCCCCTCTTCCCCTAGTTTTGATGAATTCTTGCACAACCTCTTTGTTAAATGTTGCAATGAAGAAAAAATTAGATGGCCACAAAGGCATTTGAATTCCCATTTTGTTTGATAAAAGTTTCAAAATATCACACAAACTAGTTTAGCTATAGGAACATGCCCAAAATCCCACTTGGCCCTCAAGGAGCCACTTGGGCTTTTAGACGTTAACTTGTTAAGGCCAACCAGTCATAATTTTTGCTCCTTGATAGTGCTCTACAATGACATGGCAAGTGCCCACCCATTATAAAATTTGTAATAGTCAACATTGCATGATGGCCTCATGAAAACTGCAAGAAGGGCACTACGAGACCTAACACAATGTCTTTGAATTTTCTCACAATTCGGGTTACCCAAAATCATGAGTACATTTGGTGAGGTTGTTTTTTGCCTTCCATGATGAACCATGTGTTTATGATCTCTTCCAAAAAATCATATGAAAAACGGCCTTTTCTTGTTTTGCAAAATTTTTTGTCATGCAAGAGATTAAAAACATCCCCTTGGCATGTAAGGATCAAAAAAGCACATGATATTGACAAAGCGCTATTAATATTTCAATAAAAGTGTACACAATGCTTTTAAAATATTGCCATCCTTGCAAAAGCAAAGCTAGAATTGCGACAGTTGCTAACACATTCACAAATCTTTTTTACTTTACATACAAACATATAGTGAGAAAAAAAAGAAATCATTATCTATAAACACAAGAGTAAAACTAAAAAATAAAAACCTTTGCTTTTAGAACTAGAATCTAATATTGTTATAAATGCTAAAAAACATTAATTGTTTAAAGTATTTGCACTAGGTGTTTGAAGCCTTGCAAAGAGTTGTTTATGACCTCCATCAAATGTTTTAAAAGGTTTGTATTTCATTTTTTTGCTCATTGCACAAGTATCGTAAATTCTCATACTAAATAGAAAGTATTGCAATTGCCACCCCAGTCAGATGTTTTTGCTAGTATCACCACATGTCCACTACTCTCTTCACCATTTTTTTGCTCAATGTTCTTTTCTCATAAATGTTGACACTACTAATATGTCTCAGTTATGACAAGATAGAAATGTTTGACAATAAGTTGCAAGCATGGTCATACAAAAGTGAAGAAAACAAATAGACCATAAACCCTCAAAGTAGCATTTTCTAGTTGAACACTCTCTTGCTTTGTTCTTTTTACTTTGATACAATGTCACAAGTTCAGAATGTGCATTGTGGTGGGTTGGCAACACTACAAGAAAGACTATACACAGTGACACGTCCAAATTGACTAAATTGTCCAAATTTACAAAAATTTGACAAAAACATGTCTAAATTGATAGAAAAGTGTCCAAATCAAGGTGACCTAATTGATAGAGAATGTCTTGACACTGCTTCTTTGTGGTGCAAGTTGTGGTGATAATAGCAAAACATTTGGATGACATGTGATGTCACAAACAAAAAGAATGTTAATTGAGATAGCAATAGCAAAAATTGTGCCCACAATAGCAATACCTACATACAAGCTATAATTTCAATATAGGTGAGTATTGTAATAGTTACTAGTGATATAAGAGAGAAACAAACCAAATTCTTAATATTTGATTTGTGCCTAGGACGTTTGCAGTGCACCCATGTGGTACCACTCCCAGTGTCAATATCAAATTTAAGCAATTTTGCTTGGATCCCTAGTTTCATCTCAATGTAAAAGCTTTCCCTGAGATGCATTTCACAAAGGAGCACAAATTAGTGAAGATGTCAAAATTCAATGTAAGTTACCACCTGCACAATATTTCATTTTAGCAAACTTGACCTTTATGGATGAAAGAGTCAAACTAGCAATTTGGATAAATAGGGTGAAATATCAAATTTTTAGTAAGGTGATGCTTTCACTGAGGTCGGCAAATTGTGCACAAAGGCATTTGTTCAAATTTTAGAGTCAATTCACATTACAAGGAAAGGTCACCAAAACTTCTCACACTCTTTAGATGCACACATGCCCTCAAACATCATCTCAAGCATTTATCATAATAAACATACAATAAAAATATATTTTTCTTTTTTTACATGGAAAGGCCTTGAGATTATAATTAGAAGATTTTGTGTTTCCTAAAAGAGGTGGAATGGAGAAGGAAACCAGCCAAATTAGTTGAGATTTCAACTACCTCTGAAAGGACCAATTAGTTTATTTAACACCAACTTTATTTGTATTATAATAACTTTCCAATCACAAACTTTGACTACAACCACAAGCAACATATTTGCCTTCCATTCTTGGTTGACCAAATTTTGGAATTGTGATATTGTCAACTCTTGTTTTTTTGAGCATTAGATATAATTTTCAAAACTTTGACCATTATTCTTACACGCAAATGCCTTAGAGAGTTAATTTTAGAAAATTAACCAACAAATGGCAATGATTTCAATTGTTTTGAGCTCCAATACTATTTTCAGCTCTTAATCTAGAGCAAGCCATAGTTGCCTTGCATAAGTGATGCTACTAAATGAAAAAGCATATTCCACATTAAAAGCTTCAAAATCTATATCACTTAATGACTCAACTTTTTATTTTTTAGTTCCAATTGCACACAATGACTTACATTCTAACTTCATTTCTCTTGCTTTAGTTTGGAAAAAAGTTTCAATGAAGTAAAATTTACCTACTACTGACTCAAACTAAATGTCAACCCTCTACTTTTGAATGAAAATTTGAACCACGGAATATCCAAATTGATGAGTAGTACATAGGTGACAATTTTGTGGAGCTAGTGACCATTTCAACAAAAGAATACACATTTTTGATACTATGAAAATAGGCGGCTTTGCAATGAAACAAGTTGTAATAAAATTCCTTTCAATTTACCCTTTTTTTTATCAATAACATTTTGATGTCATGAACATCTTTTCTCAAAATGCATGAAATGAATTTTGGATTCATCCAAGTTTCATTTATAGTATCCTTCAACACTCAAACTTCAAAATTCACTATTGATTCATTACACCTTCAAAGTTTATACAATCACATGCATTTTTCCTCATGAACATATGCCAATGTGCAAAAGTTGTCATTGTTTCTCTTGCATGTTAGAGAGCACCATAAATGTACATGGTAGTACTTTCAACATCATTCAATATAGGCTTGAGCAATGTCCAAGGAGGTTTTGAGTCTCTTTGAAAAAAATCATACATTTTTCATTTATGACCAATTTTATTTATTCATGCTTAAAATAGTGCATGTATTAGGTATATGCTCAAATTGCGACCTCTCTCCAAAACCGTCCCTATAATTAGCTAAATAATGGATATAAGTTGGTCTTTCAATGAACCTATGTTATCCTTATGAATGAATAAAAGAAAAAGTGTACTTTATTGCAAAAGCAAGTCATATTCGGTTTTACCTCATCTCATTACAAGTTGCAGGTAAACAACTTTTAAGAGACCTACAAGTCACAAATAGGTGCCTACTACAAATCTATTGAAAATTCATCAGTGACTCAATAATGCTTCAAAAAATATGAAAAAAATTGTATTACATTTGACATCTTTTTTTTTGGGTCTAAAATTAGACAAAAATCTTCTTTTCTCGATAAGCCTATGAAAAAGTAAAGTAGGCTTTTATAGTGTTGTTTTTTTAATAAAGTAGTTTACTGTACAATACCCAAAAGAAAGTCTACATACTCCCCTTTTAAGGCATTCAAAGAAGTTTGCTTAATACAAAACATAATTGGCATTTTATCCTCAAATCTTTTGTGTGTGATCCTCGTGCACTCATGATCAAGCATACCAAATTTCAGTCACTTAATACCAAAATCCTATTGTTGGCAAATTGTTTTTTGTTAAAATCATGGTTTAACAAGAAAGCTGATTAAAAACATTAGCAATGAATTTTTGAGATTTTATTGCATGGATATGTTGGAGACATCCATACGCACATCTTTCTTTCAAGCAAAGTTTTCCAAAAAATTCCAAAGAATTTCTAAAAATAACTTCATGTTGGGGTGATTATGACCAAATTTTGTAAAATACATATATCTTCATGAAAATTAGTTTTTGGCAAAAGACTCATACCTTGTGATAAAGTTTGTACCTTTAAACATGATGGTATGTTTATTTTGCCAAAAATCTAATTTTCATGAAGAAGTAGATATTTTACTAAATTTGGTTATGATCACCTTAACAATAAATTCTTTTTAGAATTCTTTTGGAATTGGTTTGGAAATGTTTGCTTGGAAGAAAGATGTGCATATGGATGTCTCCAACATATCCATATAGTCAAATCTCAAAAATTCATTGCAAATGTTTTTTAATCAACTTTCTTAAAAAACCATGATTTTGACACAAAATTAATTACCAAGAATACAAATATGGTTTTTAGTATTTAGAATTTGGTATGCTTGATCAAAATTGCACAAGGATCAATTACAAAAAATCTGAGGATAAAATGTCAATTATGTTTTGTATTAAGCAAACTTCTTTGAATGCCTTAAAAAGGGAGTATGTAGACTTTCTTTAGGATATTGTATTATAATTAAATATTTCCCAAAAGTTTAACCCAATTTTTAATGGATGACTAATATTTCAACCAATTTTTTTGACATTTCATTTGCTTGACTTTCTAAAGTTTTTGGATCTCCCTACTCATTGGGTTTGGACAATTTCCAAAGTTTTTAGAGTTATCCAAGCACATAATAGTGAAAGTGGGTTAAGTCAAAGTCAGATAACGCTATTTTGTGAGTGCAAAATAGTGAACCCGTGAGCAGTGAGCCAAGATTTGTGAGCAAGAACCAATTTTGAACTTGAATTCAATGAAAAAACTTTAAAAATAGCAACTTTTTTAAGAGATGAACATTTATAATGAACAATTATATAGCCCTAAGTACACTTTTATATGTGAAATTCAATAATTTGACAAAAAAATTAGACTCATGACTCACCTTCCAAGTTTGTTTTCAAGTTTGAGTTCAAATAACGGATGTGATAATGTCCTACGTCTCCTACCATTTGCTCCATTGCCCTGGTGCCATGTCTCATCTTGGCTCCCATTTGGAGACTGAATGTAATTATGACTGTACAAGGGAAACATAAGTCCTGGCGACGTCCTTGGTGGAAGGTCACTTCTAAATACAACTCGTCTGGAGTTCCATACAAAAATGAGGATGGCAGTGCTAAATCCCACAAGGGCAATTACCAATCTGAATTTTTGACCTTCCAATTGTTCAAAGGGCGTGGAACTCTGCAAACAAACACGCCATTTGCAAAAAGAAATAAATTAAAAGTAGAAACAGTTTTAAAAGAAAAAATCTGATGGACACCTTTGAAATCTGCAATAGGGGCAGTCACACCTTCTCCAAGAATAAAACTTCATTGAACAATAGGGGTAGTCACGGCTTCTCAAAGAATGAAAAGAAAATGGAGATTGAGAATTGGCTGAATGAAAGTAGGAGCCAATGGAAGCTCGTTTTCAGTGAAGATGTTGTGACATTCCATTTGTCTGTGATGGAGAATGGAGAATGGAATATAAACAATGGTTTACTTAGAGAAAAGTAGCACAGCTAGTGATTAAGGGAGCAAAAAGAGCTAGGATGAAAAGCAATTCAAGAGCTGGGAAAACAAACAGACCATGGTAGAAAGTTCATACGCTAACTTATTCACCACTCTATAATTTACCTCCGGATGAGAAGAATAGGCTAGTGAGAAGTTTAGCATGCTAAGCTAAATTGAAGGCTGGCAGCCACTAGCAACGCAACACGCTTGCATTTTCATTCTCCGCAAGCAAAGAAGAAAGTGCCGTGACTACTTGTAATGAGATGTGGTGGAGTGAAAATAGGGCAAATGGGAGCACTTCTCTATAAAAGAAGGTGGGACATCCCTTTTGTGATTAGTGAGAATGGAGAATAGAGAATGGAGAATGGATAATGATTAAAGTAAGAAAATCTAAAGTGTAGGTATGAGGAGTAACTTCTAAGAACAATAAAACTACTGCTAAAAATGAAATAATAAGGGTAAACAAAAACTAAGTAGGATAAAAACAAGACAAAAATGGGTAAAAATTTAACATGTGGAGATTTTTCCACTCCATTCTTCACCTCCAGAGGTGAAGTGAAAAATTTCTCAATCTTCAAAGAATTAGCTCGGACAGGCTGCCTTGACCCCATTCTCCAAAAATCAAAAATGGGCAAAGAAGGTGTGGCTATCCCGTAATGTTTGTATATATGGGTTTGGTTTATTATAAATTGTACAAATATCCTTGTATCATAATTTTCAAGTATTGATTTTGTTGTGCACACTACTTTTTTCATGATCAATGTTGAAGGAGGGACTGTTATAGAAAAAGATAGAAGCAACATGCATAAGTAACTGTTCACAACATAACACACGCTTGAAAATTATGGTCCAAGGATATTTGTGCAATTTCTTGAAAACCAGGGGCACCCATACAAATATTGCAAACTTGAGGGATTTATATCAAATTTTTCCTTTTTAATAAAAGGTCTCAACTCTAAACCAAGCTTGTCAAATGTACTCTATCAATTTGCCTAAATTAATTTAAAGGATTTCAAGAAATTTTCAGAACTGGTGAAGTTCATGTTTTGAAGAAAGTGTTTGTTATATGTCTTGGATGTGATGAAGTTTCTGTAGCTTCTAAAGTTCTTTGATAGTTTCAAAATTTTACACCATATGGAGAAGGCTGATTTGGCACTTAGGTGATGACATTGTTTACTTATTGCTTGTGCATGATTGTACGCCTACAATTTGATTCTTTTTGAGCCTTGGAATTATTTCTATGAAAATTTATCAAGTGCTAATTTTGGAAAAGAATGTATTTTGTTGGTCTCTGTATTGGAGATTGAGTATTTTGGATGTTTTTTGGAAATTGTGAAGCCAAGTTTCTCAAATGTGCTTATGTTTTTAACAAAGGTGCATTTAGCATGAGATAAGCAAAATCACTGATTGTAGAAAATTCTCTTCATTTTCCAAAGGGAGGTATGTAGAGAGTTTCCTATGATTTACAAAGAAGCTTATGTACAATGGCTTCTATAGCCTAAGAGCAAATTGTATGACATTGGCGGTGGCTAATATTTTTTTTTGCAAAAGAAAATCTTTCAAATGTTCCCTAAAACAATCTAAATTTAGTAACAACCATTTTTGAATAATACATGAGCTTTTGTATGAGCTAAAGCACCTCAACAATAAGTGCAATCATGTTGAATTTAGAATTGGAAAAGCTAAAAACAACTTGTAAACAAATTTGTCCTTTTGCAAATTTGTTTGTTGTTTTTGAGTTTTATGACTCCAAATGAGCATGGAAGTTTATATTAAATCATGAAATTTGAGAAACATCTACAATATGTATTATTCAAAAATAAAATTTGAGAAAAGTGCAAAATTATTACCGGAAGTGGATCATCATGTTGCCTCCAAGGCACTTGCAAATTGTAACCACGACCTCCTCTCCTCATTAATTACACAGCAAGTACACTAATAATTGTGCAATTGTTGTATGAATATCTTATTTTGCTGAAATTGGTTTCACCATGTCTTTACATTTGCAATGGAATTAGGCTTAGGGTATGTTTGTAACCTCAACATAGCAAACCAAGTACACCAAACTAATTGCTAGGTTTTGTGTAAACAATTAAAGTTTCATCACAAATTATTCTATATCCTTTCTCACATGTGCTTTGAATTAATGTATTCTTCTTCAAAAATGAAATCCATTGTACTATTATTTAGAGCATTTTTGCTATGAAAGATTCTTGGCATCAATGCAAATGGTTCTCTACAATGGTTGTTTGTTCCATATTAGTAAACAATTTTTTTGACATGAACTTCAAAAGCACTATATTAGCATTGCATCTCAAGCTTGCTTTTTTAAGTATGGTCTTATTCAAACTTCCTCACCTGTAGCTTTTCATCAAGAACCAAAAGGATGAACCAAATGTAATAAGGACTCTATGTGGTAGTGTGTTATTGTGGAGGGCTCATGAAGGTCTACTTGTACAAGAATCTTTGTCTCCGCAGGTTGAATAATAAGACGGCTGCTTTTGTCTTAAGATTGGCCTCAAAATTTTGTAGAGCAATGATCTAAAAAAATATGTTTTTTTGGGCTAAAGAGGGCTAAAATGAATTGAGTTTTTGTCACGTTTTTTGATAGTTTTAATAAAATGGGCAAAAGTTTCTTGAGTTTAGCAGAATTTGTAGACACTACAGTAGAGAGCTGAGTTGATTTGAGATAGTAAATTGATTGATAGAAAGATTAGTTAATAACACAAATTTTGTGTGATTACATTGTTTAATGTGGTTTCACTATGGAAGCAAGATAAAGCTAAACTTGTATTGCATCTTGTCTATTGTAATCCAAGACTATTAGTGGGCCCGTGTACCCACCATTTTGGCGGAAGGCCATCACAAGAAGGGGTACTTGCAAAAAAGTTAACATTGATTTATATTCTTCTATCCTATGCTCATGGATCCATTCCATCCCATATTCATGGATCCATTCTATTCCATGCTCATGACCCATCCCATCCATGCTCATGACTCACCTCTTCCATATGTATGACCCTTCCCACCCATGCCCATGACCCATCCCAACCCATCCCATCCCATGCTTGTGACTCATCTCATCCCATTCCATGCTCATGGACCCATCCCATCCCATACTCATAACCCACCTCTTCCATACCCATGACCCATCTTGCCCATGCCTATGACCCATCCCATTCTATGTCCATGACCCATCCCATCCCATGCCCATGACCCATTCCATCCATGCCCATGATCCATTCCATTCCATGCCCATGATCCATCTCATCTCATGCCCATGACCCATCCCATCCCATGCCCATGACCCATCCCATTCTATGCCCATGACCCAATCCATCTCATGTCCATGGCCTCCCATCCAATGCCAGCAATAAGGTAGAAAATTTGGTTATAGAAAATTTGGTTATAGAAAATTTGGTTATTAATTAGTTTGTCAACCACCTTACATTCTATTATTTTGACACCTAACTACCCAACTAATGATATAAGACTATTATAAGAATAGATAGATAGATAGTGGATCTATGCACCCGCAGTTCCGATGGAGGGCAATCTACGAGTTCTTTGCAATTGTTTGTGCTTTGTTTAGCTCAAATTGTAAGTGAACAATTGAACAAAAAAAATTAATACATTATTTGCATTCTTTTATAACAGATAAAATACTATTATAGAAAGAAGTGCCCTCCATGGCCCTCATGGCATGTCCTTGGTTTGCATTAAAAAATATTCCACGGGATAATATAAACTCAAGTTCAATTTTAGATTCAAATCAATTTGCCCCTTCATCTTCCTCCCTACCCCTTTTATATCTCAATTTCAAATTCAAGTTGGAAAAAGATTGAGGGGGTTCCACCAAAGATGTTCTTTCACGCCCAACGTCCATATTCATCACTTTGCCCCTTGCTCCTCACCCAATCACAAATTTTATAATCATACAAGTCTTGTAAATCCATTTACCAAGGTAAATGCAAGCTTGAGCATAATTTTTAAATTTCTTTCTATCCATCACATGCCCCCTATGCACCCATGCCACTCATGTGCCCATGTCTCCCATGTGCCCATGTCCTTCATATGTAGCCAGTTCAAATCAAGAAGTATCCAACGGGGCTTATTGATTAAGTATGTCTTTTCATGTCAATCTATACATCTTCTACACTTAATATTGCTTTTTGGTTGCCTTGACAATTAGGTTGCCTTACATTAGAAAACTACCTCATGACTCACCACTTGGCTACTTGGAGGTGCATGTAACTTTTTAGAAATTGGAGTTTCACATGACTAGAAACTTAATAGCTGCTATTTTGTAGTTCTAGAGCTTTGTTGTTGTTACAAGACTTTTTAATATTTGTTTATTGCAGTAATGATTGATGAATATTATTGTAGCAGAGGTAAATATTTAAATAGTGTAAAATGTCAAGAAACTTGTGTGGGGCAACCTAAACGCAATATTCAGTGTAGTTTTAGATTTCAAATTTAAATTTGAAACAAATTCAAAGGGATTTATTCCAATTGTCTTTCTGTCTCCATCCTCACTCCTTTGTATTCAATTCAAATTACAATCTAAGAGCTATCTAATAAGGTTCATTAAAGTTGTCCTTTCATCTTCCAAATATGAGGTAAATCAGTCATTGACGATTGAACCTATATGTCTCCAACGTGAGTTTTTTTATTAATTGTAGATGTTGTATGTTGTGAACTACCCAGCTAATACAGTTAGCCAGCATTTGCACCCTATTATGGAAATTAGATACAATTTATTGGATTTTTGATTAGTTTCAAGGGAACATTGTCAAATTGGATAGTTTTTGTAGATTTGGACATCTTGATTTGAATAAATTTTTGTCACTTTGGACAATTTTAGTCATTTTGACACATTTAGTCAATTTGGACTTGTCAATTTGGACTCAATTTCTAGTGACATGGCTTGGAGATATTAGGTTTGACCAAAATTCCTCAACCTTTGAAGAATCCAAAATCTTGTTGGCTTGTTAATGGAACATCCACGTGTATTTATGACAATTATGCTCTTGAACAACCAAACATCAATCAAATTGTAACCGTTTAGTTGTTTTTTGTTGTTGTTGCTGCTAATAGCTTAGATAGTCTATCTACATGTCCTAAAATGGTTCATTTGCCTAAATCTTCCATAGCACATTGTTTTTTTAAAATTAGATCCTTTAATCTATACCACTTGAATATTGACTTGCAAAAGCTTTGCTTGTTTGTACAACTTTGAGTAGAAGGTGTCATTAACCCTTAAAGATGCAAACATTTTTTTAGATGGATGATAAAAAGACAATTTATTGGATGTTTGAAAGTCAATTTTCATCCATTTAACCTCTAAAGGCCTAATTGTTCCTTCAAGGGACAAATGGATTTTGGGCATGAACTTGTAGCTAAACTACTTGATGTGATTTTCTGAAACTTTTATTGTAGGTGGGGAATTTCAATATTTACAACATGATCTAATTTTTACTTCATTCCAATACTTAAAGAAGAAGTTATGTGAGAAATTTTAGAGTCCGGTGAGAATGGGCAACAAGGGCAGCAACTTTTTTTTGTTTAGTACCCGGATAGATGTTCATGTTGCTCTTCGGATTTTGCTTTGCCTCCAAAAACATGCAAATTTCAATCTACTTCTCCAATGACAGTGACAAATATAAAAGTCTTTGACCTACAATTACAAAACCAAATAATATTGCCAGATAAGCAAAATGTGATTTGCAACAATCTATGCTTGATGCAGAGCATTTAGGAGGACAAAGGTGCAAAGTTTAGCCAGGACATATGGCACCAACATCCCTACTATGATGTACAATTCCTCTTTGTGCTGCAGTTTGCAAGTACCATGATAAATTGTTGATTCCCATTTTTTGGTAAAATGAAATCTATATTGGAGACACTTTGCAATGTCAAGTTGTGCAGTTGATTTTGAATTCTAGGAAGACAATGTTGGAAACCAAAATTCACAAGAACTCTAATGGGTTGGGACTACTCGAATACTTTCAATATTAGAAATTTATGGCAGATTTGTTTTATGCAGCTAACTTTAGATAGCAAGCTTTTGTGTTTCTGGTGCACAGCCACGCAAACACTTGAGAAGCCATGTCTTACTTTGTACCACCATGCAACTATGGCATGGTAGAACACAATCTTAGACGCTTTGGACATTGTCACCAGGTGAATTTGCCCTTTCTTGAGTGACTTAACCTCAAGACCGTCATTCATTTTTCTCACAATGAGCCATCTCAACTAGTATACGTGTGCTTCTCAGCCCTTTTTTTTGGGCCCCATGGGCCCAAAAAGCACCACTTGAAAAAAGCAAGCAAAAAAACATAAGGGAAAAATAAAGAAAATACAATAAAAGTAGCCAAACAATAGCTTAGGGTTTTAAAGGCACGGCCAAAAATCTTAAGCCTTGGCCATAGTTGTTGCCACTTCTACAAATTGTGCAACATCTTTTATTTTACTTCAGACGCTATATTGCTACAAGTTGTAGGACAACCTCGCCTCCATGAATGAATTTTTATATTTTTGAATATCCTAACGTTTTCAAATATGGAATTGCATTGTCCATTTTCTTACAAAAAATCTACCAAGTGCTAGATGACACCATTCTTTTTAGAAATTTTGCCCTTTTTGCTTGAATAAAATTGTCTCTAGTGCCTCGAGAACTCAACAATTTTGAGAAGTATAGCCACTTCAGTACAAAAAAATTCCCTCAATGCCAAAAAATGTCACCAATTTTTAGCACACTATGCCAGATTCACCATATCTACAATTCACCATATCTATGATCCACTATTGCCACCGCATTTCATTGATAGATATGAAGTACTCAACATGTGGGCAATGGTTTGAAATACAACGTAGCCAATTTGGCTTTTTGCCAAAAACCAAAAAAGAAAGGCTAGTGCTTTTGCTTAATCTTGGGACTTGTGTTGAAATCAAATACGTGTTATTAAGAAGAGTGCATGTAACTTGAGAATTGCATTACCCTATTATGGACAAAAGCTTTTAGTCTTGTCGTTGTTGCTAACTTTCTACTAACATTCAAATGAGACATTGATTCCGACATGCGTAGATAAACCTTTTGAAACCATTTGTCCTAAACAAATAATATGGTGTCTTTTTAGTGTAGCCTGACTTTCCTCAAGGATCAAGGAATCTCACTCATCCAACCCTTGAGCCTTAATATTGGCATATTAGAGGCTAGCCTTATGTCAGAGGCGGAAGTCTTGTCTGCTTTAGAGGTTCACTCCTCTCTTTTCATTTTGGTGGAATTGCCCTTTTTATTTATTATGATTATTATCAGGTACTTTTTGTTGGCTTCAATATAGTACTTATAGTGATTTCCTGAAAAAAGGAATTGGTGATTGTATTTTCAAGGAAATTAGTGCCACAAACACATGCTTATACGTAATTGAAATCCTAGTGCACGTGATATTTTCTCCACAATACTACCCATTGCATGTGATGTGCACTTTTGGGCGCCATTGCACTGATTAGTGACCTGACCACGCCCACCCTTTTAGCCATGTGTTTGACCATTCATGTCGTTAACAATACAACCATATAGAACATTAAATCAGCTGCATTACAAAAACATATCTAGTAAGATGTCAACATGAAGAAAAGAATTGTAAGCTCACCAGCGTTGAAATTGCCAGGTGATCATAAATTTGGGTGCATCATGTAATCAAAAAGCCTTGTCATATTGTAGGAACAATAGTGGGCTATTTGCGGAGGCTCCAAAGATGGAGCTTGATAGCCATATTTGAAGAGTACCAATGCTACGCTAGTAGCAAATTTTGCATGCTTAATGAACAAGTGTGATGCACATTCTATTCTCATCCTCTACTTGAAGATTCTCACTTGGATTAGGAATTTTGTTTAAGGTAAACATACCCAATTTCGTCATTTTTGCCTAATCTTGTCGCATGTATACCAAGAGAACATTTTAGACTTGAAATCTGAAATTTGGGTCTATCATAGATATCTTATCATCTATGTCACATATGTATGCTATCCATGACTTGCCTAGCTTTTAGGTCTAAAATGTTTCCTGGTGTGCATGTGACAAGATTAGGTAAAGAGGTCGGAATGGATATATTTACCTTAGTTGTGGATTAATTGAAGCAATTCCAAATTCCACAAAGCTCCTTTGTGGATAGCCCATTTTTATTTATTGACGTTGACGCTTCTCCGCCACTATTTGCTAATTGAAGTTGGGATTTAAGAAATTGAAAAGCTCATGGTTTGATGATACTTAGCAATCCTAAAATTGCACAATCCTATTGATTTTTGATATTATGCAATACTAAAGTAGAGGTAGGAAATCAAATGACTACAGTTTATTGAGCTCTTTGACATAGACTTAGTCTGAATTTCAAGTGCCGAGCGTCCAACTTGGCTCTGACATTGTTGAATTGGTACAACACTTTTTACCTCCAAGGCTTTCCACATTATTGTAAAAGATGGCTAAAAAAGAGCGCTTGGTTGTAAAGATGACGTAAGTGATTTTTTGTGTTATTTCATTTCTGTATACGGTGACATTATTGTTGTTCAAATTCTAGTTTCCAGCACCTTAAGTGTTGAGCTATGCCTACTTTCAAAGACCTAATCTAGACTAAGTGCAAAACCTTATACTGTATTCCACAAGGTGTTTTTCTTAGACAATGCACATTATGGAAAGGTTGCAATCATGGAATTTTCATTTATCCATCTCTTCAAAACCTCCTCATTAACGGCCTTTGATATAGAGCAAAAGGCAAGCCAGACGTAACACAACACCCAAAATTGCATGCAGGCAAATTGCTTCTATCATATGACTATACTTAGAATACACACTCAAAGCTAGAGTTTATAGCTTTTTGTTGTGAATATTAGGAATGATTATTCTTGATATTTTTTTATTCATTTTGTATTGGCTCAATAGAGTCCTTACATCATTTGCGTGTTTGGACAATAATTGGAACTTTGGCCAATTAGTGACTGTTATCTATTTCAAAATTAATATTTTTTATTTTAGTGTAGAAGTTTTCACTGGCGTTATGTTATTACTTACAACGTTGTAAAAACTTCCATTATTTTAAACTTGACTATAATTAGAAGAAAAGTAACATTGTTTTAGACGCATCAAATTGATTGAGTCTTAACATTTTAGCATGCAAGTTCTCAGAACAAAAGTACATCATTCAACAGTATTGCTCACTCTCCAACAAAGGAAAAACTAAATAGTCCATGCACGGGCTTCCATTTCATGGAGGGATCAAGTGAAGTCTTCAATAATGCTAGCCCTGCAAATGTAGCAAACCATTGTCTCCACAAAATCAACATGACTTAACCCTTAAAGGACTGATGGATGACCGTGCCCAACCCAAGGCATAGACCGCGGGGAATGCATTGCTCAATCTAGCTAGAGCAGTGTGGCATGTGCACGGAAAGGAAGATATTCTCTCCAAAAGTTGCAAAAGTTAGTAGTGCCCTCACTAAAATTGTAGGAAGGGTAGCATGGAACATTTACATCTCTTCATAAATTGAAGTTTAAAAAAATATGGGGGCATTCAAAGCAGCATTTTTTGGCATTTAGTGATTTAGCACATCTATGCAAGGTTGTCATATCAGACAACTTTTGGCTGTTGGAAATCCTAGAAGACTAGATGGACCGGATCGTCTAGACAAATGTGTCTGTCTTCTTGTTTTTTATGGCCGTTATTAGGGTTTTTGACCTAAAAATGGAAGAATCAAATTACCATTTATCATTTTTATAACATGATATGGCTTTAAATCCATGTTTTGACTTCATGTTGGCAACAATGAGTATGACCATCATGTACGGTGTAAGTTTTTTATTTTTTTATCATTTTGTCATTTCTGAAGTCAACTATGAGTTAACCACATTGGACAAACATGAGCTCAATTGGACACTTCTGGCAGACAGATGGACGGGCGGACAAGCGGTCCAATATGACATCCATGCATCTATGTGACCAGCTTAAAAAAAATTTGAAAAAAACTTTTTTTCCACCTTCCAAGTGTTTTCTGGGCAACAGAGGACAAGTTTTGTCCTTTTGGTCCTTTACAGGTTAAGGTGAAAGCACCCATTGCCACCAATACTTTATACCCAATAAATAGGATTTGCTTTTTTCACCATGAGCAAAATCAAGTGCTTTGGAATGCATTCTTTTGTCCTTTTCAAGGTTGGAACCACTGAAGTCATGTTGTGTGTTCCAAAGTGTAATGAGCTGAAAGCGGTTTGACTATTAGTAGAAATGTATACATCTTGACATTGGCCATGATTCTAGAATACTTGTGGACTCCCAAAATTCATAGTAATTTTGGTTTTGCACATGAAATTATTAAAATTTTGCAACTATCAATATTTCTTATCTTTCTACATGGGAAAAATACTTGTCACCTCAAAATCCTCTATAGGTTGTTGCAAAGTCTCTTAAGTTATCAAACACTCTGTAGGTTGTTGCAGAATCTATTAACCCTTTAAGGACCACACCCGTTTTCAAGAAATCCACTAAAAAAAGGGGCAATGAACTTAGATGCCTTGTTGAATCAAATGTAGACCCAATTTGAATGATCCCACCCTATGAATGGAAAGGATACTTTATTCATTGTAAGGTATCAAAATTCCAACCAAATCTACAATTGGAGGTGAAATATTGTAATGATTGAATGCGTGGTTGACGGAAAATCTCTAATTATTCATGCTAGTATGCTTTGGATGCTATCGCTTCATGGGAGCTATGCTTGAGAAGAGCTTTATATTTCTAGAAAGCTCAATTGCACACCTTTCCAATAAGACTACTTTCACACAAAATGGATAAAAATAGCAATCACAAGTTGTGGTTAAGTGGACAGAAAAGGTCAAAAATCCCACTTTATTTGCCAATTTAAAACTATTTGACACAAAATTTGATAAATGTTATGGAAAATCCAATTGTTGAAAACAATCAATAATTGGCCTTAAATGTGAGATGACAAGTTTTGGAAATAAAATGACAACACCATTTCAACAAATTTTGAAATATCACAATTATATTACAATTGTAGAGCAAAACAATACGAGCGTATTTCTCAAGCAATTTGAACTTTTTTAAGATCACTCAATTGAAAAGTGACATTTTTCTTGGATGTTTGATGTATTGTATTGTTGATTTAATCCATCTACGACCAAAAATGGATATGTGTTTTGAAGCCATGCCATATAAACATTATAATTTGTCAACTCACATATCCAATTTTGTAGTTGTTTATTTAGTTGAATGCAAAATTTTTGTGAGCACATGCGTTTTCCAAGACCAGTTTCCAAATGTTGAGCAATAGTACTCTACATGCCAAAAACGACTCTCTGCAATCAATATATGGTTGTGTGGTCCTTAAAGGGTTAATTTATGCATTGTTGTAGAATCTTTTAGGTTATTGAGTATGGGTACTTCCACCTTAGTTGCAACATGATTGAAGTATGGAACAAGGATTCCGTCAAATCATGAAGAACTTCATCCACCTACAAGATAGAGATTCTGCATCAAACCCTTGTCTATAGCTAAGTAAACAACATCACTAAGGTTAGACTCAAATTGACCACCATCCATTTATATCCATAGAAACTGCAATTATCACAACAGCAAAACATATGTCTCTTTAATAATAGATCAGTTGTTTGAACTAGTTTATGTCAAGGCCTTCTAAGTTGATTTGGCATCCTCTTGACTTGCAATGCCCCTAAATAGTCCATGGCCGGTATGTCGTAGCACAAGAAAGCATTTATCTTCCAATTAGCGTATAGATTTGACAAAAACACCAATTGGATGACTCGTACATTGTTCCATAAGGATTTAGTGAATAGCTCCTAAAGAATTAACCAAGACCAGAAACTAGTTAGTATATCCAGCACACAAACAACCACAATTACAAACACACTAAAATGAGAATCGGAACTTCTTTTCATGTCGTTCTATTGAACTTCCAATCCTATTGTTCCAAGTTATTACACTATTACAACTATTCGCCAATCTTGAAGAAATGCCCTAATCTTGATACTATTTCTAAATTCGGTGGGGACTAAAAGTAACTAGAAAAAAAGTTTAGCCTCTATATTAGAGGGGTCCGCTATTGAAGTTGAGGAAGGATGCGTTGAATCCTACCCTTCCAGAGATTGAGTGACTGAAGTACCACTTATAAAAAAACAACAAAACAAACAAAGACAAAAGGGATGCAAGTTATTCCTCACGACAGACCCGGAAACTAGTCCAGATCCACAACTCACGCAGGAAACCCCTATCACCCTAACATACTACAATGACAGATCTATCCGAGACAAGTTCCTTTGGTTGAAATGATAACCGGATAATTAAAAAATCCCTATCCTTTGCTCACCACCACTTCCAAGTGTAGAAGAATCTCATCAACTGTCAACAAGCATTCATCAGGATTGCTATCCAAATTAAACCTAGTTTAAAGGTGGCTATTCCTCATAGAAGTCTCCGAATGATGATCCAAAACAAAAATTGCCTCTCAGTACATACGGTGTTTTAACCAATTCAATATCATTCCAAAAACCGAATTGGAACGAATTTGGGGGCTGCTCCTCCTTCCAAATAAAAACACGCTCAGCTAACCGGACTAAGCAATGGTTTGGGGTTTAGGGTTTTAGGGTCTTAGGGTTTAGGGTTTTAGAGTTTAGGGGTTTAGAGTTTAGGGTTTAGGATTTAGGGTTAAGGGTTTAGGATTTAGGGTTTAGGGTGCAGGTTTAGGGTTTAGGGTTTAGGGTTTAGGGTTTAGGGTTTAGGGTTTAGGGTTTAGGGTTTAGGGTTTAGGGTTTAGGGTTTAGGGTTTAGGGTTTAGGGTTTAGGGTTTAGGGTTTAGGGTTTAGGGTTTAGGGTCTTGGGTTTAGGGTTTAGGGTTTAGGGTTTAGGGTTTAGGGTTTAGGGTTTAGGGTTTAGGGTTTAGGGTTTAGGGGTTTAGGGTTTAGGGTTTAGGGTTTAGGGTTTAGGGTTTAGGGTTTAGGGTTTAGGGTTTAGGGTTTAGGGTCTTAGGGTTTAGGGTTTAGGGTTTAGGGTTTAGGGTTTAGGGTTTAGGGTTTAGGGTTTAGGGTTTAGGGTTTAGGGTTTAGGGTTTAGGGTTTAGGGTTTAGGGTTTAGGGTTTAGGGTTTAGGGTTTAGGGTTTAGGGTTTAGGGTTTAGGGTTTAGGGTTTAGGGTTTAGGGTTTAGGGTTTAGGGTTTAGGGTTTAGGGTTTAGGGTTTAGGGTTTAGGGTTTAGGGTTTAGGGTTTAGGGTTTAGGGTTTAGGGTTTAGGGTTTAGGGTTTAGGGTTTAGGGTTTAGGGTTTAGGGTTTAGGGTTTAGGGTTTAGGGTTTAGGGTTTAGGGTTTAGGGTTTAGGGTTTAGGGTTTAGGGTTTAGGGTTTAGGGTCTTAGGGTTTAGGGTTTAGGGTTTAGGGTTTAGGGTTTAGGGTTTAGGGTTTAGGGTTTAGGGTTTAGGGTTTAGGGTTTAGGGTCTTAGGGTTTAGGGTTTAGGGTTTAGGGTTTAGGGTTTAGGGTTTAAGGGTTTAGGGTTTAGGGTTTAGGGTTTAGGGTTTAGGGTTTAGGGTTTAAGGGTTTAGGGTTTAGGGTTTAGGGTTTAGGGGTTTAGGGTTTAGGGTTTAGGGTTTAGGGTTTAGGGTTTAGGGTTTAGGGTTTAGGGTTTAGGGTTTAGGGTTTAGGGTTTAGGGTTTAGGGTTTAGGGTTTAGGGTTTAGGGTTTAGGGTTTAGGGTTTAGGGTTTAGGGTTTAGGGTTTAGGGTTTAGGGTTTAGGGTTTAGGGTTTAGGGTTTAGGGTTTAGGGTTTAGGGTTTAGGGTTTAGGGTTTAGGGTTTAGGGTTTAGGGTTTAGGGTTTAGGGTTTAGGGTTTAGGGTTTAGGGTTTAGGGTTTAGGGTTTAGGGTTTAGGGTTTAGGGTTTAGGGTTTAGGGTTTAGGGTTTAGGGTTTAGGGTTTAGGGTTTAGGGTCTAGGGTTTAGGGTTTAGGGTCTTAGGGGTTTAGGGTTTAGGGTTTAGGGTTTAGGGTTTAGGGTTTAGGGTTTAGGGTTTAGGGTTTAGGGTTTAGGGTTTAGGGTTTAGGGTTTAGGGTTTAGGGTTTAGGGTTTAGGGTTTAGGGTTTAGGGTTTAGGGTTTAGGGTTAGGGTTTAGGGTTTAGGGTTTAGGGTTTAGGGTTTAGGGTTTAGGGTTTAGGGTTTAGGGTTTAGGGTTTAGGGTTTAGGGTTTAGGGTTTAGGGTTTAGGGTTTAGGGTTTAGGGTT